>OZ038383.1:132019609-132069609 GCA_964036045.1 Eutreptiella sp. 'Long Island Sound 2002'
TCTCCTCCCCTTGTCCCCTGGCCCGCGCTACGTGCATGCACCCGCCCTACACGTAGCCGGATCCCCTCCCAGGGGCACGGAATGGGGGGCGAGGCGGAGCGCCGGCTCCACTTCCGGCACGGTCCACCACCCCCCCAAGGGAAGGGGGACGCAGTCTCACGGGTGTGGGCCCTTAGCCGCCAGGTACTACCGACTGGGCGGCGTTTGGCCGGCGGATCACGGGGGCTTGGTCCGTGGCCCGGTCCCCCCCCCTCCCCCGGCGCACGGCACTTCTGCCGAAGGTGTCCGTGCGCGGGGCCATCCTCTAACCCTCCGGTCGTGTCCCCCCAATCCGCAGTGCCGCACGTCTGCGGAGGGGACACGCAAACCCCAGCCTCGGTGAATCCAAGGCAAAGGAGGCCCCCTCGCCTCAGCGGCGGGGGCCTCGGTGGTCCCAAAGCGAAAGAGGCCCCTTCGCCTCAGCGGCGGGGGCCTTGGTGATCCCACAGCAAAGGAGGCCCCCTCGCCTCAGCGGCGGGGGCCTCGGTGTCCGAAAGCAAAGGAGGCCCCCTCGCCTCAGCGGAGGGGGCCCCGGTGGTCCCAAAGCCAAAGAGGCCCCCTCGCCCCAGCGGCGGGGGCCTCGGTGGTCCCGAAGAGAAGGAGGCCCCCTCGCCTCAGCGGAGGGGGCCTCGGTGTTCCCAAAGCGAAGGAGGCCCCCTCGCCTCAGCGGCGGGGGCCTCGGTGTTCCCAAAGCCCAGGAGGCCCCCTCGCCTCAGCGGCGGGGGCCTCGGTGGTCCCAAAGCGAAGGAGGCCCCTTCGCCTCAACGGCGGGGGCCTTGGTGATCCCACAGCGAAGGAGGCCCCCTCGCCTCAGCGGCAGGGGCCTCGGTGTCCGAAAGCAAAGGAGGCCCCCTCGCCTCAGCGGAGGGGGCCCTGGTGGTCCCAAAGCCAAAGAGGCCCCCTCGCCCCAGCGGCGGGGGCCTCGGCGGTCCCGAAGAGAAGGAGGCCCCCTCGCCTCGGCGGAGGGGGCCTCGGTGGTCCCAAAGCGAAGGAGGCCCCCTCGCCTCAGCGGCGGGGGCCTCGGTGTTCCCAAAGCCAAAGAGGCCCCCTCGCCTCAGCGGCGGGGGCCTCGATGGTCCCAAAACGAAAGAGGCCCCCTCGCCTCAGCGGCGGGGGCCTCGATGGTCCGAAAGCGAAGGAGGCCTCCTCGCCTCAGCGGAGGGGACCTCGATGGTCCAAATGCGAAGGAGGCCCCCTCGCCTCAGCGGAGGGGGCCTCGATGGTCCCAAAGCAAAGGAGGCCCCCTCGCCTCAGCGGCGGGGGCCTCGGTGGTCCCAAAGCCAAAGAGGCCCTCTCGCCTCAGCGGAGGGGGCCTCGATGGTCCCAAAGCGAAGGAGGCCCGCTCGCCTCAGCGGAGGGGGCCTCGATGGTCCCAAAGCGAAGGAGGCCCCCTCGCCTCAGCGGCGGGGGCCTCGGTGGTCCCAAAGCCAAGGAGGCCCTCTCGCCTCAGCGGAGGGGGCCTCGATGGTCCCAAAGCGAAGGAGGCCCCCTCGCCTCGGCGGAGGGGGCCTCGGTGGTCCCAAAGCAAAGGAGGCCCCCTCGCCTCAGCGGCGGGGGCCTCGGTGGTCCCAAAGCCAAAGAGGCCCCCTCGCCTCAGCGGCGGGGGCCTCAGTGGTCCCAAAGCGAAGGAGGCCCCCTCGCCTCAGCGGCGGGGGCCTCGATGGTCCGAAAGCCAAGTGTGGGGGAAGGAAAAATACCTGGCGAACCCATGGGGCGTCCCTATCCCCCCGCGGCCCAGACTGGACCGGAGGGACTCGGGTGTAACCGCCGCTGTGTGGGGGAAGGAAAAATACCTGACGAACCCACGGGGCGTCCCTATCCCTCCGCGGCCCAGGCTGGACCGGAGGGACTCGGGTGTAACCGCCGTTGTGTGGGGGAAGGAAAAATACCTGACGAACCCACGGGGCGTCCCTATCCCTCCGCGGCCCAGACTGGACCGGAGGGACTCGGGTGTAACCGCCGCTGTGTGGGGGAAGGAAAAACACCTGACGAACCCACGGGGCGTCCCTATCCCTCCGCGGCCCAGGCTGGACCGGAGGGACTCGGGTGTAACCGCCGTTGTGTGGGGGAAGGAAAAATACCTGACGAACCCACGGGGCGTCCCTATCCCTCCGCGGCCCAGACTGGACCGGAGGGACTCGGGTGTAACCGCCGCTGTGTGGGGGAAGGAAAAATACCTGACGAACCCACGGGGCGTCCCTATCCCTCCGCGGCCCAGGCTGGACAGGAGGGACTCGGGTGTAACCGCCGCTGTGTGGGGGAAGGAAAAATACCCGACAAACCCACGGGGCGTCCCTATCCCTCCGCGGCCCAGGCTGGACCGGAGGGACTCGGGTGTAACCGCCGCTGTGTGGGGGAGGGAAAAATACCCGACGAACCCACGGGGCGTCCCTATCCCTCCGCGGCCCAGACTGGACCGGAGGGACTCGGGTGTAACCGCCGCTGTGTGGGGGAAGGAAAAATACCTGACGACCCCACGGGGCGTCCCTATCCCTCCGCGGCCCAGACTGGACCGGAGGGACTCGGGTGTAACCGCCGCTGTGTGGGGGAAGGAAAAATACCTGACGAACCCACGGGGTGTCCCTATCCCCCGCGGCCCAGGCTGGACCGGAGGGACTCGGGTGTAACCGCCGCTGTGTGGGGGAAGGAAAAATACCTGACGAACCCACGGGGCGTCCCTATCCCTCCGCGGCACAGACTGGACCGGAGGGACTCGGGTGTAACCGCCGCTGTGTGGGGGAAGGAAAAACACCTGACGAACCCACAGGGCGTCCCTATCCCCCCGCGGCCCAGGCTGGACCGGAGGGACTCGGGTGTAACCGCCGCTGTGTGGGGGAAGGAAAAATACCTGACGAACCCACGGGGCGTCCCTATCCCCCCGCGGCCCAGGCTGGGCCGGAGGGACTCGGGTGTAACCGCCGCTGTGTGGGGGAAGGAAAAACACCTGACGAACCCACGGGGCGTCCCTATCCCTCCGCGGCCCAGGCTGGACCGGAGGGACTCGGGTGTAACCGCCGCTGTGTGGGGGAAGGAAAAATATCTGTCGAACCCACGGGGCGTCCCTATCCCTCCGCGGCCCAGGCTGGACCGGAGGGACTCGGGTGTAACCGCCGTTGTGTGGGGGAAGGAAAAATACCTGACGACCCCACGGGGCGTCCCTATCCCTCCGCGGCCCAGACTGGACCGGAGGGACTCGGGTGTAACCGCCGCTGTGTGGGGGAAGGAAAAATACCTGACGAACCCATGGGGCGTCCCTATCCCCCCGCGGCCCAGACTGGACCGGAGGGACTCGGGTGTAACCGCCGCTGTGTGGGGGAAGGAAAAATACCTGACGAACCCACGGGGCGTCCCTATCCCTCCGCGGCCCAGGCTGGACCGGAGGGACTCGGGTGTAACCGCCGCTGTGTGGGGGAAGGAAAAATACCTGTCGAACCCACGGGGCGTTCCTATCCCCCCGCGGCCCAGGCTGGACCGGAGGGACTCGGGTGTAACCGCCGCTGTGTGGGGGAAGGAAAAATACCTGTCGAACCCACGGGGCGTTCCTATCCCCCCGCGGCCCAGGCTGGACCGGAGGGACTCGGGTGTAACCGCCGCTGTGTGGGGGAAGGAAAAATACCTGACGAACCCACGGGGCGTCCCTATCCCTCCGCGGCCCAGGCTGGACCGGAGGGACTCGGGTGTAACCGCCGCTGTGTGGGGGAAGGAAAAACACCTGACGAACCCACGGGGCGTCCCTATCCCCCCGCGGCCCAGACTGGACCGGAGGGACTCGGGTGTAACCGCCGCTGTGTGCGGGAAGGAAAAATACTTGACGACCCCACGGGGCGTCCCTATCCCCCCGCGGCCCAGGCTGGACCGGAGGGACTCGGGTGTAACCGCCGCTGTGTGGGGGAAGGAAAAATACCTGACGACCCCACGGGGCGTCCCTATCCCTCCGCGGCCCAGACTGGACCGGAGGGACTCGGGTGTAACCGCCGCTGTGTGGGGGAAGGAAAAATACCTGACGAACCCACGGGGCGTCCCTATCCCTCCGCGGCCCAGGCTGGACCGGAGGGACTCGGGTGTAACCGCCGCTGTCTGGGGGAAGAAAAAATACCTGACGAACCCACGGGGCGTTCCTATCCCCCCGCGGCCCAGGCTGGACCGGAGGGACTCGGGTGTAACCGCCGCTGTGTGGGGGAAGGAAAAATACCTGTCGAACCCACGGGGCGTCCCTATCCCTCCGCGGCCCAGGCTGGACCGGAGGGACTCGGGTGTAACCGCCGCTGTGTGGGGGAAGGAGAAATACCTGACGAACCCACGGGGCGTCCCTATCCCTCCGCGGCTCAGGCACTGGCCCTTACCTCCGCCCCGATGTTGTCTCCCCTTTATTCCACCACCTCCCAGCTCCGGTCCAGGCATCCCGCCGGGTGCAGCAGGGCGCGTGGCTGTGAGGCCTGATGTCACGGTTGCCCCGCATTGCATCGCAGGGCAGGACCGGTAGCCCCCCGTGACATCAGGCCCCTAGCCGAAGGCCATGGTGGTTGTGCCCCTGGCCCGGACGGGCGTCGGATAGGACGATATCCCCACCCCACGATGTACCTGTGCAGAACACAAGGTGCAGTGGGTTGGGGCAGGGGAGCGCACACGAGCCCTGGAGAGGGCTGGGTCACAGGGGGACCCGGGTTACTCCCGCATACCGCCACCCCCCGTTGGAGCCCGCCCTGTGCCATCGTGGCTTTCCCACGGTGGCCGGCGAGGGGTGGGGCGCGCGATCCCGTGCCCTGGCCGCCGCGGCTGGACCAGGGCACCCCCCAGATTGCGTGTTAGCCCGGGGGGGACCCCCCCCCGGTTTCACCCCCACACCACGGTGAGGTCACGCGCCCCTGGGCAGCTGTGGGGGCCACACACACACACACACACACACACACTCACACACACACACACACACACACACACACACACACACACACACACACACACACACACACACACACACATGCACACACACACACACACACACACACACACACACACACAACGGGACACAAGCTGACACAGCGCGCGAGAAAGAGGCAGACAGAGAAAGAGAGAGAGAGAGAGCGAGAGAGAGAGAGGGAGAGAGAGAGAGCGAGGGAGAGACTGAGAGAGAGATACTCAGAAGGAGGAGACACGACCAGCCCAGCGGGCCAGAGCCGCCAGCGACACACGGCCGTGCTGTTTCGTAGCGGGACTTTTTGTGTCTGTTGAGGTGTCGTTGGGGTAAAGTGGGACACGCCAAAAAATCTTCTGCGCGTGCGCGCGCACGTGTGTGTGGCAGACTGTTTACGCAGTGCAAAATAGAAGCGCCAAAGAGACATATTCTCACCCCGGAACAGATTATCCAGAGCACAGGGGATGTGGTCCGCAACTCAGAAACGGGTATATCTCAGCACTGACATACGACACACACACACACGCACGCACACACACACACACACACACACACACACACACACACGCACACACACACACGCGCGCACACACGCACGCACGCACGCACGGGCGGGCTCACGCGCACGCGCACACATACAGTCGATGCCGGCGGCTGGCCAAACCGACGAGACACTATGTCAGTGACGCCTCACTGAGGGGTCAGCGGCTGCAACAAGGTCCGGTCGCTCATACTACATGGACGCAGTTTGTGTGGTTGTGTGTATGCGTGTGCCCGGCGATTTAGGGGCGAAATGATAACGAGCCACTGCTGCCCAGGGGTATTGCCAGGGTGACATGAGGTGAGTATCTCGGGGAATCTCCGGGCGCCCTCATGGCTAGCCGGTTCATCTGGCGGTGTCAGTCGGATTCGAACCCAGGTCCTTGCGAGGGAGCACCCACCGCTCATACCACTCACCCAGCCGGCCGAGTTGGGACATTGCAGGGAGGTTGGGTGCGACAGGTGCACACGAGGGCGGCCCGTACGGCCGGGGATGGTGCTAACTGCAGCCTGGCGGGAACACTGGGCGCCATTGGCCAGGAAGACAACACGGAGGATGGACGGACACAACGGCCTCCCACGTGAGCGTCGGTCTGGCCTCCGGGACTCCAGTGGCCACTGACGAGGAGAGCCTGAGTTCCGATCCCAACACAGAGAAGCAGAACCGGGGGAGAACACGAGGCAGAGGGAAGAGAAATGGGGGACCGAGAGGTCGCGGAGCCGCAGTGTCGGACCAGGACTGACGACACGTTTTTTTTTAATTTTGTTCCATAAGACTTTTTCATCAGAACTGTGTTTACTTTGATGTTATTTATTGGAAAAGCCCGACGACGGATGTCCATCAGACAGACTGCTACAGAGACCAGGTCCCAGGGGCTGGTATGACGGGCACTCTGCGGCCTCGCTCCCGGGCCATGGGAGGGGTGGGCCCTTTCGGCGCGATTGCCGGTGGCACAACCGCTTTTTGTGTCCCGGGCCCTCGTCCGTTTCCGAGGCACTCCGCCTCCCCAGTGCGTCGCCTGCGCGCTGCCCCCGCGTTCTCACTGCAGGCGCGGTCCGCAATGTGCATGTGGACCCCAGGCCCCGGAGCCCCGAGGGCTCCGTGCTGAAGGAACTCATGGAGGTCGGGGGCCTGCAGCCGCTGGACTCCCCGCCCCCCGTCTATTCGGTGGCCGTGCGAATGCTCCAATCGGACATGTCCAGGTAAACGGGCCCTTGCGGTCCGGCCCACACGGCCCAGGCGCGGCTGCGTTGCGGTGTCCTGCAGCGCCAACCCGCTTCAGATGCATCTGCTGCTGGTCACTTGTCTGCTGCTGTGCACCCCTCGGCTGCTGCAGCCGGCGGCTGCGGTCAACGTGTATGCCTGAGTTCGCAAGTGACATCTTTTGGCGATACGCGCGCAGTCGATGGCGGTTCCTTTTGCTGTTCTGAGGGGCATTGCAGCTGGCTGGGCATCTGCTCCTGTCGGCCGCGCTGATTTGCCTGCTGACCTGCACACCCGTGGGAACCCGACCCCCCCCCCCCCACCCACGTCGCATGTGCATGGCACGCACCGCTTTGCCCCAGGGTATCCGAGTACACCTCCGAACCTGAGACTTTCGCTGCCGACCCGTCTGACAGGTCTGTGTGCGGCGTGCTGACGTCAGGAGGGGCGTCCAATGAGATCGTGGTGCCTCTCGCGTATGGGCTCCGGGGCTGCTCCGCTTTGCTCCGGGGCATCTGAGCCCATGCCCTGCAGTGGTGCGTGCAGGGCATCAACTGGGCGCAGTTGCCCCTCGGCCGCCCAACAGACGCGCGCAGCACCACCTCCTTCACTGATCACCCGACGGCTGCTCCGCGCGCACGCCCCATCGTACAGTCTACAGCAAAGCCCCCTCCCTGGCCCCTCCCCCTCTACCAAAAGCATCCGCCTCAAAATTGCACGGCCCACCGCATGCCCTGCCATACTGTTTTTGCTCTGCAGCAATGCTCTTGCCACATCAGGAGCTGTATGGGGTGTTCCTACCTGCATCATCTGCGGTATCCGTATCCGTATCTGTTGCTCGGACCACGCTCTGCGGTGGGCCGAGTTTTGCTAAACAACTCAGCATCTCCTGCGGGGGGGGGGGGGGGTCTGACACCCCCCACCCCCCCCTCGGACCCCCCCCCCCTTAAGTGATTGGGCAAATTTTTCTCCAGGTCTTCAGCCAATCAAAAATTTTCTCTGGCGCAAGTCAGTGTAGGCCAAAAAATTTCTTCGGCGCCTCTAACAACTCCGGGTCTCCTGAGGGGGGGGGGGGGGCACAGCCCCACCCACCCACCCCCCTTGGACCCCCCCCCCCCTCTTAAGCAAAACTCTGGCGGTGGGTGGCTTTTCAACTGCAGGGGGGCCGGGTGGAGGGACAGGAGATTCATTGTAGCGTGAGGGGGCTCAGAGCGGGGTGCACTGAAAGTGGCGATGCGTGGTCAGGGGTGTCAGTCATTCATCGGACAAGACATGCATTTGGCAGCAGGGGCATAGGCCCGGGGGGCGCTTGCACGTCGGGCCGGACCCCCCCCCCCCCCCCGCTACAGCCCCCTCAGAACCCCCCAACCCACACCGATGCGGAGCAACCGACTTGGGTGCCACCGCCGGCAGGAAATTGTTCTGGCCTTTGTGGACGTGGGCAGACAATTTCTTTGACCCAAAGCGTGTTCACCCACAATTGCTCAGAGTCGAATGGACACTTCAAATCTGAGCGATGGGCACGTGGGTGCCAACCCTTGCTTTTCCCCTGAGACGGAGGCGGTCGCAGAGCCATTCCATTTCTCCCGAGACTGCACGGGTGGTTGTGGGTGGAAGATGCCTCCTCTCGTGCGTGTGCGTGGGTGTGTGTGCATGAGAGGGGCAAGTGCAATGGCTCCCTTGTCTTGGGGTGCCTTAGTACAGGGGCTGTGGGAGAGGGTTCCCAGTGACGATGTGTGTGCAGCCCGTATAAGTTCTGGGCCCAATCGGAGGTGGGTGCTCGATGCAGCGAGGCATTGGGAGGTCAGGGTTTGGGTTTGCGCTGCACATGTTGTGTGGCCATTTCACCCCCCCCCCCCCCCGATGGCAAGGGCTAAGGAGCCGTTTGTCCCTGCGGCAGTAGGGGTTATGTGGCCATGCCATTCCTCCCCGAGACAATAGGGGATTCGTACCCATTCATCCCCATTTCCCCCTGACCCGGCAGGGATCTGCAGCTGTTTGATTGATCCCCCAGACGGCAGGGGTTGCACAGCCATCGTATTTCTCCTTCAGACGGCAGGGTTTATGGAGCCGTTTCCCCTTTCCCTGAGACAGCAGGGGTTTCGTAGCCACTTTGGTCCCGGCCCTGTTAAGGCAGTGTGTACGCCTCGTTGTCCAAGATGATTGGGTTTTCAATGCGGTGCATGAACCGGCGCAGGGCGCCCGGAACAATGGCGAACGGTGACACGTCATGTTCGAATGCCATGTGTTCTTGAGCTGCTTGCCGGGCGCCTTTGCTAGTCCAGTTGCCATCAATGTTCCAATTTCCGGCGTGGCATCCGTCGGCTTCCTCACGCTTCCGGTCATTGCCACAAGCACCCAGTCCCCCCCCCCGCCGCCCTGAAAGTGGTCCGAGAGTGGCAGGGAGTCGGCGTATGGCCCGTTGCTACGGCCCCCCCGTGGCCGCAAGCACTTTGCTGCTGCACGAGCCCCGGCTGAAGTGTCATGGCCCTGGACCGCCCCTGATTCCCACGCCGTAGGTCCCTCCTGTTGTTTGCCCCGGACCCCCCTGATTCCCACGCCGTAGGTCCCTCCTGTCGTTTGCCCCGGACCCCCCCTGATTCCACGCCGTAGGTCCCTCCTGTCGTTTGCCCCGGACCCCCCCTGATTTCCACGCCGTAGGTCCCTCCTGTCGTTTGCCCCGGACCCCCCCTGATTCCCACGCCGTAGGTCCCTCCTGTCGTTTGCCCCGGACCCCCCCCTGATTTCCACGCCGTAGGTCCCTCCTGTCGTTTGCCCCGGACCCCCCCTGATTTCCACGCCGTAGGTCCCTCCTGTCGTTTGCCCCGGACCCCCCCTGATTTCCACGCCGTAGGTCCCTCCTGTCGTTTGCCCCGGACCCCCCCAGATTCCCACGCCGTAGGTCCCTCCTGTCGTTTGCCCCGGACCCCCCCTGATTCCCACGCCGTAGGTCCCTCCTGTCGTTTGCCCCGGACCCCCCCTGATTCCCACGCCGTAGGTCCCTCCTGTCGTTTGCCCCGGACCCCCGCTGATTCCCACGCCGTAGGTCCCTCCTGTCGTTTGCCCTGGACCCCCCCCCCTGATTTCCACGCCGTAGGTCCCTCCTGTCGTTTGCCCCGGACCCCCCCTGATTCCCACGCCGTAGGTCCCTCCTGTCGTTTGCCCCGGACCCCCCCTGATTCCCACACCGTAGGTCACTCCTGTCGTTTGCCCCGGACCCCCCCTGATTTCCACGCCGTAGGTCCCTCCTGTCGTTTGCCCCGGACCCCCCCTGATTCCCACGCCGTAGGTCCCTCCTGTCGTTTGCCCCGGACCCCCCCTGATTTCCACGCCGTAGGTCCCTCCTGTCGTTTGCCCCGGACCCCCCCTGATTCCCACGCCGTAGGTCCCTCCTGTCGTTTGCCCCGGACCCCCCCCTGATTCCCACGCCGTAGGTCCCTCCTGTCGTTTGCCCCGGACCCCCCCTGATTTCCACGCCGTAGGTCCCTCCTGTCGTTTGCCCCGGACCCCCCCTGATTCCCACGCCGTAGGTCCCTCCTGTTGTTTGCCCCGGACCCCCCCTGATTCCCACGCCGTAGGTCCCTCCTGTCGTTTGCCCTGGACCCCCCCTGATTTCCACGCCGTAGGTCCCTCCTGTCGTTTGCCCCGGACCCCCCCTGATTCCCACGCCGTAGGTCCCTCCTGTCGTTTGCCCTGGACCCCCCCCCTGATTTCCACGCCGTAGGTCCCTCCTATCGTTTGCCCCGGACCCCCCCAGATTCCCACGCCGTAGGTCCCTCCTGTCGTTTGCCCCGGACCCCCCGTGATTCCCACACCGTAGGTCCCTCCTGTCGTTTGCCCCGGACCCCCCTTGATTTCCACGCCGTAGGTCCCTCCTGTCGTTTGCCCCGGACCCCCCGTGATTCCCACACCGTAGGTCCCTCCTGTCGTTTGCCCCGGACCCCCCCTGATTTCCACGCCGTAGGTCCCTCCTGTCGTTTGCCCCGGACCCCCCCTGATTCCCACGCCGTAGGTCCCTCATGTCGTTTGCCCCGGACCCCCCCTGATTTCCACGCCGTAGGTCCCTCCTGTCGTTTGCCCCGGACCCCCCCTGATTTCCACACCGTAGGTCCCTCCTGTCGTTTGCCCCGGACCCCCCCCTGATTCCCACGCCGTAGGTCCCTCCTGTCGTTTGCCCCGGACCCCCCCTGATTTCCACGCCGTAGGTCCCTCCTGTCGTTTGCCCCGGACCCCCCCTGATTCCCACGCCGTAGGTCCCTCCTGTTGTTCCGCCGGACCCCCCCTGATTCCCACGCCGTAGGTCCCTCCTGTCGTTTGCCCCGGACCCCCCCTGATTTCCACGCCGTAGGTCCCTCCTGTCGTTTGCCCCGGACCCCCCCCTGATTCCCACGCCGTAGGTCCCTCCTGTCCTTTGCCCCGGACCCCCCCTGATTCCACGCCGTAGGTCCCTCCTGTCGTTTGCCCCGGACCCCCCCTGATTTCCACGCCGTAGGTCCCTCCTGTCGTTTGCCCCGGACCCCCCCTGATTCCCACGCCGTAGGTCCCTCCTGTCGTTTGCCCCGGACCCCCCCCTGATTTCCACGCCGTAGGTCCCTCCTGTCGTTTGCCCCGGACCCCCCCTGATTTCCACGCCGTAGGTCCCTCCTGTCGTTTGCCCCGGACCCCCCCTGATTTCCACGCCGTAGGTCCCTCCTGTCGTTTGCCCCGGACCCCCCCAGATTCCCACGCCGTAGGTCCCTCCTGTCGTTTGCCCCGGACCCCCCCTGATTCCCACGCCGTAGGTCCCTCCTGTCGTTTGCCCCGGACCCCCCCCTGATTCCCACGCCGTAGGTCCCTCCTGTCGTTTGCCCCGGACCCCCCCTGATTTCCACGCCGTAGGTCCCTCCTGTCGTTTGCCCTGGATCCCCCCCTGATTTCCACGCCGTAGGTCCCTCCTATCGTTTGCCCCGGACCCCCCCTGATTCCCACGCCGTAGGTCCCTCCTGTCGTTTGCCCCGGACCCCCCGTGATTCCCACACCGTAGGTCCCTCCTGTCGTTTGCCCCGGACCCCCCCTGATTTCCACGCCGTAGGTCCCTCCTGTCGTTTGCCCCGGACCCCCCCTGATTCCCACGCCGTAGGTCCCTCCTGTCGTTTGCCCCGGACCCCCCCTGATTTCCACGCCGTAGGTCCCTCCTGTCGTTTGCCCCGGACCCCCCCTGATTCCCACGCCGTAGGTCCCTCCTGTCGTTTGCCCCGGACCCCCCCCTGATTCCCACGCCGTAGGTCCCTCCTGTCGTTTGCCCCGGACCCCCCCTGATTCCCACGCCGTAGGTCCCTCCTGTCGTTTGCCCCGGACCCCCCCCTGATTCCCACGCCGTAGGTCCCTCCTGTTGTTTGCCCCGGACCCCCCCTGATTCCCACGCCGTAGGTCCCTCCTATCGTTTGCCCCGGACCCCCCCTGATTTCCACGCCGTAGGTCCCTCCTGTCGTTTGCCCCGGACCCCCCCTGATTCCCACGCCGTAGGTCCCTCCTGTCGTTTGCCCTGGACCCCCCCCTGATTTCCACACCGTAGGTCCCTCCTATCGTTTGCCCCGGACCCCCCCTGATTCCCACGCCGTAGGTCCCTCCTGTCGTTTGCCCCGGACCCCCCGTGATTCCCACACCGTAGGTCCCTCTTGTCGTTTGCCCCGGACCCCCCCTGATTTCCACGCCGTAGGTCCCTCCTGTCGTTTGCCCCGGACCCCCCCTGATTCCCACGCCGTAGGTCCCTCCTGTCGTTTGCCCCGGACCCCCCCTGATTCCCACGCCGTAGGTCCCTCCTGTCGTTTGCCCCGGACCCCCCCTGATTTCCACACCGTAGGTCCCTCCTGTCGTTTGCCCCGGACCCCCCCCTGATTCCCACGCCGTAGGTCCCTCCTGTCGTTTGCCCCGGACCCCCCCTGATTTCCACGCCGTAGGTCCCTCCTGTCGTTTGCCCCGGACCCCCCCTGATTCCCACGCCGTAGGTCCCTCCTGTTGTTCCGCCGGACCCCCCCTGATTCCCACGCCGTAGGTCCCTCCTGTCGTTTGCCCCGGACCCCCCCTGATTTCCACGCCGTAGGTCCCTCCTGTCGTTTGCCCCGGACCCCCCCTGATTCCCACGCCGTAGGTCCCTCCTGTCGTTTGCCCCGGACCCCCCCCTGATTCCCACGCCGTAGGTCCCTCCTGTCGTTTGCCCCGGACCCCCCCCTGATTCCCACGCCGTAGGTCCCTCCTGTCGTTTGCCCCGGACCCCCCCTGATTCCCACGCCGCAGGTCCCTCCTGTCGTTTGCCCCGGACCCCCCCTGATTCCCACACCGTAGGTCCCTCCTGTCGTTTGCCCCGGACCCCCCCTGATTCCCACGCCGTAGGTCCCTCCTGTCGTTTGCCCCGGAACCCCCCTGATTCCCACGCCGCAGGTCCCTCCTGTTGTTTGCCCCGGACCCCCCCCCGATTCCCACGCCGTAGGTCCCTCCTGTCGTTTGCCCCGGACCCCCCCTGATTCCCACGCCGTAGGTCCCTCCTGTCGTTTGCCCCGGACCCCCCCTGATTTCCACGCCGTAGGTCCCTCCTGTCATTTGCCCCGGACCCCCCCTGATTTCCACGCCGTAGGTCCCTCCTGTCGTTTGCCCCGGACCCCCCCTGCTTCCCACGCCGTAGGTCCCTCCTGTCGTTTGCCCTGGACCCCCCCTGATTCCCACGCCGTAGGTCCCTCCTGTCGTTTGCCCCGGACCTCCCCTGATTTCCACGCCGTAGGTCCCTCCTGTCGTTTGCGCCGGACCCCCCCTGATTCCCACGCCGTAGGTCCCTCCTGTCGTTTGCCCCGGACCCCCCCTGATTCCCACGCCGTAGGTCCCTCCTGTCGTTTGCCCCGGACCCCCCCTGATTCCCACGCCGTAGGTCCCTCCTGTCGTTTGCCCCGGACCCCCCCTGATTCCCACGCCGCAGGTCCCTCCTGTCGTTTGCCCCGGACCCCCCCTGATTTCCACGCCGCAGGTCCCTGCTGTCGTTTGCCCCGGACCCCCCCTGATTTCCACACCGTAGGTCCCTCCTGTCGTTTGCCGCGGACCCCCCCTGATTCCCACGCCGTAGGTCCCTCCTGTTGTTTGCCCCGGACCCCCCCTGATTTCCACGCCGCAGGTCCCTCCTGTCGTTTGCCCCGGACCCCCCCTGATTCCCACGCCGTAGGTCCCTCCTATCGTTTGCCCCGGACCCCCCCTGATTCCCACGCGGCAGGTCCCTCCTGTCGTTTGCCCCGGACCCCCCCTGATTCCCACGCCGTAGGTCCCTCCTGTCGTTTGCCCCGGACCCCCCCTGATTCCCACGCCGCAGGTCCCTCCTGTCGTTTGCCCCGGACCCCCCCTGATTCCCACGCCGTAGGTCCCTCCTGTCGTTTGCCCCGGACCCCCCCTGATTTCCACGCCGCAGGTCCCTCCTGTCGTTTGCCCCGGACCCCCCCTGATTCCCACGCCGTAGGTCCCTCCTGTCGTTTGCCCCGGACCCCCCCTGATTCCCACGCCGTAGGTCCCTCCTGTCGTTTGCCCCGGACCCCCCCTGATTTCCACGCCGTAGGTCCCTCCTGTCGTTTGCCCCGGACCCCCCCTGATTTCCACGCCGTAGGTCCCTCCTGCAGTTTGCCCCGGACCCCCCCTGATTCCCACGCCGTAGGTCCCTCCTGTCGTTTGCCCCGGACCCCCCCTGATTCCCACGCCGTAGGTCCCTCCTGTCGTTTGCCCCGGACCCCCCCTGATTTCCACGCCGTAGGTCCCTCCTGTCGTTTGCCCCGGACCCCCCCTGATTCCCACGCCGTAGGTCCCTCCTGTCGTTTGCCCCGGACCCCCCCTGATTCCCACGCCGTAGGTCCCTCCTATCGTTTGCCTCGGACCCCCCCTGATTCCCACGCCGTAGGTCCCTCCTGTCGTTTGCCCCGGACCCCCCCTGATTCCCACGCCGTAGGTCCCTCCTGTCGTTTGCCCCGGACCCCCCCTGATTCCCACGCCGCAGGTCCCTCCTGTCGTTTGCCACGGACCCCCCCTGATTCCCACGCCGTAGGTCCCTCCTGTCGTTTGCCCCGGACACCCCCTGATTCCCACGCCGTAGGTCCCTCCTGTCGTTTGCCCCGGACCCCCCCTGATTCCCACGCCGTAGGTCCCTCCTGTCGTTTGCCCCGCACCCCCCCTGATTTCCACGCCGTAGGTCCCTCCTGTCGTTTGCCCCGGACCCCCCCTGATTCCCACGCCGTAGGTCCCTCCTGTCGTTTGCCCCGGACCCCCCCTGATTCCCACGCCGTAGGTCCCTCCTGTCGTTTGCCCCGGACCCCCCCTGATTCCCACGCCGTAGGTCCCTCCTGTCGTTTGCCCCGGACCCCCCCTGATTTCCACGCCGTAGGTCCCTCCTGTCGTTTGCCCCGGACCCCCCCTGATTTCCACGCCGTAGGTCCCTCCTGTCGTTTGCCCCGGACCCCCCCTGATTCCCACGCCGTAGGTCCCTCCTGTCGTTTGCCCCGGACCCCCCCTGATTCCCACGCCGTAGGTCCCTCCTGTCGTTTGCCCCGGACCCCCCCTGATTCCCACGCCGTAGGTCCCTCCTGTCGTTTGCCCCGGACCCCCCGTGATTCCCACGCCGTAGGTCCCTCCTGTCGTTTGCCCCGGACCCCCCCTGATTCCCACGCCGTAGGTCCCTCCTGTCGTTTGCCCCGGACCCCCCCTGATTTCCACACCGTAGGTCCCTCCTGTCGTTTGCCCCGGACCCCCCCTGATTTCCACGCCGTAGGTCCCTCCTGTCGTTTGCCCCGGACCCCCCCTGATTCCCACGCCGCAGGTCCCTCCTGTTGTTTGCCCCGGACCCCCCCTGATTCCCACGCCGTAGGTCCCTCCTGTCGTTTGCCCCGGACCCCCCCTGATTTCCATGCCGTAGGTCCCTCCTGTCGTTTGCCCCGGACCCCCCCTGATTTCCACGCCGTAGGTCCCTCCTGTCGTTTGCCCCGGACCCCCCCTGATTCCCACGCCGTAGGTCCCTCCTGTCGTTTGCCCCGGACCCCCCCTGATTCCCACGCCGTAGGTCCCTCCTGTCGTTTGCCCCGGACCCCCCCTGATTCCCACGCTGTAGGTCCCTCCTGTCGTTTGCCCTGGACCCCCCCCCCTGATTTCCACGCCGTAGGTCCCTCCTGTCGTTTGCCCCGGACCCCCCCTGATTCCCACGCCGTAGGTCCCTCCTGTCGTTTGCCCCGGACCCCCCCTGATTCCCACGCCGCAGGTCCCTCCCGTCGTTTGCCCCGGACCCCCCCTGATTCCCACGCCGTAGGTCCCTCCTGTCGTTTGCCCCGGACCCCCCCTGATTCCCGGGCCGTAGGTCCCTCCTGTCGTTTGCCCCGGACCCCCCCTGATTCCCACGCCGTAGGTCCCTCCTGTCGTTTGCCCCGGACCCCCCCTGATTCCCACGCCGTAGGTCCCTCCTGTCGTTTGCCCCGGACCCCCCCTGATTCCCACGCCGTAGGTCCCTCCTGTCGTTTGCCCCGGACCCCCCCTGATTTCCACGCCGTAGGTCCCTCCTGTCGTTTGCCCCGGACCCCCCCCTGATTCCCACGCCGTAGGTCCCTCCTGTCGTTTGCCCCGGACCCCCCCTGATTCCCACGCCGTAGGTCCCTCCTGTCGTTTGCCCCGGACCCCCCCTGATTCCCACGCCGTAGGTCCCTCCTGTCGTTTGCCCCGGACCCCCCCTGATTCCCACGCCGCAGGTCCCTCCTGTCGTTTGCCCCGGACCCCCCCTGATTCCCACGCCGTAGGTCCCTCCTGTCGTTTGCCCCGGACCCCCCCTGATTCCCACGCCGTAGGTCCCTCCTGTCGTTTGCCCCGGACCCCCCCTGATTTCCACGCCGCAGGTCCCTCCTGTCGTTTGCCCCGGACCCCCCCTGATTTCCACGCCGTAGGTCCCTCCTGTCGTTTGCCCCGGACCCCCCCTGATTCCCACGCCGTAGGTCCCTCCTGTCGTTTGCCCCGGACCCCCCCTGATTCCCACGCCGTAGGTCCCTCCTATCGTTTGCCTCGGACCCCCCCTGATTCCCACGCCGTAGGTCCCTCCTGTCGTTTGCCCCGGACCCCCCCCTGATTCCCACGCCGTAGGTCCCTCCTGTCGTTTGCCCCGGACCCCCCCTGATTCCCACGCCGCAGGTCCCTCCTGTCGTTTGCCCCGGACCCCCCCTGATTCCCACGCCGTAGGTCCCTCCTGTCGTTTGCCCCGGACCCCCCCTGATTCCCACGCCGTAGGTCCCTCCTGTCGTTTGCCCCGGACCCCCCCTGATTCCCACGCCGTAGGTCCCTCCTGTCGTTTGCCCCGGACCCCCCCTGATTTCCACGCCGTAGGTCCCTCCTGTCGTTTGCCCCGGAACCCACCTGATTTCCACGCCGTAGGTCCCTCCTGTCGTTTGCCCCGGACCCCCCCTGATTCCCACGCCGTAGGTCCCTCCTGTCGTTTGCCCCGGACCCCCCCTGATTCCCACGCCGTAGGTCCCTCCTGTCGTTTGCCCCGGACCCCCCCTGATTCCCACGCCATAGGTCCCTCCTGTTGTTTGCCCCGGACCCCCCCTGATTCCCATGCCGTAGGTCCCTCCTGTCGTTTGCCCCGGAACCCACCTGATTTCCACGCCGTAGGTCCCTCCTGTCGTTTGCCCCGGACCCCCCCTGATTCCCACGCCGTAGGTCCCTCCTGTCGTTTGCCCCGGACCCCCCCTGATTCCCACGCCGCAGGTCCCTCCTGTTGTTTGCCCCGGACCCCCCCTGATTCCCACGCCGTAGGTCCCTCCTGTCGTTTGCCCCGGCCCCCCCCCCGATTTCCACGCCGTAGGTCCCTCCTGTCGTTTGCCCCGGACCCCCCCTGATTTCCACGCCGTAGGTCCCTCCTGTCGTTTGCCCCGGACCCCCCCTGATTCCCACGCCGTAGGTCCCTCCTGTCGTTTGCCCCGGACCCCCCCTGATTCCCACGCCGTAGGTCCCTCCTGTCGTTTGCCCCGGACCCCCCCTGATTCCCACGCCGTAGGTCCCTCCTGTTGTTTGCCCCGGACCCCCCCTGATTCCCACGCCGTAGGTCCCTCCTGTCGTTTGCCCCGGACCCCCCCTGATTCCCACGCCGCAGGTCCCTCCTGTCGTTTGCCCCGGACCCCCCCTGATTCCCACGCCGTAGGTCCCTCCTGTCGTTTGCCCCGGACCCCCCCTGATTCCCACGCCGTAGGTCCCTCCTGTCGTTTGCCCCGGACCCCCCCTGATTCCCACGCCGCAGGTCCCTCCTGTTGTTTGCCCCGGACCCCCCCCCGATTTCCACGCCGTAGGTCCCTCCTGTCGTTTGCCCCGGACCCCCCCTGATTTCCACGCCGTAGGTCCCTCCTGTCGTTTGCCCCGGACCCCCCCTGATTCCCACGCCGTAGGTCCCTCCTGTCGTTTGCCCCGGACCCCCCCTGATTCCCACGCCGTAGGTCCCTCCTGTCGTTTGCCCCGGACCCCCCCTGATTCCCACGCCGTAGGTCCCTCCTGTCGTTTGCCCCGGACCCCCCCTGATTCCCACGCCGTAGGTCCCTCCTGTCGTTTGCCCCGGACCCCCCCTGATTCCCACGCCGCAGGTCCCTCCTGTTGTTTGCCCCGGACCCCCCCTGATTCCCACGCCGTAGGTCCCTCCTGTCGTTTGCCCCGGCCCCCCCCCCGATTTCCACGCCGTAGGTCCCTCCTGTCGTTTGCCCCGGACCCCCCCTGATTTCCACGCCGTAGGTCCCTCCTGTCGTTTGCCCCGGACCCCCCCTGATTCCCACGCCGTAGGTCCCTCCTGTCGTTTGCCCCGGACCCCCCCTGATTCCCACGCCGTAGGTCCCTCCTGTCGTTTGCCCCGGACCCCCCCTGATTCCCACGCCGTAGGTCCCTCCTGTTGTTTGCCCCGGACCCCCCCTGATTCCCACGCCGTAGGTCCCTCCTGTCGTTTGCCCCGGACCCCCCCTGATTCCCACGCCGCAGGTCCCTCCTGTCGTTTGCCCCGGACCCCCCCTGATTCCCACGCCGTAGGTCCCTCCTGTCGTTTGCCCCGGACCCCCCCTGATTCCCACGCCGTAGGTCCCTCCTGTCGTTTGCCCCGGACCCCCCCTGATTCCCACGCCGCAGGTCCCTCCCGTCGTTTGCCCCGGACCCCCCCTGATTCCCACGCCGTAGGTCCCTCCTGTCGTTTGCCCCGGACCCCCCCTGATTCCCACGCCGTAGGTCCCTCCTGTCGTTTGCCCCGGACCCCCCCTGATTCCCACGCCGTAGGTCCCTCCTGTCGTTTGCCCCGGACCCCCCCTGATTCCCACGCCGTAGGTCCCTCCTGTCGTTTGCCCCGGACCCCCCCTGATTCCCACGCCGTAGGTCCCTCCTGTCGTTTGCCCCGGACCCCCCCTGATTTCCACGCCGTAGGTCCCTCCTGTCGTTTGGCCTGGACCCCCCCTGATTCCCACGCCGTAGGTCCCTCCTGTCGTTTGCCCCGGACCCCCCCTGATTCCCACGCCGTAGGTCCCTCCTGTCGTTTGCCCCGGACCCCCCCTGATTCCCACGCCGTAGGTCCCTCCTGTCGTTTGCCCCGGACCCCCCCTGATTCCCACGCCGCAGGTCCCTCCTGTCGTTTGCCCCGGACCCCCCCTGATTCCCACGCCGTAGGTCCCTCCTGTCGTTTGCCCCGGACCCCCCCTGATTCCCACGCCGTAGGTCCCTCCTGTCGTTTGCCCCGGACCCCCCCTGATTTCCACGCCGCAGGTCCCTCCTGTCGTTTGCCCCGGACCCCCCCTGATTTCCACGCCGTAGGTCCCTCCTGTCGTTTGCCCCGGACCCCCCCTGATTCCCACGCCGTAGGTCCCTCCTGTCGTTTGCCCCGGACCCCCCCTGATTCCCACGCCGTAGGTCCCTCCTGTCGTTTGCCCCGGACCCCCCCTGATTCCCACGCCGTAGGTCCCTCCTGTCGTTTGCCCCGGACCCCCCCTGATTCCCACGCCGCAGGTCCCTCCTGTCGTTTGCCCCGGACCCCCCCTGATTCCCACGCCGTAGGTCCCTCCTGTCGTTTGCCCCGGACCCCCCCTGACTCCCACGCCGTAGGTCCCTCCTGTCGTTTGCCCCGGACCCCCCCTGATTCCCACGCCGCAGGTCCCTCCTGTCGTTTGCCCCGGACCCCCCCTAATTCCCACGCCGTAGGTCCCTCCTGTCGTTTGCCCCGGACCCCCCCTGATTCCCACGCCGTAGGTCCCTCCTGTCGTTTGCCCCGGACCCCCCCTGATTCCCACGCCGCAAGTCCCTCCTGTCGTTTGCCCCGGACCCCCCCTGATTCCCACGCCGTAGGTCCCTCCTGTCGTTTGCCCCGGACCCCCCCTGATTCCCACGCCGTAGGTCCCTCCTGTCGTTTGCCCCGGACCCCCCCTGATTCCCACGCCGCAAGTCCCTCCTGTCGTTTGCCCCGGACCCCCCCTGATTCCCACGCCGTAGGTCCCTCCTGTCGTTTGCCCCGGACCCCCCCTGATTCCCACGCCGTAGGTCCCTCCTGTCGTTTGCCCCGGACCCCCCCTGATTCCCACGCCGTAGGTCCCTCCTGTCGTTTGCCCCGGACCCCCCCTGATTCCCACGCCGCAGGTCCCTCCTGTCGTTTGCCCCGGACCCCCCCTGATTCCCACGCCGTAGGTCCCTCCTGTCGTTTGCCCCGGACCCCCCCTGATTCCCACGCCGTAGGTCCCTCCTGTCGTTTGCCCCGGACCCCCCCTGATTCCCACGCCGCAGGTCCCTCCCGTCGTTTGCCCCGGACCCCCCCTGATTCCCACGCCGTAGGTCCCTCCTGTCGTTTGCCCCGGACCCCCCCTGATTCCCACGCCGTAGGTCCCTCCTGTCGTTTGCCCCGGACCCCCCCTGATTCCCACGCCGTAGGTCCCTCCTGTCGTTTGCCCCGGACCCCCCCTGATTCCCACGCCGTAGGTCCCTCCTGTCGTTTGCCCCGGACCCCCCCTGATTCCCACGCCGTAGGTCCCTCCTGTCGTTTGCCCCGGACCCCCCCTGATTTCCACGCCGTAGGTCCCTCCTGTCGTTTGCCCCGGACCCCCCCTGATTCCCACGCCGTAGGTCCCTCCTGTCGTTTGCCCCGGACCCCCCCTGATTCCCACGCCGTAGGTCCCTCCTGTCGTTTGCCCCGGACCCCCCCTGATTCCCACGCCGTAGGTCCCTCCTGTCGTTTGCCCCGGACCCCCCCTGATTCCCACGCCGCAGGTCCCTCCTGTCGTTTGCCCCGGACCCCCCCTGATTCCCACGCCGTAGGTCCCTCCTGTCGTTTGCCCCGGACCCCCCCTGATTCCCACGCCGTAGGTCCCTCCTGTCGTTTGCCCCGGACCCCCCCTGATTTCCACGCCGCAGGTCCCTCCTGTCGTTTGCCCCGGACCCCCCCTGATTTCCACGCCGTAGGTCCCTCCTGTCGTTTGCCCCGGACCCCCCCTGATTCCCACG
Organism: Eutreptiella sp. 'Long Island Sound 2002'; assembly: GCA_964036045.1. Classification (NCBI taxonomy): domain Eukaryota; phylum Euglenozoa; class Euglenophyceae; order Eutreptiales; family Eutreptiaceae; genus Eutreptiella; species Eutreptiella sp. 'Long Island Sound 2002'. The sequence goes on from OZ038383.1 coordinate 132,040,792, forward strand.
CCGTAGGTCCCTCCTGTCGTTTGCCCCGGACCCCCCCTGATTCCCACGCCGTAGGTCCCTCCTGTCGTTTGCCCCGGACCCCCCCTGATTCCCACGCCGCAGGTCCCTCCTGTCGTTTGCCCCGGACCCCCCCTGATTCCCACGCCGTAGGTCCCTCCTGTCGTTTGCCCCGGACCCCCCCTGACTCCCACGCCGTAGGTCCCTCCTGTCGTTTGCCCCGGACCCCCCCTGATTCCCACGCCGTAGGTCCCTCCTGTCGTTTGCCCCGGACCCCCCCTAATTCCCACGCCGTAGGTCCCTCCTGTCGTTTGCCCCGGACCCCCCCTGATTCCCACGCCGTAGGTCCCTCCTGTCGTTTGCCCCGGACCCCCCCTGATTCCCACGCCGCAGGTCCCTCCTGTCGTTTGCCCCGGACCCCCCCTGATTCCCACGCCGTAGGTCCCTCCTGTCGTTTGCCCCGGACCCCCCCTGATTCCCACGCCGTAGGTCCCTCCTGTCGTTTGCCCCGGACCCCCCCTGATTCCCACGCCGCAAGTCCCTCCTGTCGTTTGCCCCGGACCCCCCCTGATTCCCACGCCGTAGGTCCCTCCTGTCGTTTGCCCCGGACCCCCCCTGATTCCCACGCCGTAGGTCCCTCCTGTCGTTTGCCCCGGACCCCCCCTGATTCCCACGCCGCAGGTCCCTCCTGTCGTTTGCCCCGGACCCCCCCTGATTCCCACGCCGTAGGTCCCTCCTGTCGTTTGCCCCGGACCCCCCCTGATTCCCACGCCGCAGGTCCCTCCTGTCGTTTGCCCCGGACCCCCCCTGATTCCCACGCCGCAAGTCCCTCCTGTCGTTTGCCCCGGACCCCCCCTGATTCCCACGCCGTAGGTCCCTCCTGTCGTTTGCCCCGGACCCCCCCTGATTCCCACGCCGCAGGTCCCTCCTGTCGTTTGCCCCGGAGGCCTGTGAGCATGAGCTCCGGGCCTCCAGCTCCTTCAACGACTCCAGTGAGCACGTCCAAGAGAAGACCATTGCTCAGGCCATCGAAGTTGCGATGGCCACGGGGGTTGGGCGCCGCACAGCGACCCATCCCAAGACCCCGCAGGGCCTGGCCGCGCCGGAGCCGAAGGTGGCCTCCTGTCCAAACCGCTTTCCATTGAGGGTGGGGGTCGAGGTGGAGTACCCGGGCGATCGCCAGGCACCAGCGAACCGTTGTCAGTCCCTTTCAGCTCGAGAGGTCATCGAGGACACCCGAGCGCCCACGGCGGCTTAGCCCTATTACGTATGCCCCATCAGGGGCTCGAACTCGGGAACCCCCATTACCCCCCCCCCCCCCCCCTGGGGTGCTATTGATCTGGAATTTCTGGGGTCCATGGGGCAGTGACCTTCCATACACAACCCTCATATTTGGGGCACAATACTTTGTAAAATGCACCACCACTTATTGATTGGCATAGCATCAGTCAAATGGGTCACAAGGTAAAGAAATTGAGGATTATGGTTGAACTTATTCAAATGCTTTAACCAATGCACCTCATCAACCACCAAACTCAGGTGTAGGTGTAATGAAATCCGTTGAAGGAAAGGTGTCCTGTTGGAATACGTTGAGGACAGGCATTTTCCACCATTGCATGTCCATGGGAGATTGCTTTGCTGAAATTGACCAGTAGGACAATCTCCTGGCCTTCAGAATCATGCATGGTCTTGTCTGACAACACCCCTTGGTCAAATGGGGCTTTTTCCGGGGGGGGGGGGGCGTGCGCTGTACACAATGTTGGACCTGTAAGGTTAGGCAGTTAACTTTGGGGAGGGGGGGTAGTACGGTCAGATGATAAGGTTACCCCGTGCCGTAGTGCCCGTCTCCCGCCCTATTGTTTGCACCCGTCACTATGGCAGATATTGTGTTGCCCTGCCTTCCTTGTGATGAGGATGCCCCTGACATGTTTGACAGAGCAGATGCTGAAAGCATCGCTGATGGAAAGGCTGCAGATCTGCTTCATGTTGAGGAAGTGGACCTTGAACTCTGAATCGGCCGCAGTGCCGGTTCTGTGTGTTCAGCTCTGAGGCACAAGGGGGATGCTCCTGTGATCTGGGATTTCGGGGGCCCTGGAAGGGGGGAGGGAGCTTAACTTGGGAAGTGGGGGGGTTGCGAGGGGGGTGGGGTTTGCCTCGGTCAGGCGTCATGTGCTACGACAGCTGAGCCACGTGACCTCGTTCAATTTCCATGGCTGCATCGGCCAAGCCCCCCCTCCCCCTCCTTATTACCCGGGTCCCTATACGTGCCCACGCCAGCCAACGCAGCGCTACCCTACGGCCCTGCCAACACCAAATCCCAATGTTCTCGACGCCGAACAGCGTGCCGGTCTGTTGGGCGCACCGAGGCTGCTGTGTCCCCCCGTGTTCAGCCGCAGTGCGTCGCGGTGCCGGCTGTCGGTCCTTTTCCCGCAACGGCCCCGCTCGCCCGGGTCCGCCCCCGTGGGACATGCAGTGATGCGTAGTGACGCGCGTGCGACCGCCCGGGCGGTCGAGCGGACCCCGTTTGCATGTCATCCGCCACTGTGCGCCCCATGCAGCGCCATGGAGGCACCGCCGCCCGTGCGAGTGCTGCGTCCGGCCCACGGTTGTTGTGCCCGCGCAGACGCGTCAGTAGGCGGAAGGGCCCGAAGGTGCGCTCAGAAAGAGGTCGTTGCGGAAAAGCGGCTGTGTAACGGACGCTCTATTGTATCGCCGTCCACGTCGCATCACATGCTCGATCAAGAATGCCCGAGTGAATGGCCGTGGCGTTGTTACACAAATGAATGCGGGTATCACGGCTGCTGTTGTACTCGCAACGGCTGTGGCAGTAGGGCTTTCCGGGGGGGGGGGGGGGGGCTCTGGGAAAAGGGCTCAATTGACAGGACCATTTAATCGCTTATTATGAACTCTGGGGCCGAAGGCGCCGAAACATTTTTTTGAGCATTTAAACGGTCAGAATTTTTTTTCATCAAATCCATGGCAAATGATAACTTTTCTGAGCCCCCTCGACGCGCTGATTCCAAACATCCCATTTTCATTTTTTGCCGAAGTTCGGGTCTGGGTCACCTGCGAGGCCCAGGGGTCAGTCTCGGTAGGATTTTGGGGGTCCCGTCAATTGAGCCCCTTTTGGGGGGGGGGGGGGGGCCTCGCCAGGGGGCTCTATCGACCCCCCCCCCAGCCCCCAATCGAAAGCCCGCCTACCCCTCCATCCAAAGGGCCACTGCGTCGTAGGCCGCAGCCGCTGCTTTGCCGCTCCCAATGTTCGTGTCTCTCGGTCTACAGGCGTCCTCGCCAGTGCAAAGCCCCAGGCCCGAGGAGGGGTCGCGCACGTACCCGAAGCGCCACGCCGGTGTCCGAAGGTCCCACTCGCCGGCCCTGACGTGCCTCCAGCCGCAGGAGGCGGCGCTGCCCGTGGGCGCGTTGGGGGGCCGGCGGACGCCGCAAGGAGACCCCGCGGCCGCGCGGTATGCGCGAGGGGAGGGGCAGGGGACGTAGTAGACCGGCCGTGCACCGGAGGAGGAGGCGGGGGGTACGCCCCCCTCAGCCCCCCCCCCCCTCCTCCACTTCCAATGTTTGAGGCTGGAACCCAAAATTTTGCTTCGGCGCCTTCGGGGCCAAGAGGATTTAAGCTTCAAATTTTCGGCCCGGGGGCCATAGGGGGGCCCTGGGAGGAGGGATGTCCCAGCCAACCCCCCCCCCCCCCCTACCCCCCCTTCTAATGGATCCCTGGGGAGGGGGCGCACCGGGGCTGAGACCCGAGCGGAGATGGGGCGTTGTTGTCGCCGTTGCAGCGGTGAGTATGTGTCGCGGCGGCGGAGGTCCGTTGCAAGTTTCCTGCCGGCATTTGTTCGCCGTCATGAACGGCCGGCCTCCCATCGCGGAGTGCCGAAGGGGGGCCTGCATCCGGTAGCCGTACGGGTGCGTAATACTTGTGCAAGGTGCATGATCTCATCAGATTCCGTCAGGCGCCATTTGTAGCTCTCTTGGCATGCACAGTTCCGGTGTGCCCAACAGCCTCCAGCAACTGAGGGCAACCATCCAAGCAACCCACCCCTAAGCCTTCACGAGATAACAGCAACCAACCAAAGGCCCAACGGAAATGGCAACCACCATTCACAGTCCAGTGCTGGTTCTTGTCCCGCCGTCTGTCGCGCCAGCAAGTGCCTGTTTGGTGTGTCCCTGCGATCCGTGTGTCCGGACGGAACACCGGGAGAGGGGGGGAGGTAACACTTGGACAGTGCCCAAGCGGGAAGTCGGGGTTGTCGGAGAACAGGGGTCTCTCAGGCGATTCGTTACAGTACACACGAGGAGGAGGACGGTGAAGGGCGTGCAGAGAGGGTTGCAACGGAAAAGGGTAGTCACTGGGGTGGCGACACCGGAGGTGTCTCATTCGTGAGGCTGGGAATTGCCACCAGATTTTGCAGTGATATTTAAGAACTGGTACCAAATGTCCCCCGCACCAAATGTCGCCGTTCCACTTTTCGCACGTTCCTACTCTGCCCCTCCCCGGTACCTCCCCGACTGCAGCCAAGGCGGGGGCGTCGCCGCGCGGGGGGGCGCCTGGCGGAATCACCAGCCGCCGCTGACCAAGGGGCGGCTGCATAGGGCACAGAGGGGGTGTCGTTTCTCAACGAGATGCTCTTTTCCCCCTTCGTCCCCTTCAGTACCGCCCTCTGGTCCGGTGCCTCCGACCCGGTGCTGCCAACCGCCGGCGGTTAATGGTCCCTGGAGGCTGTTGGGCACACTGGAATGGTGCATCCCAAGAGAGCTACACATGACGCCCAGAAAACCGGCTTTGGACCTTCAAATACCGCGGCATAATTTGGCACACTTTTGTTGTGTCAAATGTCGACATCCCACATTTTCCCCGTTCCTGATTTCCCCCTCCCCCGGTAGCCGGTGACCGTACCACCGCGCGAGTCGCGCTGTGGGCACAAGGAGTACCGGCTGCGGGTGAATGTTCCGACGTCTTCTCGTGACCAATGACAAACTTTCGATGGGTTATGATTGGAACATTTGCTGTGTGTAGCCCCCGCTTGCCTTCCCCTTCGCGGTGTGCGCATGTTTCGGGGAAGGCATGTACCACCAAGAATTTTTTTTTGTTTGCGTTAGTGGCACCTCTGGGGCCCAGCGCGGGGCCCAGCGAAGGGCACGACCGAAGGGGCGAATACGAGGGTGGGGGTGGGGGTGGGGGGGATGGTCTCGTGGGAAATTTTCGTCTTTGCAGAAGGTTGCGAAAGTCTCCTCGCCCGAAATTATCAGGCGTCGGTCGTGACGTATGCCCCATACGTGTCTTACGACGATGCCCCGGAAGTGGCACTGCAAATTGCTGGTGGGGCGCCATTGTTGCGCAGGATGTAGTGTCGGAGCTACTGTTTGTTCCACGGCATTCCCGAGCCGGGCTCTGAAGCACAGGATGATGGTCAGGCTTGTTTCTTGATCGCAGTGTTCCTGCGGCATCCCGTTGACAAGCGGGGCGCGCGTGTGGCGCTCTGCGCCTTGGGATTTGCGGGGCGGCGAACGTTTTCCTGCGCGAAATATTCCCGTGCAACCCCCCTCCCCTCCCAATGTCAGAGTGCAGTGGACCCGACGTGGTTCGGGACGCTGGAGGGAGCACCGGGTGACGCTGCAAAGCCCCCGTGCAGGGCGGGGCCCCGGGATGTCCGCAAGTTGTTTGTGTTTTGCATTCAGGGCCGGCCCCAGGGACCGCTCCAGTCACCGTCGAACTGCCGTCGCTTATCCTCCAACCGCCGTCGATTACCCTCCAACCGCCGTCGGTTACCCTCCAACCGCCGTCGGTTACCCTCCAACCGCCGTCGGCTACCCTCCAACCGCCGTCGGTTACCCTCCAGCCGCCGTCGGTTACCCCCGTCGAGCTGGAGCCTCTGCGGTTCTTAGCCCTCTGAACCGCCCTGGCCCCGCAATAAATTGACAGGGCGCAACGTCACACGCCATGGGACGTGGTCTGTGCTCACGGCCCCGCTGTCTGCAGGCGCCCTGCCCCCCCGCTGCCGACCACCTCCGCCCCCGCTTCTGCGGCCAAGATCGACCCCGACGATGCGGCAGCCGCCCCCGCTGCCCTCGGGCGGCCCCGCCAACGCCCCAAGTCCCGAGGGCGCAAGGGCAGTGAAGGCGGTCTGAAGGCGCAGGCCTCTCTCGGACGGTCTGTTTGTGCGTTGTGAGACTTGGGTGTGCAGGTGAGCCCCGGGGCACAGGACAAAGGGGCGGGGGGATGCGCGATTGCAAAGGGAGTGTCGGTTGGGGCGGGGGGGGGGGGGGTCCGTGAACTGCGTTGGTGGTTGCGGTGGGGCTAACCGACGAGGGCACAAGGCAAAGGCGGTAAATCCACCGGGAACGAGCACGAGCGCGTTTTCCAATCAGCTGTCACCAGAAAATTGCATCCGGACGTGGGGAGGTCGGCCGAACTTTGTGTGCACGAAATTTGGAGGGTGCTCACCACCATCGATGTGGGGGCGGGGCCAGCAGCGAAGGAGGGGGGAGGGGGGCTGGGAGTACGACGGGATGCCGTATGGGGCACTGTGGCGTGGAGCAGAGACCCAATGTCGGGTACGGAGGGCGGGTCCTGTCGGTTGCCGGGCAAGAGTCCCCTCACAACGGCCGAGGAGGTGGAGAGAGGGGTTTCGAAAATATGCCCCCGTGCCCCTGCGCTTCCGGCCGTTCGGTGTGCGCTGCTGTGCTCGTCGGTGACGCCGAGGCATTGTTCGCCACAAATGACATCAAACGATATAATTGGATGTTCATTACACTGCATATGTGTGGTAGCGCGATTGATATGTAATAGATTACACCGTTTCGGATTTGATAAGTATTTCGATTCTCTGGCATTATCCTCAGCATGCCTTGCATTACATCATAGAGCACGTGTAATGTGTCTCGTAGCACGTACGGTGAGACGCATTGAATTGTGTTGTACTGCAGTGGGCATTACAATACATCGCCGTATTAAACTGAATACGCAGCGAATTCAGCACATGTCAATCAATGCGTAGTGACTACTGTATGGCAAGCTCCGGGCATACCCTCTGCCATCCGGATGGAGTTGCTGAGAGGGCTTAAGCAGCCCAGCCGAAGCTCAGATCCGAAGCATTGCAGCATATGTCCATGCGGGCCTTCTTGACTAAACAATGAAGCAGTACAGACCCGACAGAAGGAGCACTTGTTGCAGTCTCGTGTTGCTGGCCCCGCAATGATGTGTGCGTCGTCGCAGGTGCATCAGTTTCGCACACTGTCTTCTCAAGCGAATTGCCACTATTGCCCGCATGTAACAGCATTCGTCCCTCACCCCCCCTCCGCGTGACAAGATCCCTTCAAAGGTCGAGGTTGCAGGGCTCTGTGGGATAGGCTGAGAGCCAGGAGACCCGGATTCCTTGCGGTCTCCGTCGGGGAGACAGGAACTTCGTTTGATGAAGGCGGTTCCGCGGATCGGTATGGACTTCAGGCGGTCAAAAGGCCGCAGTCTTTGAGTAACTGCCGGCGGTTGGCAGGCCACTGGCGTTGTTTGGCGGTCGGCCCCCCGCACTTGACAGCAAATGTCACGTGAGAAAACGGGTTTTTTTTGGGGGGGGGGTTGGAGCAGCTGCGCGACCACGCGATCCTTCCCGTTTGGAGTCCGGGATGTGCGGGGCAATGGGCCCGTGGACTCCTGGTGTTTGCCCCTACTGTCGCGCCGCCCCCCGCGCCCCCAAACGAATGCGGACCGTCCTCGGCGTGGCAGTGCGGGTAGTCAGCGGAGGCCTCCCCGGCGCACGCCGCCTCGCCACCGGCCCAAACCCGCCTACTCCCGTGCCCACTCTCCACGGCACCTCCCCTAATTCCAGGGCCCCGAAGCAAGTCCAGTGCAGCGGCGCCGCGTACATCCGGCGTTCTCCCCCGCGCCGCCGCGCGCAGTCCCCAGAGCCCGGGCCGCCGCCCTCGGCCCCCCGGATGCCGGTGGGCGTCGAGGTGACGGTGTGCGAGGGGCTGGAGCTGCTGAGTCCCGAGCCCCGCACTTTGTGTCTGATCGCGGGGCCGCAGCAGCACCAGTTGACCCTCCAGCCCAACACCAGCCACCACGTGTGGAACGACGTGTTCAAGTTCGCAGGTGCGACGGGGCTGTGCCGCGTGCCCGCCCCATCGGCTGCCCCTGTGCCCCCTCAAACACGCGGTCGTGTGGCTCGGCCGTCATGTGTCTCAGTGTCTCCGGTCCGGCTTTTGAAGCTCTTGGTTGGCGTAGCCCGGCGCGGGCGCGCGCGCGCGCGCACGCACGCACACACACACAGAGGGAGGGAGTGCGACGTGGATGCAAAACGAATGAATCAGACTTTATGGACGAAAGGCCGCGACTTCTGATATTCCGTTTTGGGGCGTTGGCCCACCACCACAATTACCCGGCATACCACACACGCGGCACTGTACGGACGGCGCATGCATTGACAGGTCTGCATCCACAACATGTCTCGAGGCTCCTGACGACATGTGGATTGTTGTGCGATGGGATGGTGCGCCTGCATCGTGCTCGGTCACTGTGACTGCCATATCTCTCGGCATCGGTGCTGATTGTGCCAACTTTGTGCGTTTTAGGGGGTCGTAGCCCTTCTTGCCTCGTTTGTGTCCACTGAGTGTCCCGCAGGTCGGGGTATGTGGGGTATATTCGGAAAGACCTTCAAAACGGCTTTTCGGAAATGTATGGGTGAGGGGAGGGGGGGTCGGGAACCATATTTTTCGAAAATTGGCCGTCACCGTTGACGGTTTGGGTGTTTTTTGCCGGGCCTGGTCGGGTTTCAGGCACACTGCACTGCCATCCCGCGATGGTGTCCGCTGGTACTGCCTGCCCACCTCCTCCTCAACCCGCCCTCAGGTATCCCCCCTGAGATCGTTTTCGAGCTGACGGCCGCGGATTCTACTGGATCCCCCGCCGGCATCGGCGTCCAGCTCATGAGCAGCATCATCGCGGATCTGGCCCAACGGGAGATGGAGCGCCTGGTCCCGCTGTACGACACCCAAGACTGCCTCGTGGGGCAGCTGCGGGTACAGTTCGGGGGCCTCTTTGAGGATTGGGACAGGGCCCTCGGGACAAGCCCAGGGCACCCCCCGGACCTGCGGTATGGCGGCCCGACGAGCCCTGCCCTGCCCCACGCGCCTGCTCCCAAGCCTCTTGCTCGGAAGCCAAACTGGGGGCCGACGGTCACACGGCCTCCGCCGCCGAGCGCTGGATGACTGTTGTTGTGGGCCGCAGTCATTTTGTTTCGGGGGTCGTTCAGAATGCGCTGCGGCAGCGGCGCCTTGTTGTTGTTGCAGCGGTTTTTCCGATTTGTTCAGTTGGCCATTGAATACCACGGGCCTTCCGTGGGGCTCTTGCTGTGCCCCTGGCAGCGCTGTGGCAGTGCACAGGCCCTCTCCCAACCCTTTCCCACCCTCTCCCACCCTCTCCCACCCTCTCCCACCCTCTCCCACCCTCTCCCAACCCTCTCCCAACCCTCTTCCACCCTCTCCCAACCCTTTCCCACCCTCTCCCACCCTCTCCCAACCCTCTTCCACCCTCTCCCACCCTCTCCCAACCCCCTCCCACCCTCTCCCACCCTCTCCCACCCTCTCCCAACCCTCTCCCAACCCTCTTCCACCCTCTCCCAACCCTCTCCCACCCTCTCCCAACCCTCTTCCACCCTCTCCCACCCTCTCCCAACCCCCTCCCATCCTCTCCCACCCTCTCCCACCCTCTCCCACCCTCTCCCAACCCTCTCCCAACCCTCTCCCACCCTCTCCCAACCCTCTTCCACCCTCTCCCACCCCCTCCTACCCTCTCCCACCCTCTCCCAACCCTCTCCCACCCTCTCCCACCCTCTCCCAACCCTCTCCCACCCTCTCCCACCCTCTTCAAGCCCTCTGCCAACCCCGAGCTCTCTCTGGCAGCATTGAACGGAGTACTGCACTTACAACCCCCGTGCACTTGCAACATCGGGTGCATGTGCCTGCGTGACGGTGACATCGCCGACCTCTACAACGTCCGTCGGTCCATTTGGGATCGATGAGGGATGAAGTATCGATGAAGAACCCCCCGGCCCCCCTGCTACCCCCATCCCCCCGATACCCCCATCGACTCTTCCTTTTCTGAGGACCAGAGCCCATGCTGTACAGCCTCCAGTTCGCCTCCAGAGTTACCACACCACGCCGCGCCACGTCGCTTTACGCCGCGCCGCGCCACGTTCCGCCACGCCACGCCGCGCCACTCTAAGCCACGCCGCGCCACGCCGTGCCACGCCGCGCACCACGACAAAACAGGGGGTCTCATGGACCGGACCCCAAACACCGACCGAGGGCCGGCCCCAAAGTTCAGGAAAGCGAAAATGGTATTTTCGGAAACAGGAGCTCAAGAAACGGATGACCCTTGTGGGGGCCTTCGTGATGGCACCGCAATGCCTTACAAGGGGGGGTGGCGGCCACGGGGGGGGGGGGGGGCATCCCTGCCGACCCGTTGAGAACGCGATGGTGCGCGCTTTGCGACGGAACCCGATCCGCAGCGCAGGGGCGACACGGGCACTGGGCCCTGCCGCACGGAGACAAGTGCCAGCGCGCCGCGACAGCAGTGGGGTCACACGGACGGCGGTCTCTTGCCGGTTGACGGAGGGGACTAGTGCCGACACGGAAGGAGGCCTCATTTGAGTTGCCGCTGAGGGAGGCCGGTGTGGTCACTAATTCGTGGGTTGTTTGGTTGGCTTTGGGCAGTGAACGGGCGAAGCTCCTGCATGTTCGCCGGTGAAATCGCTGCATTGCGCCCCGTGCATCACCTCCAGGGCCTGTGTCGTGGACGCCGCCACCCAAACAGCGCACTTCCTGCAGCCACCCAATCCCAAGACGACCCTGAGCTGCGACATCTTCGCTCCATTGAAGACTTTGAACCCCTTTTACAGTCGGTATGCGCCGGACCCCAGCCTCAGCTGCAGGGAGGGGGCGCGGTTCGGTCGTCATATCACGTGACGCCTGATCCGGTCGCGCGGGATCGGGCCCTCGGAGTATTGTGTCCGGAGTTGTTGGGCAAGGGACGGTGTGGTGTGGTGTGGTGTGGTGTGGTGTGGTGTGGTGTGGTGTGGTGTGGTGTGGTGTGGTGTGGTGTGGTGTGGTGTGGTGTGGTGTGGTGTGGTGTGGTGTGGTGTGGTGTGGTGTGGTGTGGTGTGGTGTGGTGTGGTGTGGTGTGGTGTGGTGTGGTGTGGTATGGTGTGGTGTGGTGTGGTGTGGTGTGGTGTGCCGAAGGCGCTGTTACCAGAAGGCAATGGCCGGGATGTCTACCCACGGGTACAGGTAAACGGGCGGGGCTGTGTGTGTGGCGTGCGCGCTGTGTGGAAGTGTGTTGTGGCATAGCCGGACCAGTGCACTCCCGCACTCGGCCGGCACTGCTCTGCCGACGCCTGTGCGCAGTCACACAGGGTCTCATTGGTCCACTGCACCCTGCGTGCCGCGCTGCACCATCAGTGCCTTCTGTGTGGTGCCGCACTGCTTGGTGCTGTGCACTGCACTGCACTGTGTGTGCCCTGCTGCACTGTTGTTGTGGGCAGAGGGCAGTGTAACGCACTGCCACGCCGCCTGGGGGCTGTGGGCAGTGGAAATCCTGCTTCGCACTGCCGCATTGCCTGAGGGCAGTGGGGAGTGGTACTCCTGCCGTACACTGCCTCTCTGCCTTGGGGCAGTGGGCCGGGCATCTCCTGCAATACACTGCCTCCCTGCCTGAGGGCAGTGGGCAGTGGAACTCCTGCGACACACTGCCCCACGGCCTGGGGGCAGTGGGCAGCACAACTCCTGCAACGCACTGCCTCACTGCCTAGGGGCAGTGGGCAGTGGGACTCCTGCAATGCACTGCCTCACTGCCGGGGGGCAGTGGGCAGTGCAACTCCTGCAATACACTGCCCACTGCCTGGGGGCAGTGGGCAGTGGAACTCCTTCAATGCACTGTCCCAATGCCTGGGGGCAGTGGGCAGTGCAACTCCTGCAATGCACTGTCCCAATGCTTGGGGGCGGGGCGGGGCGGGGCGGGGCGGGGCGGGGCGTGGCGTGGCGTGGCGTGGCGTGGCGTGGCGGTGCGGTGCGGTGCGGGGCGTGGCGTGGCGGGGCGGGGCGGGGCGGGGCGTGGCGTGGCGTGGCGTGGCGTGGCGTGGCGTGGCGTGGTGGTGCGGTGCGGTGCGGTGCGGGGCGTGGCGTGGCGGTGCGGTGCGGTGCGGGGCGGGGCGGGGCGGGGCGTGGCGTGGCGTGGCGTGGCGTGGCGTGGCGTGGCTTGGTGTGTGGTGTGGTGTGGTGTGGTGTGGTGTGGTGTGGTGTGGTGTGGTGTGCCGAAGGCGCTGTTACCAAAAGGCAAAAGGCCGGGATGTCTACCCACGGGTACAGGTAAACGGGCTGGGCTGTGTGTGTTGTGTGCGCGCTGTGCGTAAGTGTGTAGGCCTCGGCAGGGGAAGGGGGAGTCGGGGAGACCTGGTGAGTTCGCCTCTGGCGACCGCGCTTATTCCAGGAGCTCCCGCTGCACCCCTTCCCTTTCTGCTTGCTGGTGCAGGCGCAGCTCCTGCAACGCCCACGCCATCGTGCTGCCCGGGCCCAGGCGGGCCTTCAGCAGTGTGGCACGCGCCTTGGCGTGGGCGTACCAGATCCGTATGGACTCCTCCACGACGTGGCGGAGGAACTCCGTGCTCAGCGAGTGGGGCCCCGTACACTCCAGGTGGGCTAGCTGCATGGAGGGGGTCCGCAGGGCTGCCGCCCACTGCTCCAGCACAGTCGGTTCCCACAGCTGGTGACGCACTGGGGCCGCCCGTGGCCCCACCTTCTGGTCGAGCCACGCTGCGAGGCGCCGGGGGGCTGGCCCCCACTCGTGCGATTGAGCCGAGCAGGCCCGTAGGTGGGGCGCCGTCTCGGGCTGTGTCTCGGGCAGTAGACAGTGCAACTCCTGCAACGCACTGCCGCACTGGCTGGGAGCGGCGGGCAGTGCAACTCCTGCAATGCACTGCCTCACTGCCCGAGGGCAGTGGACAGTGCAACGCCTGCAATGCACCGCCTCACTGCCTGTGGGCAGTGGGCGGTGCAACTTCTACAATGCACGGCCTCACTGCCCTGGGGCAGTGGGCAGTGGAACTCCTGCAATCCACTGCCTCACTGCCTGGGGGCGGTGGGCAGTGAAACTCCTGCAATCCACTGCCTCACTGCCCGGGGGCAGTGGGCAGTGCAACTCCTGCAATGCACTGCCTCACTGCCCTGGGGCAGTGGGCTGTGCAACTCCTGCAATGCATTGCCTCACTGCCTGGGGGCAGTGGACGGCGCAACTCCCGCAATGCACCGCCTCACTGCCTGGGGGCAATGCACTGCCTCACTGCCTGGGGGCAGTGGGCAGTGCAACTCCTGCAATGCACTGTCTCACTGCCCTGGGGCAGTGGGCAGTGGAACTTCTGCAATGCACTGCCCCACTGCCTGGGGGCAGTGGGCAGTGCAACTCCTGCAATGCACTACCTCACTGCCTGGGCGCAGCGGGCAGTGGAACTCCTGCAATGCACTGCCCCACTGCCTGGGGGCAGTGGGCAGTGGAACTCTTGCAATGCACGGCCTCACCGCCTTGGGGGCAGTGGGGAGTGCAACTCCTGCAACGCACTGCCTCATTGCCTGGGGGCAGTGGGCAGTGCAACTCCAACTCCTGCAATGCACTGCCTCACTGCCTGGGGGCAGTGGGCAGTGCAACTCCTGCAATGCACTGCCTCGCTGCCTGGGGGTAGTGGGCAGTGCAACTTCTGCAATGCACTGCCTCACTGCCCTGGGGCAGTGGGCAGTGCAACTCCTGCAATGCACTGCCTCACTGCCTGGGGGCAGTGGGCAGTGCAGCTTCTGCAATGCACTGCCTCACTGCCCTGGGGCAGTGGGCAGTGGACCTCCTGCAATGCACTGCCTTACTGCCTGGGGGCAGTGGGCAGTGCAACTCCTGCAATACACGGCCGCATTGCCTGGGGGCAGTGGGCAGTGCAACTCCTGCAATGCATTGCCTCACTGCCTGGGGGCAGTAGGCAGTGGAACTCCTGCAATGCACTGCCTCACTGCCTGGGGGCAGTGGGTAGTGCAACTCCTGCAATGCACTACCTCACTGCCTGGGGGCAGTGGGCAGTGGAACTCCTGCAACACACTGCCGCACCGCCTGGGGGCAGTGGGCAGTGCAACTCCTGCAATGCACTGTCTCACTGCCTGGGGGCAGTGGGCAGTGGACCTCCTGCAATGCACTGCCTCACTGTCTGGGGCAGTGGGCAGTGCAAATCCTGCAATACACTGCCGCACTGCCCTGGGGCGGTGGGCAGTGCAACTCCTGCAATGCACTGCCTCGCTGCGTGGGGGCAGTGGGCAGTGCAACTTCTGCAATGCACTGCCTCACTGCCCTGGGGCAGTGGGCAGCGGAACTCCTGCAATGCACTGCCTCACTGCTTGGGGGCAGTGGGCAGTGCAACTCCTGCAATGCACCGACTCACTGCCTGGGGGCAGTGGGCAGTGGACCCCCGGCAACACACCGCAGCACTGCCTGGGGGCAGCGGGCAGTGCAACTCTTGCAATGCACTGCCTCACTGCCCTGGGGCAGTGGGCAGTGGACCTCCTGCAATGCACTGCCTCACTGCCTGGGGGCAGTGGGCAGTGGAAATCGTGCAATGCACTGCCCCACTGCTTGGGGGCAGTGGGCAGTGCAACTCCTGCAATGCACTGCCTCAGTGTCCTAGAGCAGTGGGCAGTGGAACTCCTGCAATGCACTGCCTCACTGCCCTGGGGCAGTGGGCAGTGGAACTCTTGCAATGCACTGCCTCACTGCCTGGGGGCAGCGGACGGTGCAACCTCTGCAATGCACTGCCTCACCGCCCTGGGTCAGTGGGCAGTGCAACTCCTGCAATACACTGCCGCACTGCCTGGGGGCAGTGGGCAGTGCAACTCCTGCAATGCACTGCCTCACTGCCTGGGGGCAGTGGGCAGTGCAACTCCTGCAATACACTGCCGCACTGCCTGGGGGCAGTGGGCAGTGCAACTTCTACAATGCACGGCCTCACTGCCTGGGGACAGTGGGCAGTGCAACTCCTGCAATGCACTGCCTCATTGCCCTGGGGGCAGTGGACAGTGCAACTCCTGCAATGCACTGCCTCGCTGCCTGGGGGCATTGGGCAGTGGAACTCCTGCAATGCACTGCCCCACTGCCTGGGGGCAGTGGGCAGTGGAACTCCTGCAATGCACCGCCTCACTGCCTGGGGGCAGTGGGCGGTGCAACTCCTGCAATGCACTGCCTCACTGCCCTGGGGGCAGTGAACAGTGCAACTCCTGCAATGCATTGCCTCGCTGCCTGGGGGCATTGGGCAGTGGAACTCCTGCAATGCACTGCCCCACTGCCTGGGGGCAGTGGGCAGTGCAACTCCTGCAATGCACTGCCTCACTGCCCTGGGGCAGTGGGCAGCGGAACTCCTGCAATGCAGTGCTTCACTGCCTGGGGGTAGTGGGCAGTGCAACTCCTGCAATGCACTGCCTCACTGCCTGGGGGCAGTGGGCAGTGCAAATCCAACTCCTGCAATGCACTGCCTCACTGCCTGGGGGCAGTGGGCAGTGGAACTCTTGCAATGCACTGCCCCACTGCCTCGGGTCAGCGGGCAGTGCAACTCTTGCCATGCACTGCCTCACTGCCCTGGGGCAGTGGGCAGTGGACCTCCTGCAATGCACTGCCTCACTGCCTGGGGACAGTGGGCAGTGGAACTCCTGCAATGCACTGCCCCACTGCCTGGGGGCAGCGGACAGTGCAACTCCTGCAATGCACTGCCTCACTGTCCCAGAGCAGCGGGCGATGGAACTCCTGCAATGCACTACCTCACTGCCCTGGGGCAGTGGGCAGTGGAACTCTTGCAATGCACTGCCTCACTGCCTGGGGGCAGCGGACAGTGCAACCTCTGCAATGCACTGCCCCACTGCCCTGGGTCAGTGGGCAGTGCAACTCCTGCAATACACTGCCGCACTGCCTGGGGGCAGTGGGCAGTGCAACTCCTGCAATGCACTGCCTCACTGCCTGGGGGCAGTGGGCAGTGCAACTCCAACTCCTGCAATGCACTCCCTCACTGCCTGGGGGCAGTGGGCAGTGCAACTCCTGCAATGCACTGCCTCACTGCCCTGGGGCAGTAGGCAGTGCAACTCCTGCAATGCACCGCCTCACTGCCTGGGGGCAGTGGGCAGTGCAACTCCTGCAATGCACTGCCTCACTGCCCCGGGGGCAGTGGGCTGTGCAACTCCTGCAATGCACTGCCTCACTGTCTGGGGGCAGTGGGCAGTGCAACTCCTGCAATGCACTGCCTCACTGCCTGGGGGCAGTGGACAGTGCAACTCCTGCAATGCACCGCCTCACTGCCTTGGGGCAGTGGGCAGTGAAACTCCCGCAATGCACTGCCGCACTGCCTGGGGGCAGTGGGCAGTGCAACTCCTGCAATGCACTGCCTCACTGCCTGGGGGCACTGGGCAGTGCAACTCCTGCAATGCAATGCCCCACTGCCTGGGGGCAGCGGGCAGTGCAACTCTTGCAGTGCACTGCCTCACTGCCCTGGGGCAGTGGGCAGTGGACCTCCTGCAATGCACTGCCTCGCTGCCTGGGGGCAGTGGGCAGTGGAACTCCTGCAATGCACTGCCTCACTACCTGGGGGCAGTGGGCAGTGGAACTCCTGCAACGCAGTGCCCCACTGCTTGGGGGCAGTGGACAGTGCAACTCCTGCAATGCACCGCCTCACTGTCCCAGAGCAGTGGGCGGTGGAACTCCTGCAATGCACTACCTCACTGCCCTGGGGCAGTGGGCAGTGGAACTCTTGCCACGCACTGCATCACTGCCTCTGCCTGGGGGCAGCGGACAGTGCAACCTCTGCAATGCACTGCCTCACTGCCCTGGGTCAGTGGGCAGTGCAATTCCTGCAATACACTGCCGCACTGCCTGGGGGCAGTGGGCAGTGCAACTCCTGCAATGCACTGCCTCACTGCCTGGGGGCAGTGGGCAGTGCAACTCCAACTCCTGCAATGCACTGCCTCGCTGCCCTGGGTCAGTGGGCAATGCAATTCCTGCAATACACTGCCCCACTGCCCTGGGGCAGTGGGCAGTGCAACTCCTGCAATGCACTGCCTCACTGCCTGGGGGCAGTGGGCAGTGCAACTCCTGCAATGCACTGCCTCACTGCCTGGGGGCAGTGAACAGTGCAACTCCTGCAATGCACTGCCTCGCTGCCTGGGGGCAGTGGGCAGTGGAACTCGTGCAATGCACTGCCCCGGTGCCTGGGGGCAGTGGACAGTGCAACTCCTGCAATGCACCGCCTCACTGCCTGGGGGCAGTGGGCAGTGCAACTCCTGCAATGCACCGCCTCACTGCCCTGGGGGCAGTGGACAGTGCAACTCCTGCAATGCACTGCCTCGCTGCCTGGGGGCAGTGGGCACTGGAACTCGTGCAATGCACTGCCCCACTGCCTGGGGGCAGTGGACAGTGCAACTCCTGCAATGCACCGCCTCACTGCTCTGGGGCAGTGGGCAGTGAAACTCCCGCAATGCACTGCCGCACTGCCTGGGGGCAGTGGGCAGTGGAACTCCTGCAATGCACCGCCTCACTGCCCTGGGGGCAGTGGGCAGTGCAACTCCTGCAATGCACTGCCTCGCTGCCTGGGGGCAGTGGGCAGTGCAACTCCAACTCCTGCAAAGCACTGCCTCACTGCCTGGGGGCAGTGGGCAGTGCAACTCCTGCAATGCACTGCCTCACTGCCTGGGGGCAGTGGGCAGTGCAACTCCAACTCCTGCAATGCACTGCCTCACTGCCTGGGGGCAGTGGGCAGTGCAACTCCTGCAATGCACTGCCTCACTGCCCTGGGGCAGTAGGCAGTGCAACTCCTGCAATGCACCGCCTCACTGCCTGGGGGCAGTGGGCAGTGCAACTCCTGCAATGCACTGCCTCACTGCCCCGGGGGCAGTGGACAGTGCAACTCCTGCAATGCACTGCCTCACTGTCTGGAGGAGGAGGAGGAGGAGGAGCGCCTGCCGCGGTCCCACGTACGGTGAGCCTTGGCGTCGTCCCTCGGGGGCCAAACGCAGGCTCTGCCGAGGGAGTCCTCCGTCTTACCTCCGCTAGAGCAAGACGAATCTCGTCGCACACCTGAGAACGCCCCTCCCAGCAGGCCGTCTGGGTCTAAGCGCCGGTGTACGACCACGCTACGGTCCGATCTGCTCTCCGGTCCCGGCCACCGACCGCTCCGAACTGTCCTGGATAACACCCGAGGAGATGTCCCAGGATCAACGGGCACGGAAGGTGTGGGTCTCCCGGGGCATCACCCCCGACTTGAAAACGTCGCCGGGCTAAATAGAACGCGGCCCAGCACGACTATGCGCACTGCCGGCGGGCTGAGTACCGCCGGCGGCGCGAGTACGGTCACGTTACACGATCACGCGCACCGCCGGGGGCCTGGGTACCCCCGGGTTCTGTGAGTGCGGGACGTGCGTCACAGCCATAGCACCACGGTGGTGCACCGCCGTGGAGGTCCCTGACGACGCCCGGCCGCAAAGGCCGAGCCCAAACGACGAGCCCCACGATACGTGCACTGAGACGGCACGTGACCGAGAAAATGGCACCACGATGGTGCCCGAGCGAGACGGCGACGTTCGCCGATGGCACGTGAGGCGGTGAGTACCGCCGATGACACGTCACCTCTGCACGGGGTGTCACGGGGGTTGGCGGAGCGCCAGGTGCAGACCTCGCCATGGTGCCTCGTGTATCGGCCTGGAGGATACACCATGGCCAGGCTGGCGCACGAAGACCGTCTGGGCAGCACCACGGTGGCGCTCTGCCCTGAAGATTGCGCCACGACGGCGCATGTGGACGTCGATTGCACCACGGTGGTGCCATGTCACTGAACTGGCGCCACGTCGGCACAGAGCTGTCTGGGCAGCGCCGCGGTGGCGCTCTGCCCTGAGAATTGCGCCACGACGGCGCACGTGTTCGTTGGCGGCACCACGATGGCGCTCTGCCGCTGAACCGGCGCCACGGAGGCATAGGGCGGCACCACGATGGTGCCCCGCCATTGAGCCCGCGCCATGTCGGCGCAGAGCTGTCGGGGCGCGGGCCACGGTGGCGCACTGCCCTGAAGGTTGCGCAGCAACGGCATACCTGTACGTTGGCTGCACCACGGCAGCGCTCTGCCACTGAGTAGGCGCCATGGTGGCGCTATGCCATGAGGGCGGCGCCACGACGGCGCATTTGTGCGCAGGCTGTACCACGGAGGCGCTCTGCTGCTGAGCTGGCGCCATTCCCGTCAACATGGCCCTAGAGGAGGCACAGCAATGGCATACCTGTGCGTCAGCCGCGCCACGATGGCGCACGTGCACGCTGGCGGCACCACGATGGCGCTTCGCCACTGGACTGGCGTCACGGCTGGGCAGTGCCACGACGGCGCTCTGCCCCGAAGATCGTGCCACGGCGGCGCACGTATTCGTCGACGGCACCACGGTGGTACCCTGCCAGTGAGCCGGCGCGTGAAGGGGGAGCGTGGGTGGGCCTGGGCGGCTGGGGGGCCCTCGGCGGGTGGCAGGGGTGGGCCCTGGGCTGACGCGGGTGAGTGAGCGAGTGAGTGAGTGAGTGAGTGAGTGAGTGAGTGAGTGAGTAAATACGTGGCCGTTGCCTGGCTGTGCTTGTGGGCAATCCGTCCCACAGCTACCATCCTGGGGGTTTTTATCCTGGTGCCAGGCCACCAGATATCGAGCAGGTGCACTGTGTGTGGCAGTGGTGCATCTGCCCCTCACAGGCTGCACCTCTGGCCCAGGGAGGAGTCCTGGACGGGTGGCGGGCGGGGTGGGCCCGGCCTGACGAGGTCTGGGGGCAGTGGGCAGTGCAACTCCTGCAATGCACTGCCTCACTGCCTGGGGGCAGTGGACAGTGCAACTCCTGCAATGCACCGCCTCACTGCCTTGGGGCAGTGGGCAGTGAAACTCCCGCAATGCACTGCCGCACTGCCTGGGGGCAGTGGGCAGTGCAACTCCTGCAATGCACTGCCTCACTGCCTGGGGGCACTGGGCAGTGCAACTCCTGCAATGCAACGCCCCACTGCCTGGGGGCAGCGGGCAGTGCAACTCTTGCAATGCACTGCCTCACTGCCCTGGGGGCAGTGGGCAGTGGACCTCCTGCAATGCACTGCCTCGCTGCCTGGGGGCAGTGGGCAGTGGAACTCCTGCAATGCACTGCCTCACTACCTGGGGGCAGTGGGCAGTGGAACTCCTGCAACGCAGTGCCCCACTGCTTGGGGGCAGTGGACAGTGCAACTCCTGCAATGCACTGCCTCACTGTCCCAGAGCAGTGGGCGGTGGAACTCCTGCAATGCACTACCTCACTGCCCTGGGGCAGTGGGTACTGGAACTCTTGCCACGCACTGCCTCACTGCCTCTGCCTGGGGGCAGCGGACAGTGCAACCTCTGCAATGCACTGCCTCACTGCCCTGGGTCAGTGGGCAGTGCAATTCCTGCAATACACTGCCGCACTGCCTGGGGGCAGTGGGCAGTGCAACTCCTGCAATGCACTGCCTCACTGCCTGGGGGCAGTGGGCAGTGCAACTCCAACTCCTGCAATGCACTGCCTCGCTGCCCTGGGTCAGTGGGCAGTGCAATTCCTGCAATACACTGCCCCACTGCCCTGGGGCAGAGGGCAGTGCAACTCCTGCAATGCACTGCCTCACTGCCTGGGGGCAGTGGGCAGTGCAACTCCTGCAATGCACTGCCTCACTGACTTGGGGCAGTGGGCAGTGCAACTCCTGCAATGCACCGCCTCACTGCCTGGGGGCAGTGGGCAGTGCAACTCCTGCAATACACTGCCTCACTGCCCTGGGGCAGTGGGCAGCGGAACTCCTGCAATGCACTGCCTCACTGCCTGGGGGCAGTGGGCAGTGCAACTCCTGCAATGCACTGCCTCACTGCCTGGGGGCAGTGGACAGTGCAACTCCTGCAATGCACCGCCTCACTGCTCTGGGGCAGTGGGCAGTGAAACTCCCGCAATGCACCGCCTCACTGCCCTGGGGCAGTGGACGGCGCAACTCCCGCAATGCACCGCCTCACTGCCCTGGGGGCAGTGGGCAGTGCAACTCCTGCAATACGCTGCCGCACTGCCTGGGGGCAGTGGGCAGCGCAACTCCTGCAATGCACTGCCGCACTGGCTTGGGGGCAGTGGGCAGTGGACCTCCGGCAATACACTGCCGCACTGCCCGGGGGCAGTGAGCAGTGCAGCTCCTGCATTACTCTGCCCCACTGCCTGGGGGCAGTGGACAGTGCAACTCCTGCAATGCACTGCCTCACTGCCTAGGGGCAGTGGGCAGCCCAACTCCTGCAATGCACTGCCTCACTGCCCGGGGGCAGTGGGCAGTGGAACTCCTGCAATGCACTGCCTCACTGCCTGGGGGCAGTGGGCAGTGCAACTCCTGCAATGCACTGCCCCACTGCCTGGGGGCATTGGGCAGTGCAACTTCTGCAATACACTGCCGCACTGCCTGTCGGCAGTGGGCAGTGCAACTTCTGCAATACACTGCCGCACTGCCTGGGGGCAGTGGGCAGTGCAACTCCTGCAATGCACTGTCTCACTGCCCTGGGGCAGTGGGCAGCGGAACTCTTGCAACGCACTGCCTCACTGCCTGGGAGCAGTGGGCAGTGCAACTCCTGCAATGCACTGCCTCACTGCCTGGGGGCAGTGGGCAGTGCAACTCCTGCAATGGGTGGTCGGAGTGTAGTGCCGGGCCTGTGGGGATGTACTACTGGGCGCACCGGCCTGGGGGGATGGGGAGTCCAACCCAGGGGGGTGGTCGGGGCATCCTTCAGGGCCTATGGGGGGCCATCATCTTCGGAGATCCGGGCGCACCGGCCTGGGGGGGACGGGGAGTCCTGCCCAGGGGGTGTTCGGAGCCTCCTGCCAGGGCCAATGGGGGGCCATCTTCTTCAGAGAACCGGGCGCACCGGCCCGGGGGGGACGGGGAGTCCTGCCCAGGGGGTGTTCGGAGTCTCCTGCCAGGCCAATGGGGGGCCATCTTCTTCAGAGAACCGGGCGCACCGGCCCGGGGGGGACGGGGAGTCCTGCCCAGGGGGTGTTCGGAGTCTCCTGCCAGGCCAACGGGGGGCCATCTTCTTCAGAGAACCGGGCGCACCGGCCTGGGGGGGACGGGGAGTCCTGCCCAGGGGGTGTTCGGAGCCTCCTGCCAGGGCAATGGGGGGCCATCTTCTTCAGAGAACCGGGCGCACCGGCCTGGGGGGGACGGGGAGTCCTGCCCAGGGGGTGTTCGGAGTCTCCTGCAAGGCCGGTGGGGGGCCATCTTCTTCAGAGCACCGGGCGCACCGGCCCGGGGGGGACGGGGAGTCCTGCCCAGGGGGTGTTCGGAGTCTCCTGCAAGGCCAGTGGGGGGCCATCTTCTTGGCGTGGCGTGGCGTGGCGTGGCGTGGTGGTGCGGTGCGGTGCGGTGCGGGGCGTGGCGTGGCGGTGCGGTGCGGTGCGGTGCGGGGCGGGGCGGGGCGTGGCGTGGTGTGGCGTGGCGTGGCGTGGCGTGGCGTGGCTTGGTGTGTGGTGTGGTGTGGTGTGGTGTGGTGTGGTGTGGTGTGGTGTGGTGTGGTGTGGTGTGGTGTGGTGTGGTGTGGTGTGGTATGGTGTGGTGTGGTGTGGTGTGGTGCGGGCACAGCGCACCACCGCTGATGTTGGAACTGGAACACAGGGCTGAGGGTTCCAGATCCCCAAGTGGCACAGTGTGCACCATTTCCGGGCAGGCGCGGGGCAGCGCGGTGGCATGGCGTGGCATGGTGGTTGGCAATGGTAACTGTAGTGGCAACGGCAATGGTTGTGCCGGTGGCAATAGCATGGTGTCTCGCAGGCCTCGGGAGAGGGGGATGAGGCCAGGCAGCACCGCTACCGCTCCTTGGAGGGTTGGTGCCCGAGAGGGGGGGGGGGTGTCTGCTTCCCTGCCTTTTGTCGCGTGCTTGGAGTGTGGCTACCGCCACATGAAATGCCCGGAAGGAATGCCGTGCGCTTGGCTCTGCATACAACAGATGGATTTGGCTCAACAAGGCGCTGCTTGGTCAGTGGAAGTGGACAAAGCCACTGCGTGGGGGCCAAGGTTGCGTGACGCTTCATAGGTCCGGGTCGCAGTCCCTTACAACAGCCCCAAGCCCACCTCCGCGCTCTTTAAATTTGTGAAGCCCGAACCCATGACAGCAGCAACCATAGCACGGCAGCCTTCAAGTGCTGCTTGCTGGTGGCGCGGTGTTCAGGCACGCACCCTCATTTGCTGGGCGGTGAATTTCCATCCTCCCGTCTTTTGCCGAGCGTCCGTGAGATGTGCCTCCGTGGCGGTGAGCTCGCAGGCCTGATTGCTGTCAAGTGGTCCTGTGCCGCGCTGCTGCTGTCACCCCATCACTGCGCTGCCCGTGGATGCAGCGCCGGTGACACTCTCATGTGCGGTGTCCGTGGCATCAGGTTGTTCAACGAATTGGTGGAGTGCGTCGAAGTCAGCAGCGGCAATGCCGACGCCTTCAGCTGCGTACTCGACTACAAGAGCAAGTACTGCCTCGCCCACCACCGTTTCATTGCTCCGTACCTTTGATGCATGGGTGCAAGGCGCTCCGACTGAGGCCGAGTACCAGGGGCATAATGGGGGCCATCCATCAGAGGCCATATTGAGGGTTCTACGCCCCTTTTTGCGCATTCAGTCCCGTTTGGTGACGTGTTTTTTGAAACTGAGTACACGTCCGGAGGCTGTGCACCACTTGTGCACACTTCACTCGGATATTCCGATCGTCAGGCGCACGAGTTGTGGCGTGCGCAGGGCGAGGCCGGAGAATCACATCACGTCCCCTGCAAACACATTTACACCGCACCCCACCAACGGTACGCTGGTCTGCATTGCACGGATCGTTCATTTCTTTCTCATTTCCTCTCACTCCGTCCTTCCTCCCACGCCCCAATCTCAGGCGCGTCACGCACTGCAACCTGCGGGCTTTGCGACCTTCACATCGAGCCCGTGTGCCTGAAGAGCACGTGGGCATCTCCTTTTTTTTGCGTGAACGCGTGCGGTTTGTTTCTACTCGGTGGCCGTGCTTGCCGGGCCAATCGACTGCGGGCCCGGCCGACCGACTTCGGGCCCGCTCGGGGCTGGCTACTGGACGACGGCACGGTTGTTTTTTTCGGTTAAAAAGAATCCAGAATCACACACGTGCCACTCAGTGCGTGCGACGTATTTGGTCGCGCCCAAGTCGCCACTGCTCCCGTAGAAAGAGCAGCCCCCAACCGCCAACCGCCTCCCGATA
Source organism: Eutreptiella sp. 'Long Island Sound 2002' (assembly GCA_964036045.1). NCBI lineage: Eukaryota > Euglenozoa > Euglenophyceae > Eutreptiales > Eutreptiaceae > Eutreptiella > Eutreptiella sp. 'Long Island Sound 2002'. Next base: position 132,065,098 of record OZ038383.1, read on the forward strand.
CGCTCACCGTCACCGCCCTCCTCCCATTCGGCCCCGGCCCCGGAACGCCCGCCCCCCCCCCCCGCGCCTCAGGTACGAGCTGGAGGCTGCCGCCTGGAAGGCCAACCTCGTCGCCGTGATGCGGGCGCAGCAGCTGATCCCCCTGCCCCAGGACGCCGACCAGGTGCTGTTCCGCCCGCATCTGAAGGCGGCGCTGGAGGCCTTCACACAGCGGTTCCAGGGCCGACACCAATACTCCCGCGGCCGCAACCTCATCACCGGCTACGACATGAGGGCGATCATCACGGGCCCCAAGGGTGCGCTCCTCGGACCCGCGAGGGCTGGGCTGTGGAGGGCGGAGGGTGCGAAGGGAACGGGCCGTCCGGTCTCGACCCCCGGGGGGATTGCGCAGTGGCGGGTCGATGGCAGGGATGCGTTGGGAGGGGGGGCGGGGGGCCTGGGCCTCACGCACACGCAAACGCAGCGAAGGCACGTCGTAACCGCCCCCCCCCCCAACCGCCAGTAACCGCCGCCCCACAACCGCTTTCACATCCCCTGTGACCGCTCGGCAACCGCTCTGGGACAGCCCCGTCCGCCCCTCTCCCCTTCAAGCAAAGCCCTGCACCCCCCCCCCCACCCCCTCAAAACATACACTCCACACTTCTCCCGTCTCCCCCCACTCGTGGTCTTCGCCAGCCCCCCCCCCCCCCCCCGCCCCCCCCCCCACCCCAGCACACCGGCTGCCCAATGCGGCCCCCAGAGTTTTGCTTCACAACTCAGCATCTCCCGGGGTGGGGGGGTGGGGGGGGGGTCTAACGCCCCCCCCCCCTCTCTCGGTCCCGGATTTCACAGCGGGAAAAAATGAAATTTACCCAAGGAAATGTAGGTTTGGGCTATTTTTGGGACACAAAGTTCTGGACTTTTGGGTTCCAGACCCCCCCCCACCCCCACCCCCATTTCCCTAAGCAGAGCTCTGGCAGCCCCTTCCGCCTCTTCTCAGGCAGCGGCAAGTCCACTTTGCTGTACTTGCTGGTGGAGGACATCATTCTCGAGGAGGCGGTCCGCACGCACGGGTGGATGGGGGCCCTGATCGTGCCGGTGAACTGGGCCCTGTTCCTGAAGGAGGGCGTCGACGTGGCGGCCTTCTCCTCCCAATTGATGCAGCACTTTGTGGACCTGGTGGTGCTGCAGAAGCCGATGGTGTGGCGGCCCTCCACCGGCGTGCGTGTGTGTGTGTGTGTGTGTGTGTGTGTGTGTGTGTGTGTGTGTGTGTGTGTGTGCGGGGCCGAGGGGCGCGGGGCGGATCCGGTGGTGAGAATGGACTTGGGAAGTCAGCCATTGATTTGAGTGAGTGAGTGAGTGAGTGTGTGTGTGTGTGTTAACCGCTCTTTTTGCTCTGTTCTTGTTTTGTGGTTCTGAAAGTGTGTGTGTGTGGGGGGCCGGCGCCTTCACGGCACGAGCCCGGCGATTCAACCGCTGGGGTAGCACACACCACAGCCACAAAAAACACCGTGCACACATACCAGCACAGCGACACCCCACGATGTGCGCCACAAGGCAACAGCGAAATGCGTCGGATTCACTGACCATGACGGACCCCTTGGAGTCTGTGTGTGTGTGAGCGGGTGGTTACACCCGTCTCCAGCTAAGTGCCTCCAGAGTAGACATGTAAGTAGCGCTGCGGGTTTTCAACATATCATACAATCATTGGCTAGACAGGGCCGGACAGTGGGCAGGGTCTGTAGTGATCAGCGCACAATGCACTGTGAGAACAAATTCCTCTTCACCGTCACTCCTGTCTCAGAAAGGACCTTGCCTACCTTTTTGTTAATGGCCTGATGAAATTGTCTCGGTGACCAGTGCTCTGCCTTCGCCTGCTTACGTCTTCACTGACGTTGTGCCCCGCGTTTGGTCCCCACTGGTTTTCCCGCACGAAGTGTGTGTGGGCGGGCGCTGGGGGGGGGGGGGGCGCACGCGGCAACAACAAGTGTGGGAACTGGACCCCCGGTCCCGCCTGCGACGCCCCTCATCAACCGCCGGTGGCCGCGCACCATGCGACAGTTCCCCATCAAATGTCGGGCGGTCGGCACAGTGCCATGGCCTAAACCTCACCACAAGCCCCCGTCAGCTCCTCATGAGCGGGCGGGTCCATCGGGGACGGGGCAGGACCTGCCGGAAATGACCGATTAAAAGTACCAGCACCGCGGGGGTTTGAGGGGGGGGGGGGGGCTGGTCCCCCCCCCGCCGCTTGTGTGGACGGCCTGAGGACGGACGTGCGTGGGCAGCAAAAACAGTCAAACGACCCCCACAACAATCAGCACAACCCCCAATACGCCAACTACTGGGCACCGCTGACGCGCAAACGGCACATCCCGCCACATCCGGCACAGCCCCAACACACCGACCGCTGGGCTCCGCGAACGCAGAAACGACACCCGCAGGAGCACCGGCCGCAGCAGCCGACAGAAAGCAGCGACCCGACGCAACATGCGAAGGGAAGAACGGGTGACTGTCCAGGGCCCCGTAAAGGAGCAACAACCCGACGGAATGTCACACGGGGGGGGGGGTGGTCGGAGGGGGGGGGGGTCCCCGTCCCCCAAGCCCCGAAGCCCCCGCATGCCCCAGAGGCTTCCCCCCCCACCACTACAACCAGCGCCCGTCCCGGCGCCCTCTGGGGACGTGGAAAAAGGGTGTGCGAGGGGGCAGGGCCGTTGGAGGCCCCAGAGGGAGGGAGGGGACGTCTTGGAACGGGGCGCACACGTCAGAGCCCTGACACAAAGACCGGCCGTTGCCTTGAAGATGGCGTGGAAATGGGGTGGCAAAGCGGCCCAGGAGGAGATTTTTTCCCAGTAAATCACCTCGAATTTCTTTTCTGGACAATTCATACCTCAAAGTGATCAGTGCGTTGTGGGGATTGTTTTGAGACATGCACCCCCCCCCCCCCTTGTCATAGCTACGCCCTTGTCCAAGCTACAGCGGGCGTAGGAACCGTATTAATTTGGTACCTGATTCGATTCGGCACCCAATGTAGTGCAGCCACATAAGACATGGGTTTGGTGACGAATTTGCCAGTTACATAGGGTCATGGACACATTTGTTGTGAGTGTTTGCCCACTTGGACCCACAGAGCTCTGATTTTGGGGATATTTCTGCATCATATCCCCCCATGCGCTCACTCACGTGTGTGTCCGTAGTTGTATGTGTCGCGCGCAAGCCACAGCCTTGTCCAAGCTACCGTAGGCGTAGGGACCGTATTAATTTGGGACTTTTGCGTAGCTTAGACAAGGAGGGGGGGTTACGAGGGGGTGCCCACAGACCCCGCTTCCGAGCCTCTCCGGAACTCTTCGGGCTGCCTTGCGTATGAGCCCTGCCGGCCCTCAGCCCTTTCAATGCAACGGCTGACGCGGTCTGGAAGTCCCGCGGAGGCAAACGCACAAAACCCGCCGGCGTTGAGGCGGAGACGACATCGACCGAGTGGAGGGTGGCTGGTAACGAGGCCACAGCGAGCCCCCGCGGGCGCGCGACGTCCCATCCGCGCGGTGGCACTGGAGATGGCGTTGGGGGGCTGGGGGCGTCCACGGGGATGGGGAGCGGGACGGGGATGGTGATGAGGACGGCGGTGGCATTGCAGGCGGGGGCGAGGGCGGTGATGGTGCTGTCGTGGAGGGGGTGGGGGTGCCCCTGGCGATGAGGATTGGGGTGAGGCTGGGGCCCCCCCGGCACCGGCTCGCCTGCCTGCGTTTGGTCGTGGTGGCATGCGGCCCCCATCATCCACCCGATTTGTTGCTCCGTTCAGTTGCAGCCGTACGCCATCGCCCTCGCGCAATTCTGGAAGAAGCTGATATCCCAAAAGCATTTACCCTCATTGCCCACAGCCTTTGTCCAGGAGCATGCCCACGCCTGCAGCCTGTGGAAGTATGCCGTGCGCCGCCCGCCGTGCCCTGCCGCATCGCCGCGCCGCGCCGCGCCGCGCCGTGTGTTGTTTGTGCCGCGTCGCAACCCCCCTTTTGAGGCCCGGTTCTGTGGGTCAAAAGTTTTATGGTACAGGTCTCGGGCCCATACCCCGTCTACCTCCTTACCGGACCACCTTCCTGCGGGTGCGGCAAAGAAACGCGCGCGCGCGCGCGCACCCGCGCGCCCGCGCAAACAACAGACGTGCCGTCGTAGCGGGCGTAGCGGCCCCTCGTCGTCGCCCAAGGGGCACCGAGAGGGCTCCCATGGGCTCAGCGTACGGCCACGGGACTGTACGGAGGGGCCGCTCGCTGCGTGACGGAGGAGCTCCCGACCGAAAGTCGCCTCGAGCCGTTCCCCCTCCCGCTGCCGAGGAATGGTCCTGGCAGGCGCTTCGCAGCCGTCTCGGCGGTCGCGGTCCCGACGTGTGGGCGTGCGTGCGTGCGGCGCGGGTCCGTGTGACCGGTCCGTCACCCGGTGCGCAGCGCCGTGCGGCGCGGGCGGCCGGAGCGGTTGACCGCGGGACGCACGGACCCGTGCGCCCCGTTGCGTATCGACCCCCGAGGGCGGCGAACGGCTCCC
>OZ038383.1:132072109-132497109 GCA_964036045.1 Eutreptiella sp. 'Long Island Sound 2002'
CACCTGGACCCCCCCGGCCCCCAACCGACCCCCCCCCCCTAAAAAAAGCCCCTCCCAGACCCTCCCTCATTTTCCCTCCCAGAACCCGACTCCCAAAGCCCCCTGCCCCCCCCCTCGCGGGGCTTCCGGCCAACGGTTGGTGGGGGGGGGGGGGGGGTAGTTGGCGTCCAAACCCGAGGAGTCGCCCCCCCCCCCCCCCTCCTGGGGTCTGGGGGCGATAGGCAGGCAGTCAAGGGCCCGGCCGGTACACAGCCAGAGCAGCTCCGGAGGAGATGCGGCGACGATGAGCGGTGGGGGGGGGAGGGGGGCTGTGCGGCATTGCTACGGAGGAAGGGGGGGGGGGGCAGCAGGCGGGGGGGGGGCGGGGGGGTGCCCGGCAGTGAAGCCCATCCCTCGGGGGTGTGGGGATGCGCCCGGCCCGCGGGGGGGGGGGTGCGCCCGGCCCGCGCGGGGGGAGGGGCTCACGCACAAGGAAACACAGAGAGGCAGGTTGTGGACGGCCTGAGGACGGAGGTGTGTGGACAGCAACAACAGTCAAACGACCCCAGCAACATTCAGCACAGCCCCAACACGCCAACCGCTGGGCTCCGCGAACGCGGAAACAACACCAGCAAGAGCACCGGCCGCACCGGCCGACAGAACGCAGCGACCCGACGCAACATGCGAAGGGAGAACGGGTGACTGTCCAGGGCCCCGTAAAGGAACAACAACCCGACGGAATGTCACACAGGGCGGGGGGGGGGGGGGGCACTCTCTTGGGGGTGATGGTGCAGTGTCCCTGCCAGTCCCGTTTGCTGAGCTCCGCGGGTGTCTGATGCGCACGTCCCGTTGTACAGAGCCTTGGGTTTGACCGCGTCCTGTTCGTTTTCGACAATTGGGAGCTGACCCGCGTGCGCTTCGCTGATCATTGGTCCGACGGCACCGCCGTATGTCCCGCCTTTGCCGAGTGGCCGTGAGTATTTGCCATCGTTGCCCGTCATCTCCGTCGACCCTGATCCAGACCTGCAGCCCAACAGCGTTCGAGGGGGGGGGGGGGTTGGCGAAATGGAACGCGGCCGTGTCTCATTGGCCGACCCCATCACTCACCCGCATGACCGCCCAAGTTTGTTGCCCTGCTGAGCAACGCACATGTCGCCCCCGGGGGGGCAGCCAGGCCGGGTCCTTGTATGCGACCCCCCCCAGCCCCAGCCCCCCCCCCCCCCCCCCGGTCGCATCAGGACCGTTGGTAGTCGCCCCCCCGGGATGTCGCCCCACCGCGGGCCATGATTCTGTGCATGCACCTGTGGACCGATGCCCGTACCTGCTGGGGCTCTCACCAACGTGCTCTGAGGATTGAGCTGAAACAGGATCAGCTCAGAGCTGTGAAAAACCAGACACCCATTTGCTCTCACACCCACGCCTGGCGTTCCGACTTCAAATTCGACTTTTGTGCAATTTCTGCCCTGGCAACCATCACGAGGCTACGCAGGGGTTACATGGGGGCTACGCATGTTCGTTGCTGCTGGCCGTTTCCTGATCGTTTCCTATGTACAACCGCTGTACCGCAACACCCTCCACGAGCTGCCCGATTGGTGGATCCACAGCGCTGTGCACCCCTTGCGAACTGTTGCAGGCCGGGGCGGATGGATTGAGGGAGGGGCGCGGGGAGGTTTGGGGGGTTCGTCGGGCAAGGCATTTGCATGCCGTACCCTTGGGCATGTTCCTGGCCACAACAGAAACTGTCTGCATGATGCATGGGACAGGAGCACGCAACTTGCGATGGAGGGTGTGTGCCACCATCACACAGGGATGCATTAGAAGGGGGTGAGGTACCCCCCCCCCTTCCAAGGCGCCCAGTCTATGCCCAGCCACTGTCTCCCTGACGCCAAGTGCCAGCCTCAATGGCATTTGTAGCCGACAGTAACCCCCCCAACCCCCAACCCCCCAACCTCCTCCAACCGCCTGTCTAACCGCCTCTGAGGTCCCTTCCCTTCTGATGCATCCCTGCCTACACCTGAGGACGGCACGTCATGTAGCCACTCCTTTTATTTTTTTGGGGGGGCCTTTCCCGCTTTCCCCCTTTGGGGAACCGGGTATGGCAGGGTACATGTAGTGTGGCTGTTTCTTGCCTTCCAGCGCCAGGGATCTCGATGAAGCAAAGAGTTGCGTACCACTTCTTTGCCGTCTTCCGAGGACTCCGGCACATCAGAGATTGTGTCGCCATTCTTTGCCTCACCCCCTTAGACCTTAGATATGGCAAGGGCTGTGCAGCCATTCTGTGCCTTTTTGGGCACGAGCGAAGAAACCTTTCAGATTTGAATTTGAATTTTGAAGTCCCCGTTCATGAGTGGAAGAGTATCGTGAACACGCCCCCCCCTCCCCGGCACACGCACTCACACGGAGGCTCCCAGCATTCGGCACACAACAGGTACTCCCCCCACCTTTGTCCAGCCGCCCCCCCTTTGCCCATCCCCTCCCTTTTGGGGGGGGGGGGGTCACTTGGCCCATGAACAATTGGAAATCAATAGGAAACCACAGGCGCTGAAGAACAATTCTAAGTGGATGCACTGGAATTCAGGTGACTGCTGTGTGGTGTCCATCCCCCCCCCGGGGGTGGGGGGAACCGTCATTTGGTGACAATCCTCCCCCGGAAACCGTCGTCCCTGGGGGGGGGGGGATGGACATGGGGGGGGGGGTAAATACTGGCAAGGCCCAATGTCAAAGTACACCCAGACGCCTTAGTGCAAGGAATGCCATCATCCACGCATGCACATTTATTCCTGTTCCCGCTCAGATCATGGACACCGTGCAGCCGTACGTGATTGAGCAGATGCGGCTCCATTTGGTGTTGGGCACTTCCTGTGATACACAGGCCGGTGTGTGCCTCGATGCGTGTCCATCCGACCGTGCTTCCCTGTTCACATCGGCTCACGTGTGTATTTTCCCGTTGGCACGTGTTTTTGTGTGTTCGTGGGTCGCTCGGCACTGCTTCCCCACGCAGGCCTTGTGCCGATTCTGCACAGTGGGATGCGGTCAACAACATGCACATCTGCCATTGCCTCGCAGAACGAAAGGCTGTCCCATTCTGGTTGGTTTTCATGGAACCATTTTTCTGTTTTCGTTGCATTTTTTGGAGCTTTTGTGGTCTGGCACTGTGTGTGCATCTGTTTCTGTGTGTGCGTGTGTGTGTGTGCGCGCGCGCCGACGTGCATCTGCTGTGGGCTTTGTCCACCCCAGGTCATCTTTTAGTGGACAAGATTTTTTTCAGTTAAAAAACGTGGAGGGTAACCGACGGCGTTTGATGGGTAACCGATGGCAATTGGAGCGTAATCGACGGCGGTTGGCGGGTAAACGTCTGGACATATGGGTTGCATCAGACTAAAGACAAGAATTCCCGGTGGAACCACAATGGCCATAGTGTGCAGATTTGGCTGACCACCGGACACACCAGCTTTCCTTTTCATTAAACAACGTCCTGGTCCACCCCATAATCCTTGTTTGTGTGTGTGCGGTTGGGTGGTTGCACCTAACACAGGCTGTATTTTTGGGCTGTTATGAACACGAACTCCTCCGTAGGGTGTGGAACCAAAACGTGGTGCAATTGAGGGCACAGGAAGTCAATTCTGTATCACACTGAACCCGCTGTCTGCACTTTGTCGTTCTCCATCAACAGACCGGAAGACGTCTGGGGCTGCCCTGCGGCTCCTGAGGAGTTTTCTTTCACCGCATTTCTTGCTCTGTTCTTGTTCGCGGTTCCCATCGTGTGTGTGTGTGTGTGTGTGTGTGTGTGTGTGTGTGTGTGTGTGTGTGTGTGTGTGTGTGTGTGTGTGTGTGTGTGTGTGTGTGTGTGTGTGTGTGTTGCTGGTTTGTCAGCTCCGGTTACTCCACAGGCCTCGTTGACGCTAGAGCAGAACGGGGAACAGGGATGGGTCTGGTGAGGGAAGGGTAGTCAGAGCTGGAGGCGAATGCCATTCTTCTTTGCCGCAGGCCTCTGCTGCAGCGACGCTGGCAGAGGCTCCATCAACGTGCTGACCCTGGTCCAGGATGTACCCGTCTTGTCCCCTGTACCGCACAAAGGCGCCTGTTGCCGGCAAACATGCCCTGTCTTGTTTGACGTTCCAACTGACGAGGATTCTGACACTCGGAACCTGAGTCGTGCCCGTTTGTCTCGCAATTGTGTGTGTGTGTGTGTGTGTTTGCACGACTATGTGCCAATGCTTTGATGCGACAAGTGTGTGTCCACCGTGTCGACGATGTGTTTTGACAGTTGCCATGGCTGCTTGGCGCTGTGACGCATGTTCCTGACGGCATCAGCGTGATTGCCCAACCTCAAATCTTAAGTCTGCCGGACTGCGGATTGCGGGACTGGGGGCGATAGGCTGGGACAGGGTTTCCGCCTGCCCTTTGCCATGCGTCACAGTACCTCTGCTGAGGGCCGTTCTCTTTTGTGTACACGTATGTGTGTTCGTTCAGCCAAGGCCGGAGCATACACCGTTCGCGACGTGTTCGATGACGTCATTCCCAACGTCATCCGGTTGTCCACACGAGGTATGCCGCGGTGACTATCGCGCTTTCTGAAGACCGGCAGAGTCTCGAAGCACCACCACTTCCATGGCCAAGGCCACGCGATTCGGAGGCGCGTGTCTCGGTGGTCAACGGTCGCCAGTTCGACTCCCGGGAAATGACAGGCCCGCCGCATGCGCTGGTGACCCCGCTAATCCGGAAGGGTAGGCCCACGGGGCGCCGGGGGGGGGGGGGGGGGCATTGTATGAATGATTACTGCAGACCGCCCGGGCCCTCTACCTCGCACAATAGTCCTGTCGCGTCCATCACTCGCGACGAGCCCCACGCGCGTCTCACTCAGGGGCTAGCGAATCTCTCCAAATCGCGCATCAGTGCCCGGGCACCAGCGGAAAATCCGCGCTGAATACATTTCGTTCAGTTCTTTGTTTTCCCTTGGCTCAGTCCGTCGTGGACCAGCAGTCGCCCAGGCGGACTGCAGACATCGGCACGTGTGCAGACGGATCCGTCAGTCACGACACCCGGAGGCCCGACGGGGCGCGCGCGACCAGAACACACACAGCGACGCCCAAGGCAGTCAACGTCCCACGACCGCAAGCCCGCGACATCCCAAGACCCGCGTTGCCCCATGTGTGCGCGTGTCAGCGTTGCTTCTTTTGCTCCAAAAGGCTGTCTTCCGGGGGCCAATACCTACGGGAGAGGCGGATGCCTCTACCAACTCCAGACCAGGGCGCGCAGGGACGCTGGATGCGGGGCTCTTTTTAACAGCTCAGCGCCAACGGGGGGTTTGGGGGGGGGGCTGGACCCACCCACCCATCCCCCCTAGACCCACCCAACCCCTTAAGGAAGGGGTAGGGGGGGGGGGGGGGGTAGGGGGGGGAGGTAGGGGGGGGTGACTTCGTGCATACTATCCCCCCCTAGACCCACCCAACCCCTTAAGGAAAGCGCTGGCTGGATGCTGATTGGGATGGTCGACATTGTTTGTTGGTCGAGCCTGTGCTTTGGGGGTGGATGTGCGGCATTCGCTGTGTTCCGGGCGCACATGCCACTGGTGTCCGGCAGGGGAACTGAGTTTCGTTAGGAACCAGCGCTGTTCCATGTGCCACTCGGTAATACCCGCTGCTGTCGCGACCAAAGCTCAGTAGGAACAAGAACGCATCCCATTGTCTGACGCGGTAAGATCCAGCTCCCTTCGAATCGCGTGTGCCCTGGCAGACGCTAGTGCCAAGTCTGGTTCCGGGGGCATTGGTTGTGTCCCCCTGCCTGTGTGTTGTCCATGTGCCGCAGGCACGCGCCCCGACCCCATGTTGGGCAGGGGCGACGGGCGCTGAATGGTCGTCCTCGGCGATCCGGGCCCTGTACGGGGGCGCGGCGATGGGCAGACCGCAGACCGCGGGAATGGGACAACCGGGGGACGTTTCGCCAAAACCGATTGCCCTTTTGGGGACCCCGGGGCATCCCCCCGCCCCCCTCCCCCCTCCCCCCCCCCCCCCATCCTCCGGGGGTCTTGGCCGGCTCACTCCTCACGTTCTGGGCAGTACCGTGCGGTACCGGGCACGTCTGACACGGGGCATCTGACGCCTTCGGTGCCCGCCGCCTGTGGGGCCACGCACAGCGCTGCGCGGGCTGTCACCGGGCATCCCCTGCCTGAGCCCCCGCCCCCCCGCTTCTGCTGGTCCGTATGGCCCCCGGCCGTGGCCGGCCGGGTGACTAAAATGGCTATAACTCGGTTTAGGGGCTCCAAAACGCGCGGCACTTTTGACCATCGGATGCGGAATTTCGCGCTCTTCGATTTTGTCTCTCGCAAAGTGTGCTGAAACTGCACGTAGCCCCGGGAAATGGCGATTGATCGCCATTTTGGGTGTTTTTTGGCTTGAAAACTTCACCCGGCCTTGGCCAGCCGGGTGACTGAAATGGCCACGCCGCGCCCCGCCAATCAAAAGTGCGCCCACCGCAGCCGTTGCGGCTCAGTCCGTCGTGGACCAGCAGTCGCCCAGGCGGACTGCAGACATCGGCACGTGTGCAGGCGGATCCGTCAGTCACGACACCCGGAGGCCCGACGGGGCGCGCGCGACCAGAACACACACAGCGACGCCCAAGGCAGTCAGCGTCCCACGACCACAAGCCCTGCGGCATGCGGTTGGGCCCCGTCGGCCATCGAACCGGCCCCCGTGTGGCGCACGCCGGCAGACACACGGGAATGTGACTGGCAGATACACCCAGGGAGTCTGGGGCACGCGTCTTATGGTCTGCCTGTGCGGCGTGTTGTGCTGACGTCGTCCCAACCAACACCGCACACGTGACAGCCCACACGTCGCCATACGGGTGTTTGGGGGATGGGTCTTGATGGTTCTGAAGACGCCCTGGGCACGGGTCAGGGCCATGGTATGCAGGTCGTGCTCCTTCTGCGACGGATCTGGCTTCTCTTCCAAAGGTTTGATCTCCAATGAGCACATCATGCAGCACTATCCCGATTTGCCATCGCTGATAGTGGCAGGTCTGCCCCGTGTCTCTGGTTCTACTGGCGTCAGACTCCATCCGTACCACAATGCGTCAGCTGCAGTGGTTTCTCGCATGACGGAGACTGAGCCCAATGTTCACACACAGCGACCCCCCGCCCTGAGGCAGCTACTCATTCTGGATGCCCTCGCCTCCCACACCGCGACAAGTGGGGGATGGTGTGTGACAGGCGGTGGGGGTCGCATCAGATTTGCAGCGTCGAAGAAGTGTCGTGGACATGAATGCATCGGAGACGTACTATGCAGAGGGCAAATCGGTGCCACTGCCCCAGAGTTCTGCTTAACAACTCGGCATCTCTTGGGGGGGGGTGGGGGGGGGGTCTGACACCCCCCCCCTCGGACCCCCCACCCCTTAAGTAATTGGGCAATTTTCTCCGGGCCTTCGACCAATCAAAAAGTTTTTCTAGCGCAATTCAGTTCGGCGCCTCTAACACCTCAGGGGCTCCCGGGGGGTCCCCCCCACAGCTCCCCCCCCCCCCCCTTAAGGAAAACTCTGCACTGCGGGGCTCTTGGGGATCACGCCGTTCCACAGCGCACAGCGGGAGGCAGCGAAGGGAAGTTCCGGAAACGCTGGCTGGATGCCGCGTTCGTGCAATGGGTGTTCAGTGCCACGTTTCTTTGGTGCCCTGCTGTGCAAGCAGCCCGGCACGGTCGTCCTGGGCGTGGGGCTGCTGGGCCTGCCCAGCGGATACCACGCGGAAAATATTTGTAAGACGGCAACGACGACGTACACGAGGGCATGCCTGCACCGCTCACAACCGGCTGTTGCAGGCACGTGAGCAGGTTCACGAGGCATGAGGGGAGGTGTGGAGCCACCCAACAATGGCGTGTGGCGCCAAAGAGAAGGGCTGGACGTGGTTTTGCCCTCGGACAAAGGAGAGGGTGATGTCCTGTGCACTGCAATGCCCATTTTGCGGGGATCGTCGGCTTTGTGCTCGCCGACCTGTGATGCACGGACCTGCCGGAGACTGAGCGAGAACGCACCCCAAGCCCCCGTTCAAGAGTGCATCGAAGTCTATGCGAAGCTGCCAATGTGTTGGTTGCAAGTCTTGTACATGTGTAGACAACATATATGTGTCATTACAGTCCACTGTTTTTCCGCGGTGCCGCCTTTGTGCCTCCCCAAATGCTCGTGTCAACCCTCGGGCGTGAAGATTGCATGTCGCTGGCGCAGGGTTCCTCTGAAGGTGGAGGATTTTGTTTCCACTAGTCCGGGACCGCCAGCGGCGGTTAACTGCAAACCGCCGGCAGTTGATTGCGATGAACACCCAACCCCCGATGCTAACTGCCAACCGCCGGAAATCGATGGTCAAGGGACGACCAGTTGACGGTTGTGGGCGGTTGCGGTGATGAAATGGAGGTAGCCCAGTGCAGCAGCCCGCTCCACAACCATCAACTCCGACCACAATCCACGACAGCCCCCCAGCTGCACGATCCTCTGCGACGCTCGTGTGTCGTGCGTGCAAGTTTTCAAGAGCATAGCATCGCGGAATTGCACATCGTTGCACATTGTTGTCCCGCCAGGACGTGATGGGCAGCAAGTGGATGTCCGCTCCCAGTCCGCCCCCCCCCCGGCTTTGCTGCTGCTCAACCGGTGTTCCGGAGTTGGGCAGGGACCCTCCCATTGTCTGCAGACAAGCAGCCATTCTCCTTGAGCATTTTCGGGGGCTGCCCGGGATATATCGTCCGCTACATCAAAGTGCTGCTGAACACGGAGTTGTCTGACTCTGAGTCTGATGAGGAAGGTGCGGAAGGCCTTGCCTTGTTGCGGTTGTGACCCCGACCCCCTGTTTGGCTAAGGCACGCCCCCGAACGACCATGGTCCGACTACGGCCAATTTGCGCCCATATCGAAGGTACGGTGGGGGGGTTTTGGTGCCTCAGTTGATTTGGCACCAAATATGGTCGTGCATTGCGACAGGAAGAACGCCTTGCCTGCGGTGTTCATTGTGGAGAGCTATCATAGAACGGGGACATTGTACTTGTGCGCACAGACAGGGAGGCATAGAGTATACCCCCGTGTGCCATTCTTTCATCTTCAATTGGTGCATCAGCCTCTTTAGGCCTTTTCGATTCACAAATGGTGTCGGTGGTATCCGGAAAGGTCCCCAAAAAAATGTCCTCACGATTCACCGCTCACTTTATTGCGGCGTCGCCTGCGGCGCACCAGCATTGTTCCCACGGGTGTTTCGAGTTTACGTTGCTTTGTGTTGCGGGGTGGTACACCATCTGGAGCCCCACGCAGGGCGGACGCAGTGGCATCGGCACAATCAGCGATGTGATAGGGCGGCCGGACAAGGGACATGGCGACGTCCCAGAGCTCACGCCGCAGTTGTTGGGGGCCGCAGGTGCACCTCAACACCCTCCAGCCCCTTCCTTCGAACGTCGGTGGAATGATTCGGTTCGAGTGGCGTGACCTGCCGTGGCGTGTCTGTTCCTCAGGGCAGCGGAGGCCTCAGCATATCGACGTCGAAAAGAGGAGGTGTGCATCGGGGCACTGGCTTTATGATTGGGGCACTCTGCCCCCAGAGCACTGTGCATCTCAGGGCTCCGAGGCGAGTCGCACCCTCAGCCCCCACGAGGACACACGGAGGCAGGGCTTCAAGAGTGCAGTCGGGCTGTGTCAGAGTGGATTTGACCGGCGCATCCGACCCCCCCACCCCAAGGCGGCCCGAAAATTGCTTTGCCGGGGGGGGGGGATGGCATGGGCGCCCGGCGAAGGAGGGGGGGGGCGGTTCCAGAAATGGGCTTCCGTGCCGGGCCCTTTGTTTTGTGTCAGGACCGATGTTGCCGCCAAAGGCGCCAGAACACAAATTTTGGACCGGAAAATTTTTTTTCACGAAACATTTTTCCCCCACATATGTGTAGTCAAAATGATCAGCGCGACGTGGGGATCATTTTGAGCCATGTATGTTGGGGTTGGACCCCCCCCCCCCCCCGGCACGGCAGGTAGGGCAGCCCCAGCCCAAACCCCCCTCCCGGCACGGCGACCAAGGAGGGGGAGGGGGGGGTTGGGCAAATGGGCTTCCGTGCCATCCCCCCCCCCGCAAAGCAATTTTCTTCCCGCCCAGGGCTTCAAGAGTGCAGTCGGGCTGTGTCAGAGTGGATTTGACCGACGCATGGGACCCCCCCACCCCAAGCCCCGTTTCTCGAAGGCACGGACTTCCCACCGCTTTTTCAGAAAGGCAAATCAGACGCCACCTCCGCAGGCGGAGAGTGGGTTCACTTGAGTGAGGCAGCAGACGAAGCGCCTCACCGGACAGAAAGCCCAACAGCAAAGACCAGACCCCAGTAGCCCCCCGTCCCCTTGTCGAAGTTCGGCCAAGTGCACAGCCCTCCCCAGTTCGTACACGTGCTGTGCCTGAGGGAACGCCGCATTGTACGCCCGCGGCCCTGGCAAATGTGACGGTTCCGCGCGCGGCATACCGCACCGCGCGAACTCTGCACTCGGGACACAAGACATCGCACACTGCACACGGGGCGCTCTGCACTTTGTGCTCTCAGCGCACTGCGCACCGTGCGCTCTGTTCCTGCCCTGCGGACCCGACGACGGCGAATCCTTTCTTTGCCATCCGCCCGTACAAACTGCGCAGTTCAGACCCAAAGCCACGGCTCCTCAATGCCGCACTACCTTCCCCCCCCCTTGTCCAAGCTACGGCCTTGTCCAAGCTACAGCGGGCGTAGGGACTGTGTTAGTGTTAGTGTTAGTGAGTGTTTGCCCACAGAGCTCTGGTTTTGGGTATATTTGTGCATTATCTTCCCCTTTCTTGCATCAGCTCATGTGTGCCGGTAGTTGTATGTGTCGCGCAAAAGCTACGGCCTTATCTAAGCTGCAGCGGGCGTACGGACCGTGTTAATTCCGCGCTTTTTTTTGTAGCTTAGACAAGGGGGGGGGGTACATTTGGTCCCGCATTACACTTGGGTGCCAAGTGCACGCGGTCGGCACACTGACTGTACCTTCTGAAGTGGAGTGCCGGGGCAATGGTCTGCTTCGCGTCGCGGGAACCGACGGAGTCGATGGACTCTGAACGTGTACACAAGACGTTTGCTGTCGCGCGACAGCTGAGCGTCCAGTCAGCAAACCGACGGCGACCGGCAATTCTCTCAATCCTTTTCGAGGCGCGCTCCACGGGAGAAGGCAGGAGGCCCCGTTTGCGGTGGGAAGCAGGGATCAGAAACGATTGACGTGGTCTTCTGGGGCACGGCCGCGGGGGCGGGGGCGGATGCAGCCCAATGACGAACTAACAAACACGGCCCCTGCGCTGTGGCGGACCGTGCGACCAAAGCTTTGGTTTGAGTGGCGGTACTAAGCGGGTCTGAACAGGCGACGGCGTTGCGCTCCACACGACCCGCCGCCAAGTGGGCCTCGCGTTCCGGTGCGGAAAGCCGCCACGCGGGACAACCGGCGATCTGGCCCTCGTGGCTGCCTCACACGACTCTTGTGCCTCAGGGAGGTCAGGGGGGCACTGATGACAGGGGGCGCCAGGTTTTCACTTCCGGGGGGGGGTCGATAGAGCCCGGCAACAACCAGCACAACCCAACACCCCAACCACTGGGCGCCGCTGACGCGCAAACGGCACATCCCGCCACATCCAGCACAGCCCCGGCACACCGACCACTGGGCTCCGCGAACGCAGAAACGACACCAGCAAGAGCACCGGCCGCAGCGGCCGACAGAACGCAGCGACCCGACGCAACATGCGAAGGGAAGAATGGGTGACTGTCCAGGGCCCCGTAAAGGAGCAACAACCCGACGGAATGTCACACAGGGGGTCGATAGAGCCCCCCAAAACTGGGGGGAGGGTTCGGGCAAAGGGCTCAATTGACAGACACCATTATCACTATTGAAAAGAAGCTGAGGTGCCACGTTGGCAGGGGTTATGCACTTCTGCTTTGCCCCCTCGTTGGGGACCCCCCAGGGCATGTGGTCCTAATAATAGGCCGTGGTGGGGCACTACATACATGTGTAGCCGGAATTAACTGGGGACCTTGTGTCCTTAAACACAAAATACCATCGTCATTGGAACGACGGACGTCCCCGGGTCGGTTTTGGGGGGTCCCGTCAATTGAGCCCTTTTTGGAGGGGGAGGGGGTCTGGCCGGAGGGCTCTATCAACCCCCCCCCCCCCGGAAGTGAAAGCCCGCTAAGCCCAGCGGCGGACCATCGTAACCGTGGTTGTTATTAGGGGACCAGCACAGTCCCAACACGCCAACTACTGGGCTCCGCAAACGCGGAAACGACACCAGCAAGAGCACCGGCCGCAGCGGCCGACAGAACGCAGCGACCCGACGCAACATGCGGAGGGAAGAACGGGTGACTGTCCAGGGCCCCGAGCAACAACGCAACGGAATGTCACACAGGGGGGGGGCTTGGGTTGTTCCACAACGGCGTACAGCCGAGGGGCAGTCACTCGGGGGCCGCCGGGCTCGGTTGTGGTACGCAGTCCGTGAGGCAGGAGCCCCGCAGGGTCTCTCATGGCTCGCCGGCCGCCGCCCTCAACCCAGCGGTCACGCGTGACCGCCAAGAGCAGACTGCCTTTTGTGCCCTGAGGCCCCAGCCCCCTCTCCCAAAACATAGTGCCCCCGCCTAAAGGCCGTTGGCGCCACAGGCACTGCTTTTTGAACGCCATGTATTTTGAATGTATGGCGCCTTTGTAGTCCGTGTACGTTCCCTCTGTACGCAGGTGCCGTCCTTTCTACGCTGTAGACGCGGGTTCACAATAGCTCCGTGTCGTCTCCCCCTTCTTCCCCAAAGCCGTGACGTGCCCTTTTGCGTGCTGCGTTGTGCCGACCCTTTTGCCCCCAAATGACCCCACAACCGCGGGGTACCCACGGGTCCGTAGTGCGTGGCGTGCCGCCCCCGGCCCATCCATCACCGCCTCGTAGCCATCTGCGCACCTCCCCCCTCCTACACCCCATACACCCCCCGATTTCTAATGGATAGTCGGTTGGGGTCGCAGCGAGACAGGGCCCAGTCGCCCTCCCTGTGAAGCGTCCCTCGCGGTGTTGTGCGACTGCACACCGTTACACCGGGGGGACCATCGCCGGCTGCCCCCGCGCCCGGGACGTCCACGGACCGTCTCGCCACGACCGCGAAACCGATCCGCTGCCCCAGCACGACGAGAGCACCCGCACTACGCCGGCTGCCAGGCCGCTGGCCACTCTGCACGGCTCTCTGCACGTCCCGCACGCTGGCCTCTCCAGCAGCTTTGCACCGAGGGTCGCGTGCCCTACGATCGTGCATTGATCCCCCACCCACACACAGTCACAGTTTGGGCATTTCTGAGGAAGGCCTGGGCTCAGCCGAAAGCAACTGATAAACGGTTGGAGTGGCAAGTCCCCGCCCCCCCCCCCTAGTCTAGCCACAAATGGCGCAGAGCGCAGAAGATATTACTGCGACGCACTACCGGCAAGTCACGCATTGGTGAGCTAGCACCCATGGCCTTGTGTGACATTCCCGTTGCTGGTTGTGGTGAGCACCTCCCAGCCTGGGGGCTTCGTGATGACCGCATCCCGGGCACTGATCAGGCCGTCAGGGGAGGACGCCATGGGCAGAAGTTGCATTCTGGAGTCCCCCCCCCCCCCGAGGCAGGGGGATGCCCGCGGCAGTGCGGACGCCTGCTTGTCATGGCAGAAGGTTCATGGGCGAGAGGCCAATCGGCGCCGGCACAGGCTAACAGAGCCAACCACCAAGGCCTTGTGCCAACCCCCCCCCCCCTAGTCTAAGCTCGGCGACGTCCTCCAGGCCCCCGTCATCTCGCAGGCAAATGATGGAATTCTACGGCCGCGCAATCGAGGCTCTGGTCCACAAGATGGGCGGCCTAGAGCGCAGTCAAGAGAAGCAGAATCTGTACAATTGGGTTTGTGCCGCGTTGCCCCACCCCCCGTGCGGGAGTGCCCGCGCGCTGTCTGCGTGGGTGCGTGCGCGTTGCTGCACGTGGGCGTATTAGTCATCGTCCACGCCATGTGATCGCAAGTCTCCCCGATAAGCCCCCGGTGAGGCTGGGGTGAGGCTGGGGTGAGGCTGGGGCTGGGGTGAGGCTGGGGTGAGGCTGGGGTGAGGCTGGGCTGAGGCTGGGGTGAGGCTGGGGTGAGGCTGGGGTGAGGCTGAGGCTGGGGTGAGGCTGGGGTGAGGCTGGGGTGAGGCTGGGGCTGGGGTGAGGCTGGGGTGAGGCTGGGGTGAGGCTGGGGTGAGGCTGAGGCTGGGGTGAGGCTGGGGTGAGGCTGGGGCTGGGGTGAGGCTGGGGTGAGGCTGGGGTGAGGCTGGGCTGAGGCTGGGGTGAGGCTGGGGTGAGGCTGGGGCTGGGGTGAGGCTGGGGTGAGGCTGGGGTGAGGCTGGGGTGAGACTTTGAGTGGGTGGCCCAATATGCAAATGCGTCTGGTCGTGTTCCACGCGTAGCTTGTGCCAGAATGCCCAGACAGCCCCGGTCAAGCGGCAGGACATGGGGGCAGAGGGGCCCTGTTTGATCGGAATGAGGTGCCTGACTCGCTCTGTCCCCGCCAGCCCGAAGTGCGGGGTCACATGCAGCCCCCAACGCAGCGGCACGGACGGACGAGGGTCTGGCAGCAAAGGCCACGGGGTGAGGGCGCGTTCCTCACCCCTGGTCTCCCACTCGTCTGACTAGTGTTGAACCGACCGAACCAATGGATCTCCCATCTCCCATGTTTTCCAACGCCGTCTCTTGCTGGCCTGTCTGTGTTCACAGGCGGGGCAGTTCATGACCACTCACCAATAGAAGCCGCCATGGGCCCACGGGGTCATGGTGCTGCTGATGTAGAGATGTAGATACTCTTCCCTTTTGGGTGACCAAAGAAGTCCTCCAACGCTACTCCTGGGCGCTGATCTTGACCTTTTGCCCACGCAATCATATCCCCCTCCCGCTCGCAGCGCACCACTTGCTCCGCAAAGCTGTAGGTGGATTCCACAACGGCTTTTGAGCAACAGCCGGAGCCCTCGCTTGTCTCTTGGTTGGGAGTTGGTGTGCTATCTCCGGCTTTGCAATTGATTTCTGTGTTGGTGAAGCACTCCAGCTCACAATGACTTTAACCCCGGGCATCCAGGCTCAGCCAACCCACGCCGCCCCCCTCGCTCAGAGGGCCCTCCAGGCCCAGGATAAGCCAACACTGACTTTCGACCTCAAAGACGCCGGAGGAAAATTTTTTGCGCATATGTATCATGTATATCCCACATTTTTTCAGCGATTCAGCATTGACTCAGACATTGAGGTAGTTGGTTTGTAATCACAGTTGCCTAACAGGCTTAGGGTTCCAGGTTCAATCCCTGCTATACAGCAAGATGGCAGTTACAGCCGTTACAGGGCGGTGTACAAAGTGTTGATGTTCTTGGTCAGTCACTGTCCATACTACTTGAGGGCGTTTTTGAAGCAACAGGAAAATAGAATAGTGCCCTGCCTTGAAAATGATGTGGATCACACAAACAGTTTGGTGGCTCTCACCCATCACCCCCCCTGCCCTCACCTCTCTCCCTGTTTTGGGCCTCTGACCCTCCTCTCCCCGGCATAGCCACCCCCCCCCTCCCCTTGCGGAAGGCGCTCCGGGTCCCGGGATAGTGCCCACCAACCAGGTATGGACCCACTGAGCCAGGGGCTTTTGCCCGGTGGTGCGTGTTCTTTGGAGGAGGAGAAGGGGGCTCTGGGGCGAGTTCTGAATTGCAGGGGGATGCTGCGGGAACAAGTGTGGAATTCTCAGCCTCGGTTTCCGTCGCAGGGGGGGGGGGGGGCGTGAATTGACCATTCTCAGGGGTTGTTCACGACACTTGCTGGCCGGTTTCGATCTGCAACCACGGGGCTGACATGTATTACCCTACCCTCCTAGAGGGGGGGGCTGTCACTTGCTTCAAAGTGACAAACGCCGAAGGCGCCAATGAAAGAATTTTCTCCAGTTACAATATGGTTGTAGTGGAAAGGTCAGGTGGGGGTCCTTGCACACAGTCCCCTGGGGGTGGGGCTTACCGTCACGCGCTCTGACGGGGCTGTCCAAGGGGGTTGGATCCTTTGCATCATGTTTGACATTCAAGAATTGGTTTGTCGGTGTTTGGTGCACCAGCCCAGCAGTGATAAGTCATGCGCTACTGAGGCAAATGAGGGGGGCTGCCATGTTTCAGCACGACGCAGCGTTCACAAATGCATTTATCACGTTGCGTGGTATCATGGTGTCATGGCTTGGGTGCTTTGTGTAGAGAATGTGTTTTTCAATGCAAGCTCTGATTTATTCCATGACGTTCCACAGCGTTGCCCTGTACATGCCAAAAACATGCATTGCATACTTCCACGTGATATTGGGTGCTGCAGTCTGTAGGTTGTAGTCTTGCCCACACAGCATTGCCACACATGCGTCCTACACCATTAGTTGCGAAACATATGATGATGTGAAGATAGAGGCACACGAGAAAGTCTATCAGTAGCTCCACAAATATGCTTGTCACTGTTGTTTTTGCAGTGTCGGCTCGTTACACACACTGCTAGCATGTTGCTGCAGCTGTTGGTCAAGCGCTCGAGTTGGCTTAAATAGTGTTGTTCTGTGTGGTTTGGAGGTGTGAAATGGTGGGCACCAACTTTATGTTTGAGCACTAGATGAAGGTGATGCCACCCAAAGGAGCAGGGGGAGAGCTTGAGTTCAAACGGCGATATTTTGGACGAATTCGAGATATTTGGAGCCTATGCCCCGAGTGGTATGGGGGCTTCGGTAGATCGACACAAGCTCCCGCTTGAGTACACTCGATGCACCAAATTCACCAATTTTTTGGCGAATGCATCCGGACTTGGAAGGCGCAGGGTGTGGACTGAACACAAGGCCTAGGAGGGTGATTTATTTGGAGTTGGGCTCACCAAAATTCGGGAACGAGGAATGTTGGCAAGTTAAACAAGATGTGATGAGGGGTGGCAGATCTACCTAGTGTGTGGGTCTACACAAGCAAGGGTTCTAAAAGGGTCTACATGGGTCTACAGAGGAGTGAGTTGCTAGAGGCCTCTTAGGGAAAGGCCGGTTCCTAGTACGCCTGAGTTCCGTGGCCAAATTCTAGCTCCCATGCAAATTGAGGTGTATGACAAAACATGGGGGCACCACCATCCTTTGGGCACGGATTTCTCCTCACGGATCACTTTGTAAGGACAAGGAGGTTCACCAACTTGAGGAAACAGAAAGTGTTTGTCCGAATACCTTTGAAACATCAATTGGCCGCAATTGGCACCCAACAACACCAAATGCTGGCGGTTACCATCAACCACCGGCAGTTGGGGCTAAACAGCAAGCCACATATGAGCGCTTTTTTTGGCCAATAATTAAAAAGCACCTTGTACGTTCGAGGAAATGTCGCCTCACATCAACTCTTGGCGCATCCTACAGACCAATGACTGGGCCCTCCAAGTCAAGTGGTGAACTGGGGGGATTGGACCTCAAGGTATTGGGAGAGGTGGGTCATTTCAATCCTCATGCAAATCATCCACCAATTGGCCCTCTGCCACATCATTCTTCATTTGTTTTTTGCCCATTTGTCCTGCTGGGCACACCATACAAGACCCCATTGCAATCTGTCTATGTTATCTAGGACATGTGGGGTACATTATTGTGCGTTTGCAACCATCACTGCCCCTGTACGCACTGCACAAGGTCCTCAACGATTGGCCCACGTAACTGCATCATAGCCATACCTGTTGCTAGTTGCAAGATTGGTGTGTAATGGGCATTCCAAAAATGTCCCCAAGGATCCATGTAGGCGTGCATGAAGGGACAGAAACAACCATTGAAGGAGATCTATCATTAGGAACGGATACCAAGTGGCATCACTGTGTGAAGCATAATTGCAGCCTTGGCCATACACACCTACACCATCACCATGCCATACTCAGTGACCATGCGGCGGCCATCTAGCCCTCTATGGGCCTATGACATACACTGCTACAAGGCTTGCATTTGTCCTTTGGGCTACCACTTTTGCGGTATGGAACCCATGGTGCTTTCACCACCAAACGTTGGAGCAACATCTACATGGAATATGCCAATATTGGAACAAAAAACATGCTCAAAGTTGGAAATTCTCGAACATTGCCTTCTCATTTTGGGCAGAAATCAAGCTTTGCAAGGCTAAATAGTGGAGTACATTTTGGTCCAAATGAACGAAGGTGGATGAGATGGAAAACGTGATGGAAAGATGTTACGGCGAAGAAGCTGGAAGCCAAATTTAAAAAGTGCATGCCCAAATTTAGAGAGCCCAAGGACACACCTCAACAGTTGACAAACAGGTATGATAAATTCAACTAAAAAGACATACAATCCATATGAATGGATTTAATAGGGAGCTACCAAAGGTCCGAGGGCAACTCTTGGCCATCCAAGGATGTTTCCAAACAAAATTAGAAGACATCCATGCTGCGAAGCGGCGGATGCAAACGACTAAAGACGAGGTAGGCACGATATAAGTTGGTGGAGCACAAGTAACACAGGGATATCACAACCGATTTGTCAAGATGAAGCATGACGTGCGCAAATTGGATCTCATCCCCGTCCAATGCCTTCACTCGCTCCCTCGTAGGTTTCTAGTCCTTCTTCGCCCGACTGTTTGGGCACTGCACCTCCACTCCTTTGGACGAATAAATACAGCTTGTAGTGCTGTCTAACACAGTCGAGGCATTGGCCAATACAGTCCAAGTGTTGCCCAACGCAATCCAGTGTCGCCCAACACAGTCCAAGCGTTGCCCAATGCAGTCCAACCGTCAACCACCACAATCCAAGCAATGCCCCACACAGTCCACAGTATAATTACATTGGGGTAACAGAGGGATTGTGTCGATTCTTGCCATTCCACACCCGCAATCGCCCGCCTTGGCCGTGGGACTCCACGAGATAATACCGCGCCAACCTGATGATGCACACCAAAGATGAACTGTGGATTTGCTGTTCGGACTCCCCCTGCTCTTTTGGAACGTGTGCAATGTGCCTACACTGCATCATGAGTTTTGGATTGGGCTTCCTTGCCTCATATATGTCGGTCGATCAAATGCTGCGAGGGAACAAGACACCATGTGATGCATGTCACGCAGCGATCGACGACACCTGTGCTCGGTCTTTTAAGGCTACTGCTCACCCCTATAGAGTCCAAGGTACAAATGGGCAAGCGCATGACCCAAGAGGGCGACACTGCCAGGTAAAGGTGCTCAACTTGAACTATGAGCTCGCACACGACCAAAGCTCTACAATTGGGCACATGGGTTCCCCTTGCTCGGGGCCTCACCAATTGTTGCGATGCTGAAGAACGGGCATGTGCATGAGTTCCCACTAATGGCGAACCACTACTTTGGTACAATAAACCAGACATATCATATTATGATTTCTGGAACACTTGCAATCGATATTAACTAGGAAACCGAGCTGTCATTTGTTGGTCTTGTCCATAGCATTTCTCCTTGCACGTAAGTGCTGGGCCAACCAAGCTTGTATTGTTGGCTGGAGCGCATGGGTGCTGGGCTATGCAGGATGTGAACGGCCTTGGGCTCGGCTTTCGCATGAGGCTCGGCGTTTGGAGCCTTGATACAAAAGTTTGGATGACATGGGGCAGGCCAAACAGCATCTTCAGTGGTCACATTGTTGAAGTTCTTGAGGTGGAAGAGAAAGTCGATCCAATTCGGATACTTAGCTGGATGAGACATCGGCGGTTAGACAGGCGGTTGGAGGAGGTTTGGGGGTTGGGGGTTGGGGGGGTTACTGTCGGCTACAAATGCCATTGAGGCTGGCACTTGGCGTCAGGGAGACAGTGGCTGGGCATAGACTGGGCGCCTTGGAAGGGGGGGGGGGGGTACCTCACCCCCTTCTAATGCATCTCTGTGTGATGGTGGCACACACCCTCTATCGACCTTATACGCCGTTTGCAGCACTAATTGGCAAGGCTTGTCTACTCTAGACTATGCGCTCTCAGGTCCTTTGAAAATAACAGATGCACCAACGTGAGGCAGTGGAGCGGACCGTTTGCCTTTGCCTTCCCACAGCAGCTCTTCATGACCAAAAAGATGGTCGAGGGTCAATGCTCTATTACGAAAATCCTCGCAGAAAACTTCATCCAGATCGATGGTGTGCTTGCTTTGGATCAGTGATTCGTGGTGTTTTGATTGTCCAACAAACGGGCTGGAGGCAGTCGGATTTCAATTGAACGTTGTCTCTCGTTTGTTAATGTGTGCAACAAAGGTGTACCACTATTCGATGAATACAAGATGATGCATATTGTTTCCTCATGATTGTAAGATTTGTGACATGACACGATTTGCACATGCCAGATACCGAAAGAAAGATCAGGTGTGGCAATGGCAGAGGATCGAAGGATGAATGCCTGAAGGGGATACCGGCACTAATCACTGGGGCAAGTGTGCACCCGTTCAAACAATCTATTACACTGTCTCCAAGCAGAGATGAAATGTGCTGTCATCTTTGTCCCAGCCATGGTGCACCAGAAGCATTTGTTTCCCTGCTGTTTGGCCGGATGTGGGACAGTGTAGCATTCTACTGGTGTCCTGGCCGATGCCGTGTTGCTGCCTGCGGGATGATGCAGACTGGAAGCAATAAAAGCACCGAAGCAAATCTGCTGCCGAAGCGGAGCCCATAGAAAGGCAACGGCATTGAACAATAATGCACCAATACCACTTCCAGGGCTGCCAAGTGCGGGGGGAAGGCCCCCTGCCTTCCACATTCACGCACATGTATGTACACGTGCCATTGCACATGGGCCACACACGCAGTGTGGGCACACCTATTATGGGATTTGGGATATGGGCTGTTCTGCCTCTGAGGTTTCCAATTCGGAGATATTCTTCTTGCTTTGCTTGGGCGTGGTAGCTCTTCCTCCAGCAATGATTCTTCAATGTACGGCGAATGTTCAGGGTACCTCTGCTGATGTGGCGTCTTTTCCCAAGGGCCATTCTATATCTCGCCGATTTGCCTTCGGAGGGAAATCCTATGGTCTGTATTGATTTGTCCTCCGATCCGTTTTCCACGGTGCCTCCTACCTCTGCTTCAGATATGCCCTTTCTTCTTGGCTGACGATTTCCGCGAACAGTATCTTATGTCTTGCTCTCTCAGACTTCTTTGTTTGTTGTTTGCATGCCCGAGGTGGGTGGTGCACCCCTATACCTCGAGGATCCAGATATTCACCAACATGGGGGACCTGCAGAGGATTCCCCTCCATCACTGGACAAACTCCATCGCACAAAAGCAGACGCCCACAAGGAGTCGTTAGCAGGTGCAGGTGACCAGGACCAGGAGGAGGGCGGAAATGCAGTGGAGGACGGGATAGGGGGTCACACAGGGGTGCAAGAGGAAGCCATCAGAAAAGGGGAACAGGAGGCAGGTTGCAGCAATGCGACGGAGAAGGAAGACCGGGGAGTACCAAATCCAGGGCAGGAGGAGGGGGAGGAGGAGGAGGAGGAGGGGGGGGAGGAGGAGGAGGAGGAGGAGGAGGAGGAGGAGGAGGAGGAGGAGGAGGAGGAGGAGGAGGAGGAGGGGGAGGAGGAGGAGGAGGAAGAGGCGGTGAAACAGATGGAAAAGGGAAATCCCAACACGTATCCATCGGCTGGTGATGAGACTCTTGACGACGAGCAAGAGGACGAGGAAGAGGAGGAGCAACCCATTCTCAAATTCCTGCCGTTCAATGCTGCGGTTTTGAGTGACGATGCCAACGATATGAAGATCATTTCTTGTATGGCGGTGTCAGGGAGGCTGCTCTTCACTGGCACCTTCAATGGCCACGTGCATGTGATGGATAGTGCAGCTGGGAATTTGATTGACACGTTTCGCTTGCAGCGATCGGCCATCAACGACATTGGAGTAGACGTTCATGGGGAATTCATCGTCGTGGGCAGTGCAGACGGTACTGTCACCACCATTGATCTCTACAAGAAGTCACATGCAACGATCTCCTTCGACCAACCGGTGAGAACGGTAGCCCTGGACCCGGGGTACGCCAGGAAGCAGAGCCGCCCGCTGGTTTGCGGGGGTTCGAGCGGGCGCGTGTACTACGTGTGCACGACCTTGTTGACGAAACGGCGGAAGATCAGCACGTTAGAGGACGACCACGGGGCCGTGCGCTGCATTCGATGGTGCCACGACCTGGTGGCATGGGCGACAGACTTCGGAATCCGGATCTACGACATGACCGCAAAGCGTCGCATCATGTCCGCGGGGCATCGGCGGGACCACCCTGGCGATGGGGATTTTCGGTGCAACTTGCAGTGGGAGAGCGACACGGCGTTGATCATGGCGTGGGGGAGCACGGTCACGCTGTGCAGAATCAAGACCCGGGCCCAGTACGAGCGGGTGCAGGACCCGTCCCTCCCGCCGCGGGTCGGGGACGTGGTCTGCAGCTTCACCACCGACTTCCTCATTTGTGGGGTAGCGCCGTATCTGGACCATTTGCTGCTGTTGACCTTCACTGCCCCCACCACCGCCTCTGCAGCCGAGGAATCTCCGGCACCGGAACTCCGGGTGCTCCGCCGACGCGGCGAGGAGATTGGGGCCTGCGCTTTGCACTGGATCCAGGGCTACGCGCGCGCGGCCGTCGCGGACTACCAGCTCGCGCACGACTGGAACGCCGACGAAGGGGTGTTCTACGTCATGTCGCCGCGGGGTATCGTCGTGGCGCAGCCGTCCGACGACGACGACCACGTTGCGTGGCTGCTGCGGGTGAACCGGCACCGTGAGGCTCTGGACCTGGTGGCGGACCCCGCGACGCTGTGCTACGACCCGCAGCACCGGCCGTTCGAGATCGGGCAGAAGTTTCTCGCGCATCTCGTGGCCAAGCGGCGGTACGCCGAGGCGGCGGCGCTGTGCCCGGAGCTGCTCGGCCGGAGCAGCGCCGCGTGGGAGTCCTGGTTCTTCCGGTTCCTCGAGCACAAGCAGCTGCACTGCCTTGGGCCGTACCTGCCGGCGGAGAGCTCCGGGTTCCGCTTGGGTCGCGACCTCCACGGCCTGTTCCTGACGTATCTGGTGCGCACCGACTCCCAGGCGCTGCTGCACTTTATTGAGGCGTGGGGCACCGACCTGTACGACGTCCAGTCCGTCGTCGAGGTCCTGAGCCACGAGCTGTCCCCCCAAACGGGGGCCCCGGGGCTGCCGTTCCCCGGCTCCAAGGCCGCGCTGGCTTCCGCGCTCGCCGTGCTCTGCGAGCACACGCGGCAGTACACGAGGGCGCTGCACGTGTACCTGCGGTTGCGGCGCCCGGACGTCTTTGAATTCATCAAGAAGCACGACCTGTTCGCGCTGGTGCGGGACGAGGTCGTCCCGCTGCTGGAGGTGGACGCCGCGCGCGCCATCGAGCTGCTGGTGGCGCACCGCGGGGCGGTCCCCATCCACGACGTGGTGGCGCAGACCGAGCGCTACCCCCTGTTCCAGCACTTCTACCTCGACCGCCTGTTCAGGTTCGACGCGAACGGCGCCGTGCAGTTCCACGACCGGCAGGTGGAGCTGTACGCCGAGTATGACCCTGCGTTCCTGCTGAACTTCCTGCGGCAGAGCCAGTACATCGACTGGGCCCGGGCCTGTCGCGTGTGCCAGGCCAAGGGGCTGACGGAGGCCACGGTGTTCGTCATGGGCCGCATGGGCAACACCCACGCCGCCCTGGCCATCATCATCCGGCAGCTGGGGGACGCCCGGGAGGCCGTCCGGTTCGTGCTGGAGCACAACGACCCGTCGCTGTTCGACGACCTCGTCGGGTACTGCCGGGAGACCCCGGCGCTCATCCCCGGCCTCCTCGAGCACATGCTCGTCTGCGATGGCGCGCTCGTCCGGCTGGACCCCATTCAAGTGCTGCGCGCGGTGCCGGAGGGGGCGGTGCTGCCGGAGCTCCAGAAGACCCTGGTCGACCTGGTCACGCGCAATACCATGGCCAAGGCCTCCAAGCAGACGTGCCTGAACTTGCTGAACCAGAACAGCGCCGCGCAGCACCGTGCCCTCCACCGCCAATGCGCCGGCGGGATGGCGGTGCGGCTCGGGCGGTCCCACCGCTGCGCCGTGTGCGGGCGGGCCCTGCGGCCGCAGGGGCTGGGCCCAACGATGGGGGAGCTGAGCGGGGCGCAGCTCCTGTTCCAGTGCGGCTGCGCGTACCATGTCGAGTGCTGGCAGACCCTCATCAAGACCACGTACACCCTCCAGGCCGAAGCACCTCCCAAAACAATGGACCCGCTCATGTTCGCGCACACCTACGGGGTGGCCCCGCACTGCGTCCGCTGTGGCACGGTCCAGCCCATGCGAAAGGGCCGCTCATCTCCGTCCCAGGCCGCGGCTGCCAAATCGTAGCGGTACCGAGCGCCGTTCATCGCATGCTAACCTCTTGACACTGCCCGTGAGGGAGGGGGGGGAAAGGTTTGTGTCCGGGGAGAGGGGGGGGGGGGTGATTGGAGCCCCCTGACGGAGGGCTGTGTGCTAGGGGGCGTGTTGTGTGCTGTGTGCACGAAGTTTGTACAGGACCATACTTGAGCTGCATAGTAGTGCCGGGTACCAGTCACTATGAGCCTTGTTGTGCATTTATATGAGTTGCCCGCATTTCGCCCTCATTTCCAGTACATTTGTGTGTGTTGTTGTGCATGCCACTGAAAAAGGGTACCCGTTTTGGTGCGATGGTGATACATCCGCAAGGTTCTTCCAAAGCCTGAAAAGGAGTACAACGATGTACATGGCCATTATTGTGCTCGTATTGAGCACCTGTTTGTCTGTTTATGGTTTTGGAAGGTCGTTCGGGATATTTGAATGGGCTCGGCTCGTGGCCTACATGCTGGTCGTGCATTCTTTTGCATTTTATGCAAATTCAGATCTGTCGGCAGAAGTTGTATCAGCCCTATGGACCCTAGGAGCATTTCCCTTCATCCATTTGGCGCGACAACAAAGCACCTCCTTTAGAGCCTAACTCAGATGATACCTATTTGTGCCAGTTGTGTGCACGCAAGGAGACTTCGGAGTGCTCCCAGTGCCATCTGGTTTTGTGCAATAAATGCATGGTTGATCACTCATGTGACCTGGCGGATGATCAGTCATAATTATTTTGTATTCTGCTCTGTTCAAACATGGACACAAGCTGTGCATTTGGAATTTCAATTCAGCTGCGTTCATTGTGCATGTGCTTTTCACTGTGTTTCTGAGGTGGTCTCGAGGTTGCAATTTGGGGCCTTGGGTGACTTCTGTGGTGGGAGTGGGGTGAAACATGAGTTCGTCTAACATTGTGGAGGTGTAGTATGGTCCGGATAGGCAAGAAAATTCCTTAAATTCCCCACTTTCTCCCTGTAACATGCGCGTTGTGCGCACGCTGTGTGTGCCCTGTGCACAAACACCCCTAAAGGCTGAATGTATGCCGGTCAGTACTTCCGGGTGCACGTAAGGGAGGGGGGGCTCCAGTGACAGGGCTGTGGTCTGAAGGTTTTGCCAGAACAAGAAGCTCTTTTCAAGAAAAATTCCCCAACACACGTGCGGTAAACATGATCAGCGCAACGTGGCAATCATTTTGAGTCACGTATGTCGGGGTCGCTCCCCAAGATGTCAGGCTGGTCGTACCCGGCTTCAGGCCCCGCCTCTTTCCGGACCCAGCAGCCCGGAGCCCCTTCAGGTGGTCGGTCCCCGTCACCCGAGCCCTGAAGGGGAGGGGGATGGGGGTTACCTGGACGGGGCTCCAACAACCTCCCCCGCGTGCAGACCTTTTTTCTTCCACCCTAACCATGACTGTGACCGTGGCCCTGCTGCGAACGTTGCATCCTTCAGGCAGAAGTTGGCCCCAAAGCCCCCGCCCCAGTCTGCGGTCGTCACTTTCACACTACCATGATCTCAACAAGCCCCTGAATGCCAGCCATCACCGCCGCTGGAGGTTCGCATAACGCGCCCCAAGCTGCAGTAATTTTGTTGTTTACCAACGGGGGGCGGTTATGTGTTGGGCCGGACCCTGACACCTCTCCAGACCCGCACACCTGCGCGAATGGTGTGCATGTCTCTGTAAGGTCGATGTCTTACACTGCCCGTGGCGTGCCTTCGCTGGTTCATTTGTGCATCTGTCGGAATGATAGTAACCGCAGACCCCAGTGCCCTGGCCATAACCCATATCCCCGCGTTTAAGGTACACCAAAGTCTCCTACCTATATGCCCCCCTCAATGCTAACCCTTGCCCCTCCATGCATGCCCGCATTGCTGTACTTGGTGTGGAATGGGAGCCCTGCTGCTTTGGGGTGAATGTTTTTCAAGAGTTGGGGAGGGGGGTCTCCAGCAGAAACGTTTCTGCGCGGGCATTCAAGGGAACTTCTCTTCTGTGCTGTGTTTGGTTCATCACCGTAGCGATTCAGACCCCACCCGTTTCCTCCGTCCTCTGCTCCAAAGCCTGTCCGAATGGGATCTCACACACAGCCATGAGCGACTGACACAAACCTGCAACCGATCCATTGCCCCTGCCACAACCCCCTCCCCCCTTTCCCAAGCTGCGGAGTGAGAATTGAGAGAGTGCCCGGAGTGATCCTGGGGGGCGACGACCACCGTCGATCTATGGCCAACGGAGCTGTCCTTTGCCAAGCAGATATTCCACTGACTGCTTTGTGTAGCGCCTCATAGCCCCGGTCAGGTCCACGAGTGAAGCTGGTTGTGTCTGCATGCGCGCATGTCTATTCATTGTCGTCATGGGATGGCGCCCACCACAAGTCTTGACAGATCCTGAAGCTCCGAGGTACCACAGCAGACCTGTCAGGTCATCTCAGGCTCCCCCGCATTGGACTCAGGGCTACAAGGCCACTGCGGACCCCGGGTGACCCAGGCAGTGAAGCCCGACAAATGCCCCTGCACTGCTCGTATGCTTCAAAGATTTCTGAAATTTCTGAAAAGTGTCCCAATGCTCATGTCTTGTGCACTGCTTTGGTGGCAGGCTCGCTGGGTGGGTGGTTGTGCAACAGCCCCCACCCCCCCGCCGGTGGGGTCGGGACGATTCTGGGTCCCTGGGTTTTGCCAAAATCTCGGTGAGTGGGTCTCGTAAGTCACCTGCCCCCGTAGGTAAGGACATCCCTAATCCCATCTCCCCCTTTGTCCGAGCAATGCCTTGCTGGGCAGCATGGGACAGCCGTGACAGCGCCCTGCGGCGCCTTGCTGGGCAGCACGGACAATGTGGGTCGCGGCTCCGCCGCGCTGAGACCTGAAGTGCAGTTTGAGGGCGGCAGAGTGATTCTGGAGGGCAGCGACCATCGCTGATCTGTGGCCGAGCAATGCCTATGTCCGAGCAACACCGGGCGTTGGTTCCGTCAGGTTTTGCGCCAAAGATTTTGGCGGAGCGTTTTTTAATTGGCGCAAGTGTTCGTTGCGTGTTCTGTATCACCTCTTGTCCATCCCCCCGCCGCCCCCAGGGGGGCCCGCGGGGCTGGTGGGGGGAACCGTCGTCCCTGGGGGGGGGGGGGGGGATGGACATGGGGGGAGGGGGGTATTTGAGTTGTGCGATGTCCATTTTTGGTGCCGGGGAAGCTGATTGGGCCCTGTTGGCAATGCCTGCAGAACAGCTCAGCCCCCATCGTGATGCCGGGTCTGAGGGGTGGGGCAGACGGAGTGCTGTACACAGTGCAGTTCTTTCCGGGGAGAGCTGGCGATGGCGACGCCACACAGTCGGCCGTTGTGCAGGCGATCGGCCTGAGGGACGGGTCCTGAACTGACCACCAGGGCCGTCCTTTGGGAACCAGATTTTGTTTCGGGGGGGGGGGGGGGTTCACTAAGGACGGCCTGAGACTGTCGGTCGGCAGGAGCTGGCACCCAACCGACAGAGCTTAGGAGCGCAACCCACGACTATTGCTGGCCAACTGATGCCACTTGGCTGATGACCAACCGCAGTTACTCTTCGCCCGGCGCTCTACAGAGATCCCCCAAGCCCCTTTGTGCAAGAACGGCCTTGTCGAAGTACCGTCGTTTTCCTGACCGCAGTTCCGCAGTTGACCAGGTTGTGTGCGGATTGTGTGAAAGACTGGCTCATGCCTGTTACAGATCTTTCAGGTCATAACCCACTGCCATTTGTTTGGACGCGATTCGTTCGGCTCTAAGGCTGCTCTTTTTTCTTGGCATGGCTGTGGTTCATTTGAAGTGCAAGTGGAATAGGCATGAGATTGAGCACCATGCCTCATTGACTGACCAGCGTGTCCTCTTCCCAATTTACAGCCCTAAGCAGAACCCCGCAGATGTGGATCCTGACTCTGCTTCTGATCCTGATCCTTGCCACTGTACTGTTTCTGACTCAGATTCGTCACCACGCGCCTCAGATTCAGATGGGCAGTGAGAACATCAGGAACATGCTGGATTTTGCTTGCGCATTGTGTCGTGGTCCCCTGTTGTCCGAATTTTGTTCTTGGTGAGGTATGCGTAAGGTTATGGCGCAGCTCTTCTGTGTTGCACCACAGGTCGTACACAAGGAAATCCTTTCCAAGTTTGGGGACTCCAGGACCCCATGATACAAATGTTTATGACTTCGCCTGTACCAGTGCAAGGGGGAGGGGTGGGCAAAAATGTACCGGCTGGGGGTTTTGTATTCTCAGCCGGTACATTTGCGCCATTTTGGGCGAAAATGTACCGGCTGGGGGTGTTTTATTCTCTGGCCATTTTGGGCGAAAATGTACTGGCTGGGGGTCTTTTATTCTCAGCCTGTACATTTTGGCCATTTTTGGGCGAAAATGTACGGGCTGGGGGTCTTTTATTCTCAGCCGGTATATGTGGCCATTTTGTGCGAAAATGTACTGGCTGGTCATTTTTTAATCTCAGCCGGTATCTGTTAGCCACGTTGAGCGAAAATGTACCGGCTGGGGGTTTTTTGTTCTCAGCCAGTATATTTTGGCCAATTTGGGCAAAAATGTACCGGCCATTGCTTTTTCTTTTCCCCCGGTACAGTTTGGCCATTTTAGGCAAAAATGTACTGGCTGGGAGTTTTCTATTCTCAGCCTGTACACTTTGGCCATTTTAGGCGAAAATGTACTGACTGGGGGTCTTTTATTTTCAGCCTGTACATTTTGGCCATTTTGGGGTGAAAATGTACCGGCTGAGGGTCTTTTATTCTCAGCCGGTATATTTGGCCATTTTGTGCGAAAACGTACTGGCTGGTCATTTTTTAATCTCAGCCGGTATCTGTTAGCCACGTTGGGCGAAAATGTGGTACAATTTGACCATTTCGGGCCAAATTGTATCGTATTCGGGTTTTATATTCTCAGCCGGTACATTTTGGCCAATTGGGGCGAAAATGTACCGGCCGTTGCTTTTTCTTTCTCCCCGGTACAGTTTGACCACCTTCGGCGAAAATATACCGGCTGGTGGTATTTTTTTCTCAGGTGGTACATTTTTGGTCATTTTGGGCCAAAAGGTATCTCCTGGGGGTTTTTTATTCTCAGCCGGTACATTTTGGCCATTTCGGCGGAAATTGTCCACGCTGGGTTTTTTTTTCCCCAGCTGGTACATTTTGGCCATTTTGGGCGAAATTCCATTGGCTGGGGTTCTTTATTCCCAGCCATTGCATTTGGGCTATTTTGGACAAAAACGTACCGGCTGAAGGTTTGATATTCTCAGCCGGCTGGGAATAAAAAGCCCCCAGCCGGTACATTTTCGCCCAAAATGGCCAAAATGTACCGGCTGAGAACAAAGGAACCCCCAGCTGGTACATTTTCGCCCAAAATGGCCAAAATGTACCGGCTGAGAACAAAGGAACCCCCAGCTGGTACATTTGCGCCCGAAACGACCCAGATGTGCTGGCTTAGGCCATTTTGGGCAAAAATGTATTCGCTGGGGGGTTTTGTTCTCAGCCGGCACATTATGGCCATTATGGGCGAAAATGTATTGACTGATGATTTTATATTCTCACACGGTACATTTTGGCGATCTTGGGGAATGCCATGCACACAGTGCAAAGTTTTGGATGTCGGCAAATGCTCGACCCTTAGTTTCGGCCCCTTTCCACAAGTTTTTGGTTCTGTACCAGGGTTTTTCTTTTTAGCTTCCTAAGCATTTAGGATGCGGCAGATTTGAATTGTCAACCATTTTGGGCAATTTTCAACTGTTTCTCCCTATTTCTTCCCCCACATGGGCGCTAGCGTACCGGGTGCACGCCGGGCATCTTTGGGGGGGCGTTATTTTGGGCCTTCCACCTTCCGGTGCTATTGAGGAACCCGTGCTTTGTTGCGTGGCGCAGTTCTCCAATTTGGGCGAGAACGTACCATTTGGGGCGCTTTTTTCTGAGCCGGTGCAATTTGGCCATTTTGGGCGATAATGTAGCGGCTAGGGTTTTTATATTCTCAGCCGGTACATTTTAGCCATTTCGGGGCGAAATTGTACCGCATGGGTTTTTTTTTTGTTCTCAGCTGGTACGTTTTGGCCATTTTAAGCGAAAATGTACAGACTGGGAGGTTACTCATTCAGTCAATGCATTTTGGCCATTTTAGGCAAAAATGTACCGGCCGGGTGGTTCATATTCTCAACCGGAAGATTTTTTGCCATTTGGGCGAAAATGGAATGGCTGGAGGTTTTTTTTCTCGGCCGGTACATTTTGGCCATTTCGGGCAAAAATGTACTTGCTGAAGGTTTATCATTTTCAGCTGGTACATTTCAGCCATTTCGGGCGAAAATGTAGCTGCTGGAAAATTTTCAGTTCTCGGCCGGTATCCGTTAGCCAGCTTGGACAAAAGTGCGGCTGGGAGTTTGTTCTCGGCCGGTACATTTTGGCCATTTTGGGCGAAACAGTATTGACTGCGGGTTGATTATTCGCAGCCGGTACATTATGGCCATTATGGGCGAAAATGTATTGGCTGGGAATTCTATATTTTGAGACGCACATTTAGGCCATGTTGGGCAAAAATGTACTGCTGGGGGTCTTTTATTCTCAGCCGGTACATATTCGTAAATTTGGGCGAAACCTACCGGCTTGGGGATTTTCTTCTCGGCTGGTACGTTTGGGCCATTTTGGGCAAAATTATACCAGCTGGGTTTTCTTCGTTCTCACACGGTGCAATTTAGCCACTTTGGGCCAAATTGTAACGGCCGAGGGTTTTTCTCAGACGGTACAGTTTGGCCATTTTGGGTAAAAATGTCCGCATTGTCGTTTCTTTATGTCGGCGAGGTACAGCTTGGCCATTTTCGGCGGAAATTTGCCAGCTTGGACCTTTTTGTCGTTAGGTAGTAAACTTTTGGCCATTTTGGATAAAAATGTATTTCCTCGGAGTCTTTTATTGTCAAGAGTTACACTGGGGCCATTTTGGGCAATAATGTCCGCTGTCAGCATTTTTTTTCATTCCCAGCTGGTCAATTTTGGCCATTTTCTGTAAAATTGTACCGGTTGAAGGTTTTCTATGCTAATTAGCTTTATGTAATCGGCTAGCTTGGGCAACTAGGACAGGGTTGCAGGCCCTGGTGGCGGTCCCGCCTTTGGCGTGTCGCCAAGACAATCACTAGAGTGCTAAAATAACTACGGAGATCGAGATGTGATTGGATTTTGTAGAATTCCAATATTGTTTTACGGAGTTTTTATTATCAAAGGTAAAATACGATATGTAGTTGTTGTTATGGTTGTGTCCCAAGTTGTGTGTTGCATGTCCCGTTGCTCTATGTTGTGCATTGCTTCCTTTATATTTAGCTGATGTGCAACGCTAAGCCAAGCGAGGGACAGTCCCGGTGGCGAATCCGGGCAGTATCGGATGAAGTTTCTTTATAAATTCAAACAACAACAACAACAACAACAACAACAACAAACAGAAATTCGCGTGTAATGCTCAACGCATTGGCCAGCACGTCTTGGCGAGTGGTATGGTGGCTCAAGGGGAACGGCGAAATTCAGATATCGGAGTCGCAACCCAAATGGACTTTGAATGTATCGAATGAAGCTTAAAGATTGACGATCCAACTCCCTTTTGCGCCATCCAATATCCTCATTATTGGTGCAGACGGGTTTTGATGTGCATGTTATATAATACTCCGAACACAATGTATGTTGGATTGTAGGTTACCCTAGCCGTCATGACCGCCCCTGCAAATTTTAGGGTCCTCAGTTCGAGCCCGGGCGGGGAAAATTTTTCTCACCGGCCGCTGGGCCCCAAAAGTTGGAATTTTGTTCCCTTTGCACACAGGTGTATTATTGCACCAACAGACCGACAGTCAACTGAGCACCTCTAGTAGCCTTGATTTTCATTTTCTGTTGAGCGGACGAAAATGCCTATTGGTTAAGAAAAAAGTTACAACAGCCGTAATAGAGTACCAAAACATATCCGTGATAACCCGGGCCTTATTGTATATAAAGCATACATATTTACATAATTTATTTAGGCATGGCGGTCCCCCGCCGAAAATACACAATCACTGCTCACACTGCGAGGTTGCTCGAAGGACGGCCGCTATGTACATTTCCCGATGTTTTATATAAAACCCTGAGGTGCTGAGCACTAACTAAAAAAAGCCAAAGGCTCGGGTTTTTATTGTACACAAGTGTACACAAAAGGAAATATAAAAAGTGGTTTGTACCCGGTGTGGTCATTACAAGATGTGTAGATACTCACTGAAGTTGTTTCAGTGAAAAGTTGAGTGGTCGGACAGTGGTAAAAACATGTTTGGAAAAAGGAAAATGGTGGTTCGTTCTGCTGACCAATACTGACCAATTTTGGACTGGTGTTCATGTGTGTTAATTGAAAAAGGGACATAAACAGAAAAGGATCAAGTGCAAATGACACGGCAAGCAAGTCTAGCAGGCATGTGCAACAGCTCAGTGAGTGATTTAGTGTTGTCCAAATCAGCCTTTCGTGTCAGGGTCTGACAAGTGTTCAGGATTTGAACGGCGAAGTTGATCATACTGAGAAATGAGGCTTTTAGCCACATATGCTTGGTATTTGGTTCCTGCCCTTGGAGATACTCGACACTGAGAACCCGTGTTGGACTAGGCACGTTGCATTATGCGCTTGCAGAAAGTTCTTTCGAGTAGTAGTTGCGTGATCCTTTTTCTGAGCATGAGATCGTTCATGAGGAATTGTTGTGGATTGAGAAGGCTGTGTTCAGCTTCTTTTGCATTGCTGGAAGTCGAAGATTGGAGTTCTGGCATAGAATCTGAGTTGGTTTTTGATTTTGCGGTGAAGGTTTTTTCTTGATCTGTTGGTGAATCATATTGATGGTGCCTTGTGACCAATAACATGTAGGTGCTGATGGAGAGGATTGGCTTTCTGAAGAATCCGTTGTACTCGTGTTCCAAAATCGTCCCATTAACTGTTCATAGTAGGATTCACAGTGGTGACCTGTCGTACATGTATCACGTCCTTCGTTTGATGCTTCCGAACCTTCATCATTGTCCGTGTCGCTTTCTTCGTCTTCATTTTCGAAGTCTAAGCCTTCTTCGACGGTTGATTGTGCGTCCTGTTTGATTAGAACTTCATCGTCGTTGTCGTCGTCGCCTGCGTCATTGTCATTATCATAGTCTGAGGCTGCTCCGGCGGTTGATTCCGCGTCCGGCTTGATTGAATCATCTCCTTCGCTTGCTGAGGTCGAGTTTTGGGTTACTTGCCTCAGCTTGGTCTCGACGGTTGCTTGAGGACTTGCTTGAGGGCTTGCAGTAAGAAAAAGTGCTTTTCCATTGCTTTGGGACATACTCTAGTTGTATTAGAGATGCACTGAGCATCCATGCATTTTTATCTTAGTATTGGTCCAGCCAAAGGTGGTGAGAACACATTTTGACCTATGGAACCAAACACCCAATCAGGATATGGAGTGGACCCCTTAATCCCCTTTCAATCAGAAGTAAAACATCTTTTCCTGAGTTGACTGAGCACTGACATACCTAAGGTAGAGCCTATGAATTTATCTATGTTTTTCCATGAATACTTATCTGCCCTAGTGGTATGCACCATAAGGGGTTAGGCACCTCTTTTTGAGAGGTCCTGGGTTCAATTCCTGGTCAGCCTAACTAAGTAGGAAGATCCCATGTGACATGGCAGTGACCTCATCGCCACATAACATGCCACCTCAGCACATATGGGACCCAAAACAAAGAGTGCACATCTCCTAAGATGGCACTATGGAGAGAGAGTGATCCTGAGGCCGTTTTCTAACTCTTTTCCCAAAACATTT
Organism: Eutreptiella sp. 'Long Island Sound 2002'; assembly: GCA_964036045.1. NCBI lineage: Eukaryota > Euglenozoa > Euglenophyceae > Eutreptiales > Eutreptiaceae > Eutreptiella > Eutreptiella sp. 'Long Island Sound 2002'. The sequence goes on from OZ038383.1 coordinate 132,106,202, forward strand.
CAGCTATCTCTGTGAATATGCATTCATTTGTATCCTGAGTTGCAGTTTCTGTGAATATCTAATCATCTTTCACTGTTTACACTGCAGCCCTTCATGCTTTGATCCTGAATTACCTTCTCCTTGCATACTATTGGCTTGGGCTATCCTGGATTGAGTTGGCTTTACTGTATTTCAACAAACAAAAGCTTTTCATCATCCAAAACCAGCAGCAGGACACCCTACAGCAACAACAAGCAGCAGGAGAAGCAAAAACACAGTGCTGAAAACACTATAAACTTTTCTGGTAGCAAGAGGCAGCCTGTCTCTGTGCACCGGCAGCGACCCCGCGCCGTACAACCAGTGCTCCGAGCAGGCAAATACAAGCAGAAGGGCGGATTAAGATGGATCCAGGAAGAGTGGACGCCGAGGTGAACACAGCGCCAGCGCCAGAGGCACCGGCAAGGCCGGCGCCTGACGCTGTACCTTCGGCGGAGCCCTTACATGGGCCAATGGATACGGCGGAGGACTCCTTGGATGGCCTCCAGACGGCTTTTGGGGCCCTGTCGGTGAAGGAAGTGGTCTCTCAGCCTCAGCCTGTGAAGAGGAAGAGAGAGAACGAGAGCGAGAAGGATGCTGGGGAAGGAGCAGACGAAGGAGAGGAGCAAGGGCAAGACCCGACGGATGTACCTACCTTCGAAGGCGCACCAAGCGCTTCTGGCCTCCAAGCATCACCCTCTCCCAAAACCACCACACTCCCAGCCGCCACAACATCCACTTCCACAACCAACCTACCTATGGCAGAGGGCACAGGCTTTACTGGCATGCCTCCCTACCCCGCCTATGGTATGGGCCCACCAACCACTGCGCTCCATGAGGCAACTACTGCCAGTGAGCCTGTGGCTTCCAGCGCTGCGCCGCGATGGTATGCAGCTGACTATCCCCATCCACTCCACGCCACTGGAACCTACATGGATGTTCCTGGGTATGCTCCTGGTTATGCACCTGGGTATGCACCCCTGAGTGGGTTGAGGAAAGGACCGGAATCTCTGGGCGGCAGGAGTAGAGGATCGGGGTATCCTCCAACAGGTCCCTGACGCGGTCGGAGATCAATGAGGTGCTCCGAGGAGCCACTTCGCAAATCGTGAGCGACCTCACGCAAGAGATCAGGGAGAAACTGCAGCCCCTGATGATCCCGTCCCATGTGTCACCTACGACGGTGGGAATGTCACCCCACCGAGTACAGGCTAACCACCTGGCGGCGGGGTTGACAAATACCCTGGGGAGCCTGAGGAGCCGACCGATGCCGACTCCTGCAGCAGTACCGAGAAGTCCATTCGTCCCGAGGACAGCCCAGCCGCCCTACAGTCACGTGACGAACTCGACGAGGGCCGAGCTGGACCAGCTGGGGCTGACAGCCCTAAGGGCTATGGTGGACGTGGAGCCTTATGGCTCCAGTGATCTAGGCGGAGACCCCTCCGATGATGGGCCGCCGTCGATGACTTCTTCTTCGCCATCGGATGACGAAGACCCTGAGGACCCCGAGGACCCCAAGGGTAAGAAGAAGAAGAAGAAGAAGAAGAAGACCCGACGCCCTGAAGGACGCCGAGCTCAGGAGGCGAAGGCTATTGCCACCTCCAAGATAGTGGTGAACCTGCCTGAGTTCACAGGCAAGGACCTCAGCGAGTTCGCTGAGAACTTTGGCCGGTTCCTACGACTGACCGGCGAAACCCACGCGAGTGGGCGAGTGAAGTGCGACCTGCTCCTGCAGTGCTGCAAGACGAAGTACCTGGAGAAGCAGGTCAGGCAGATCGTCACTAACTCCGCCACCTTTGCCGACGTGTTGGTTGCCCTGGAGAGGCAGTACCCAACCTACGAGACAGACCTCTCCATCAGGGCCGAGATCCAGAACCTGCCCGTCCTGCCCAACAACCCCAAACCCGGCAGGGTCTCCGAGCTGTTGGCGGACCTGGACCACTGGGCTGGACGACTGACGCCCGGTTCCTACAGCAGCGACGACCTGCTGTTTTGGTTGTGCTCCAAGCTCCCCCGTGAGCTATGGGATGAGTGCCGTCTGACGGCTGAGCGCAAGGCTAGATCCCTCCGCTACGAGGATCTATGCGTGCTGCTCCTGGAGATGGCGCTGGAGAAGGAGAGCGACCAACACCTGAACCACTACCGTCCTGGTGGTGGAGGTTCTGGAGGCAAAGGGTACCAAGGGTCCCGACCTGGGCAGGGGACTACCCCCAAACACGCCCACGCCCGCCTAATGGAGAACGTGAAGGAGCTATTCTGGTGTGATGCCAGAGATGAACAGGGCCACCTGCAGCACGCCTCCGACTGCGAGCAGCGAGACTGCTTTGTAGTCCAGGGGAAGCAGCAGGAAAAGATCACCGGCGCCAAGGTGAAGCTGCCGGATCATTACCGCTGCACCATCACGTGTGCATTCTGCGGTAAGCGGAAGCACTATGAGGACGAGTGCTACCATAAGCAACGCCTATCGGCGAAGCTTAAGGGGGAAGATCCTGGCAAAAGCTCAGGCAAAGGTGGAGGCAAGGCCAAAGGCAACGACTCCGGCAAGGGCAAGTCGAAAGGACGTGGTCAAGGTGGTCAAGACAAGGGTCAAGGCGGACGAGGAGGAGGCGCTAATCGCCAGAACGACAACAAGAACAAGGACAAGAACGGAGGTAACCCCAACCCTAATCCAGGGGGGAACTCCGAGCCCTCTGGAGGGCAGTCTGGACCTACCACACGCTCACAGACGCAGGCCCAGCAAGAACAAGGAGCCAGGCGTGAGCATGAAGGTGGTGATGACGGCAACGCCAAGAAGAGAAGCCGTTTCATGAGGATGGCCCGCAAATTGCGGAACAAGGGGTTCGAGGTGACCTGTCCCGCGGAATTCTGACGGGGACGCTCTGGTGGCACCCAAGACCTGGTGTTTTGGGTACGTATCCGACTAGGGGGACGTGAATACCTGGGGGTACTGGATACTGGAGCCACAATATCGATAGTGGCCAAGAAAATTTTACCTTGTGGGAGCCTGAAGAACACCATGACCACCGCCGCTATACGGATGGGGGATGGACATGTGGTGCACAGCTGCGGGGACTGCGAAGTGGAGGTACCTATGGGCTCCAAGACTATCGCCCATCGGTTCTATGTGATGGACACTGATGCCTTCGACTTTGTACTGGGTACTGACTTCTTCGTGCAGCACTCCCAGATACAATCCCTGACGCTGCAAGCGCCCTACCTCCTGTACGTGGACCACGGCAGTGGCAGAGAGTCTGTGCCACTGGAGCAGTCGGAACATACCTCGAGTTACCTGAGACTATCGAAGGAGGAGCCCTCGAACATGATGGCGGCCTCCAAAACTGAGGACTATCAACTATTGGGGGGAGTCCTAGACCAAGGTCTGAAGGAGTTGGGTTACTCTCGAGAAGACCTAAGTGTGGAGCTGTTCGCCAGCGACAAGCAGCATGTACTGGACCTATACTGCAGCAAGGGGAAGAACTGCAGCTACAAATTTTACTGGCCCTCTTTCGGGATGGCCTACGGGAACCCCAGATTCAGTGAACTGGGGAAGGTGCTGACCAAGGTGGCCTTGGAACGTTCCCGTATGGTCCTGTGTTCCCCCGATTGGGGAGCCCATGGGGGCAACGAGTACTGGCGAACCCTCCTTGACAAGCTGACTATCAGCTCTGTGCGGTTACCTGATGAGGCCATCTACGTGCCTCTGGGGCGCAAGACGCCCATTGGGAAGCCCGGATGGGGGAGTATGCTCAGCGTGGTGGACGGAAGTCTAACCACCATCCCCTGGGAAGACCTGGACCCTACTCTGGTCCAGGCTATACAACGAGAAAGCGATGGACTCGCCTTGGGTGACTTGAAGGATCGCCTACGACCTCAAGATGCTGTTGAAACTACACCCGGAGGAGATGAGTACGTCGTGACTGACACCAACGCCCCCAACTCTCCCTGTCATGTACCTGTTCCTGATGGAGTCTCTGAGTGTGGACTATCTGAGCTACCTAGCTCTATCCACTCAGACGACGAAACTGAGCACGACGCCTTCTTCGTGCAGACTGCGGTGGAAGAAGTGGAGAACGCCGAGTACGTCGCCCCACTAAAACCCCTACTCTCCATGAGGGTGGAAGACCCCGTGGATGAAGAGCTGGACCCTCGATGCAGGCTCAGGGAGTATGTGGATTCCAAGAGGAAGTTGGTGGCGAAAAAGCTATGCTACGCGAAGCCTACCCGCAGCTCGTGGCCACTGAAGCAAGGACGTATGGGAGACCTATCCCAACTGAAGGAGGACCTCGAACAGAAGATCACCACCTGGCAAAGGGAGGTAGATCTCAAGCTCATGAAGAGCGTATGGGGTGCCCATGTGAGGACCCCAGAGGAGGACGACCTCTCGGAGGAATGTGTATGTGAACCCCCTAAAGCGTGCCTATGTTGCCATCGTCCACCGGAGATGGTTGAGCAAGACCTTCTGTATGCCTACCAAGGGCTGAAGGATGCTACCGCGGGCAAAGAGTCGGTGGAGGACCACCTCCCGACGTCTATTCAAGGGGCAAGCAACTTACACTCCGACGAGGACATGGAGGACAAGATCAAGGTACTGGACCCGCGGGTACAAAAGCTGATAAGGACCTATCTGGAGGTGTTCGGAGAACTACCCCCTCCAGCCTCATGCGACAAGCTGGTACAGATGGACCTCAAGCTGAAACCCGAGTTCGTGGGTCACAAGATCCGGAGGAGACCCTATCCAGCTCCCAAAGAGCAGGCCGACGAGATTGAGCGACAGATACAAGAATGTATCGACGCTGGCCTAGTCCTGGAGTACAAGGATGGGGACTACCCCCTACACTGCAGCCCCTGTTTCCTGGTGGCTAAACCTGGGTCTACAGCCAAACGGCTGGTAGTGGACTATGGAGAGCTGAACAAGAAGACGCTGAACCACTCAGGGTCCATTCCCAATATGGAGTCTACCCTGGAGAAGATAGCCTCCTGTCGCTACAAGACCAAGATGGACAAGCGAAGTGGATTCTGGCAAGTGGACCTGACGCCCAACGCGCAGGAACTACTGGCCTTCATCACCCCTCAGGGGAGGGTATTCAAGTGGAAGGTCATGCCATTCGGCGTGGCTAACGCCCCCGCTCTGTTCCAAGAGCTGATGAACAAGATCTTGTCCATCCTACGAAGGAGACCTAAGGTGCAGGAGCTCATATCCCGTGGGGCCCAGATGGAGGCTCACATCGACGATGTATGCCTCGGGACCAATACCCAGGAGGATCACCTAATCCTCTTGGGTGAGTTCTTTGCGGTCTGCCAGGAGAACCACACACGACTCAAGCTGGAGAAGTGTGAGTTCATGCAGGAGACCATGCAGTACCTGGGGTTTGACGTTGGCTATGGGTGGTGGACCCCAGCGGCCTCTAAGGCCAAACCCCTGATGGATGCCAAGGTACGACACGAAGACCCCAAGAAAGGACTTCATGATGTACGCAGTTTCATTGGGGCGTGCAACTTCTATCGCCGCCACATCAAAAACTTCACCTACACCAGCGCGGTACTGACTGACTTGATCAAGAAGAGTACTACTTGGCGCTGGGGCCCACAAGAGCAACAAGCGTTTGACGAGCTCAAAGACAAGGTAGCCAACGCTAAGTGCTTGGGCGTGCCTAGGGCACAAGGGGAGATTATCCTGGTGACCGACGCCAGCAATGTGGGCGGTGGTGGAACGTTGTTCCAGTGGCAAGCACTAGAGAAGGAGGAGTTCGACTCGGCCATTTCCCAATGGGGGACGGAAGGTCTCAACCGAGATGGAACCCCCAAGCACAGCTACCCTGACGACAAGTGGGTCCTAGTACCTCTGGGCCACTGGAACTGGAAGTGGAACCAGGCCAGGGGGAACTACTCCACCTATGAGCAGGAACTGCTCGCGGGTATGCTGGTGCTATCCTCACAAGCACGACTGTTGGGGAGTAACCCTGTGGTCTGGCTATGCGACCAAGAACCGGTCCGCAGTTTCCAGAAGGGCCCCCCACCTGAGAAGGCCAAGCTACGGCGCTGGTGGACCTACCTCAGTCAACTACGGCTGACGGTACACCATATCCAGGGAGTGAAGAACGAGTGTGCCGACTACATCAGCCGCAACAACTTCGACGCCCTGATTGGTGCCCGGTCTGAAGCGCTGGCTAAAGAGGCGTTCAGCCGTATGGACGTACATCTGGACCTGAACATGACCATGATACGCCCCCTGGATGGACTCCAACAATCGGAGTACCTACAGGAGTTTGGGGATATCTACCGGCGCCTGGAGAAACGCCTTGAACCCCTCCTGGTCAACCAAGACCAGTGGAAGCGAGACAAGAGCTACCTCTGGCACGAGGACCGCATCGTGGTGCCTAGTGACCGAGTCCCAGCGCTGCTGAAGTGGACCCATGAGTCCAGTGGTCATGTGGGTGCTGACCGTACCCTGAGGCTGTTCAAGCAGTGGTTCCACACTACGTGGACTGACGGCCAGCTGCGGAAGACGCTCCTGCCTATCGTGGACAAGTGCCCGTGCAGGTCCTGTAAACCAGGGGATATCAGGGACAGAGGTCTCTACTCGACCCTGCCCATCCCTCACTGTGCTAACAGTGTTCTATACGTGGACTACACGGAGATGCCGAAGTTCGGGGGCTATGACTTCGCCCTCGTGGTAACCTGTGGGTTGACCAGGTTTACCAGGGTGTTCCCCTGTACCAAGCACATTACCGGGGAGGAGACTATCAAGATACTCCTGGAGGAGTGGTTTTGTGTCTATGGGGCGCCCAAGGAGATCAACTCTGATGAGGACGTACGAGTACGCTCAGATACTGGCTGGTACAAGAGGGTCCTGAGATCCCTCAATGTACAGGTGTCTACGGGGATTCCCTACTCTCACACGAGCAACCCCCTATGTGAGCGACAGATTCGTGTCCTGAAGGAGAACGTCAGGATATGGTGCAAAACTGAACGCACCAGAGACTGGGTGAGGCTACTCCCCGTCATATCCTTGATGATGAACTCCCAAGAGAGTTCAGCTACTGGCTACTCGCCACATGAGCTATTCATGGGGCGCCCGGCATGGTTCCTACATGCCCCCTATCCAGAGGACACCCATTCTTCTGTGGGTGAATGGGTCCAAGAGCAACAAGCAAAGGTGGACAAGGCCAAGGCTATGCTCCAGAGAGTGAGGGAGCGTCAGTGGAACAAGAAGAACAAGCACCGTGTACCGGCCACCTACCAAGAAGGGGACTGGGTGCTGGTGCACCACAGTCGACTACCCGCCTGGCCACGCTCTACCAGCGACGACCCATACTTCGGGCCGTACAAGATCCTATCTGTGGATGGACACCGTATCACCGTGCGGTGTTCTCCCCGTCTAGGGGGGACCCTGGTGTGCGCCGCTCAACACCTGAAGCGCTACCATGATCCTGAAGACCTCTGTGGGGAGGAGTGGGAGCTGAACGACGAGGAAATCGCCGCTCTGGACCTACAAGGGGCTGCCAGCCCTATGGAAGTTGAAGGTGAACTCCCCGACATGAACGCCCAGGAGATGGCTAAGGAGGGCTTCTACCTGGTGAAGTCTGTCCTACGCCACCGCTATCGCCAGGGCTGGCGCTTCCTCACCCTCTGGGAAGGGTTTGGAGTCGAAGAGGCCACCTGGGAGCCCTTCTCTGCATTTGTTCTACCTGAGGGACGCCTAAACTCAGTTCTGGTTGACTACTTGTCCCAGAACAACCTTGGTGAGTTGTTGAGGCTCGCTGAGACGCTTGCCTCCAAGAATAAAGCTAGGGACTGAACCTTACCCTTACCTGCCAAAGCGTATGTGTGAGTGTGCTAGTCCTAAGGTCCTGAGAGCAAGCCGCAGAAGTGGTGTCCTAATTATACCCAAGTCTGCGCCCTTGCTGAACCTGGAGGGTTGGCTTATTGATGCCACGGGGTACGCCCCGGGTCTCCCCTCCCCTATGCGCCCAATTTCTGTGCTGGCGCAAAACCTTGGGGGAATACCCAGAGTGTTAATCCAGGTATTGTTTTCCCTACCTATCTGTCTACTAAAGGGAGGGGTGGCCAAAAGCTATGAAGGCATGCAAAACGCCTGTTTGCTATGTGGCCAAAACACTGACCTAACCACTGTCACAGCCCACCAACCCAGCTAAAATTGCAGGAAAAGGGTGGGACAGTGACACGCCCCCTACAGGTCCTACACACCCTACAGTGGCACCATCCTGGTGGGCGAGCACTGGGCAACTGGCTCTAGCCCCCACTCAGGACTACCACTCCTACACGCACACTCTACTTGGCGTTGCGAAGAGGAAGGTCTCGAGGGTCCTAGCGACCCACCTGTGAAATGACAAGAGAACACAGCGCTGCTAAGCAACTGTGGCCTCACAGGGGACGCCACAACGCGTTTCCCCTGCAAGGGCTTGGAGGGAAGGAGTGCTCTCGTGTGCAAAGCGCAGATGTCGATGAAGTCGGACTCCCTGCTCTGCCACAGGCGGAGCGGAGTTACTTGTTTGTGTGATCTGCGCCCCTGTTTAGCAGGGCATAAAAAAATGCTGCTGCACCACTCACCCTACCTGCCCACCTGTAAAACAAAGGCAAATGAAAGGGCGTTTGCGGCGGAGGAACCAAGGCACACTCCAGGTATTATACCCTTCTCAGTGTGCCCTATAATACGATGTCCGCAAACACGCTGCATGGAGCAGCTACCCTTGTCAAGCAAGCAAGCGTTAAGGGACTCCTCAGGTTCTCTTAAAGAACGTACCGAGGAGCCCCTGGGTAGCCTAAACAAGGTTTACCGTGCGCACTTCGCGTGGCCTACCCTTTAATGCGTGTGTGCATGCACGAGTATGCGACAAGTTCGTGGGCAAACCTGCCCATCTACGCGTAAATCTTGACTCCACCAGGGGGTGGCCCCGCCTGGGCGTACCTACCTTACCTACCGCTGGGAAGTGAAGCAAGGTGTGAGTACAAAAGGGGCGCACGCGAAGAACGTTGCTATGCACTTGTGTGTATGACTAATCACCCTGATCTGACCGCTAATCATCTGCAATCTTTCTAAGCAATCCCTCTACCGCGTCCTATCGTGGTTATCGTTGTTAGCGCTGCTACACGACTCGTTCACGGAGACACGAGACGAGCAATGTGTATGCGGCATGCGAGACAAGCATACCTGTAGTTTATACCTGATTCGTTGAAGTCTTTTCAATTGATTTTCGAATTCTTGAATTTTCGAATCTTCTATTAGTGTGGGTGGAAACTGTATGTTTGTTTATTAATGTGTGTCTCGTCATTTTCAAGACTACGTGATACATACGTTTATAATTCCATTATTTTTCCATTTTCCGGCGCTTCGTTAGGAGCCGCTCCTGCGCGCCGCCATTTTATGCGTATGAATTTCTGGATTTAAAAAATCCAGAGATGACTATAATTTCTATAAAAATGTGCTTCTGATGCACAATTGGATTCTGCTCAGGTGTGTCGTTTCAGAAAAATTCTACGCCGTCATTTGACGGATTTTGGTGTCGTTGCTTCGTTTTTGCGTGGATTCGTCCATAATTCTCCCATTCCTGCCTCTGCAGATACCCACGCGCAGCCTCGCTGAGTAGGCCGTGTTCGGGCCGAAACGCAGGTGCCTGGAGAGACTGAGCAGAACCAAGACCCCACCAAGGGGCAAAATTAATTTTCTTTCGACTCCCTTCGCCCTAAGACAGGTCATAGGTCGCCAGCAGGTTTACGAGAACCCATGCGAGTGTGTATAATGTGTCTTGCGTTTGGGTTGTGTCGACGCTGCGTCTTGGAGGGAGGGATGCATATGCACATGTTTGGCATGCTCCCAATCTAACCCAACCAAGCCACAGGAGCCCCGGCAGCGCCAAGAGCGCTGAGTCTTCTGTAGGAAACTGTACAATCAGAGCAGCAAAAGGACGCCAGCCATGGTGAGCGCCCATTTTTCAGTGTGAGGGAGACTGTAGGTATTTTAAAGTAGATGTGAAAACCAAGGAAAGGCCAAGAAAAATTCCCTTTTTCCTAAAATGCGACAGTGGTGGCCACCACAGCACAAGGGGGGGGTAAGAAAAAGTGCTTTTCCATTGCTTTGGGACATACTCTAGTTGTATTAGAGATGCACTGAGCATCCATGCATTTTTATCTTAGTATTGGTCCAGCCAAAGGTGGTGAGAACACATTTTGACCTATGGAACCAAACACCCAATCAGGATATGGAGTGGACCCCTTAATCCCCTTTCAATCAGAAGTAAAACATCTTTTCCTGAGTTGACTGAGCACTGACATACCTAAGGTAGAGCCTATGAATTTATCTATGTTTTTCCATGAATACTTATCTGCCCTAGTGGTATGCACCATAAGGGGTTAGGCACCTCTTTTTGAGAGGTCCTGGGTTCGATTCCTGGTCAGCCTAACTAAGTAGGAAGATCCCATGTGACATGGCAGTGACCTCATCGCCACATAACATGCCACCTCAGCACATATGGGACCCAAAACAAAGAGTGCACATCTCCTAAGATGGCACTATGGAGAGAGAGTGATCCTGAGGCAGTTTTCTAACTCTTTTCCCAAAACATTTCAGCTATCTCTGTGAATATGCATTCATTTGTATCCTGAGTTGCAGTTTCTGTGAATATCTAATCATCTTTCACTGTTTACACTGCAGCCCTTCATGCTTTGATCCTGAATTACCTTCTCCTTGCATACTATTGGCTTGGGCTATCCTGGATTGAGTTGGCTTTACTGTATTTCAACAAACAAAAGCTTTTCATCATCCAAAACCAGCAGCAGGACACCCTACAGCAACAACAAGCAGCAGGAGAAGCAAAATCACAGTGCTGAAAACACTATAAACTTTTCTCTTGCTTTTGGTTTCGGAAGTGCACGGAACTCATGTTGCTGAAGACGTGTTGTGATCTGCGCAGTGGCGGTCCAAGGGTTGGCGCTGTGAATATTGACATTTTTGGCTTGGTGAATAATCTGAGGAGTTGATGTGGGCTGAGTGGTTGCATTCTCTTTTCTGCGCTAAATTCATGAGTCGCGGCGTAGAGGGAGGTTCAAACCTCGTTTGAGAAACCAGTCTATTTTTTCCGCTGATTGTAGTAAACTCGGACCGCTGAGTCCCGGAGTGCTATTTTTCCCCGCTGACCACAGAGTTTGACTTTACTGTTTCTGTTCCTTGGATTACGACTCTTGGATTCTCCTCTATCGTTTGTTAACCGATGCAAGTATTCCACAGTTTTGCTAAATCGAGGAAATCCAGAAAACCCGTCGCACTGCTTCAAACTCAGTCCTTGGAACCCACATACGGCGACAACAGAAGCAGCACGACAATACAGTGGTTGATCTTGAGCGTAATCGTGTTCAGAACTCAATGTCCTCGTTCATTAGCAATAAGCTATCAGTTCTGAACACGGAAACATGAAAGATATTTTAATGTGGCAGCAACATAGATTTAATGATAAACAATGCAACACTGCTCAAAATAGACACTCAGTTCTCAACTTGAAATTCTTCTGTTCAATTCCAAACACCGAGCACTGTACTATCGCGACGGATGTCTGTCGCGACTTCTAGTCATATGGCGCTGAGTGAAAAGCATTTTAATCATAAAAATAAACGCAGACTCAAAACTGAAGCTCTCACCTGAAGTCTCTGTACACAATACTACACAACTGGCCATCGTTGCGCCATCTCATTACAGATAGCTCGAACGACGCTTCGCGGCTCTTGCATCGGTTCCCTGCTTCATGCGGTTTTGAGTCTTGGAACTTGCGAGCTCGTGGTGTCTTTGTGACTGTTTTGCAATATCCGTCGAAAGTGTCCCGGTGTCTTGGTTGATTTCGGGCTCGGGTTTGCATACATATTTACATATCTTGCGAACAAACACACGTGACTGACTCAATATCCTACATTCTAGGTACATTTCCCAAAGGAAAACCTCATAGTTCCTCTACGCACCCACACAAAATCAGCACACAACGGCATTTTGATTGTGGGCCGGTGAGGGTCCTAGCCCGGGAATGATCGCCCATGGAAGTTGACAAAAGAAAGGACCAAAGTACTTCAGGTGGCGCGGGTGCTCGCAGGATCGGAGCTGGTCCGACAAACGGCCGGAGGGGGCTGCCTCCAGCAAGCCGGCGCAGAAATCCAGGTGTATCAAGGCACGCGCGCAGAAGGCGCGATAGGACACCAACAGGCAGTGAAGCAGAATACAAATAACCAATGACAGGAGCAAGGCGCGCACGGGGTTGCACTCGCATATCTATCGGCCAGAACATTTGATGCTAAGGGTGCTCTGGGTCCACTGAAGATCCGAGAGATGGCAGCCTAAGATTGCACCAAGGGTATGGTGCAAGACGGAACATCGGTGCCAAATCTGAGCCAAGTCGGGGCTTTGCAGCGGCAGAGGCAATCGTGTTAGGGAAATCAGCCACTAACCATTAGATTCGGCTATATAACCAATTTTGAAACCATTCCGTACCGTGAGAAAATCTTTTGTTGACCGTATGTCAATTCCGCGCCGCCCCTTGAGCCTCCCTACTCGTGGATATGATGCTATTTGCACCGTTGTAAACCCATACCTATCGGCAAAAATGAATGAAATGTATAGAGGCACTTTGCATTAAAGAACATCTCCCTCTCGAAAATATGTCTCTTGGAGGCAAATGCAGGCCACTGTCTAGATGCTTTAAGCAGGGGTGGCCAGAGATAATGCGGCTGAGGGGAGACACGGATCAAAAATGAGCAAAATTGTAGTACTTGGACCCTTGAGTGCTGTGTTCGCTTCGCAAGGACAATGCGCATCGAGAGAATTCATTCTGAAATAGCACTGCAGATCGTTTTGGCCTCCGGCCCTCCAGAAACTTCGGCGATTCAAATGTCGGAATTGTGCTAAAACACTAGGCGCGCGCGAGTTACTTGAAAGGAAAAGGAGGGGGGGCACATTTGGGCCACTTGAACGCTTCAACTTGAGTACAGGGTCCGACCCCCCCCCCCCCTTGGGACTCCCCTCCCTCCCTCCCTCCCTCAGCTCCCTCCCTCCCGCCTCCGGCTCCCTCCGTCGGCTAAAGCTGCCCCCCCCCCCCCCCACCTTCTTCCTCGTCTACTTTACCTCTCTTCCTCCCTCCTTTGCAATGCAATGCATAGACAACAAAGAGTAAAGAAATTCTCCAATGAGCTTGTCAAGAACACCACATGTTTACTCATCGAGGAGCTGGCCACTTGTAGGATGCCGCAACCTGTTGTGGTGTGCCTTATCACCCTTGCTGGTGAACACCCACTTGCATTGTGCACATGCACCATGGCCATTTAACAAGGCCGTGGGCTGGTGCTCATCGGCCTTCGCCCGCAGCGTGGCATCATACGCCGTCTACCACATTCTTCATCTGTGTGCGTGCCACATCCTTATCATCACTAAAGCAGTGACAGGCTAGCCTTTGGCTTACCCAACCAAACAACAATTCCAGTGTCGTAAGGATTCCTATTAAGATAAGCCGACGATCGCTCCGAACAAAAAGTTGCTATCGTTACGTCAACGGGTTAACAATGCGGTGGCAAAGACACGTAATCGGATAGCCCAACTCATGCCTAACGTTGTGGTACAAAGTTTGTTGAAAAACCCGAACGGCCAAAATATGACATATATGGTATGGTCATAGATTACATGTAGATTGGTGATCATCAAAGTGGATGGAGGGCCACCGCTTCAAAAAATAACAAGAGTGTCGTAGCCCAAAAGGTACTTGGCCGTTTGAAACTCCTTTACAATTGGTTTGGCCAAACTACCACTTGGGATGTACAAATGCAAGCATTACAAATGCTACTAGCAAATCCTTAGATGCGTTCCACAGACCACCTTAGTTCAGAACCGGCTATTTTGTGGCCAAGGAGATGGAGCAACAGCGAACAGTGCGCAGCTTTCACTCTTGTTCAACTCTACATAGAATGCACCATTTTGGCAACCATGCCAAATTATGCCGGATCCAGCAGGAAATTGTATCAGAATGAAAACTATGTAGGTTCCAATCACAATGATATAAAAACTGCATTCATACCGTTCCGAAACAAAGAAATAAATGTCTGCTTGGCCACAAATTCGTCGCCGGCCTGTTGCTCGACACCCAACTTGAGTACGGGCCGCGACCCCCCCCCTCCCCTGTGCTGAAGCGTTCAACTCGCCCAAATGTGGCCCCCCGCACCATTTCGGCAACCATGCCAAATTATGCCGGATCCAGCAGTAAATTGTATCAGAATGAAAACTATGTAGGTTCCAATCACAATGAATCTGCATTCATACCTAAAAACTGCATTCATACCGTTCCGAAAAAAAGAAATAAATGTCTGCTTGGCCACAAATTCGTCGCCGGCCTGTTGCTCGACACCCAACTTGAGTACGGGCCGCAACCCCCCCACCCAATGTGGCCCCCCGGAAACGTCAGGTTGAAGTCTTTATTCTTTGAAGGTATGAATGCGCTTTTTTCATGAAAAATAACTTTTGTCCTGTATTGTTGTTCTCGTGAATCATTGCTGGATGCGGCACGTCAGTGCTTGATTTTGACCTGAGTGGCAGACGAGTGGCAACAAGCGCCTTTCGAAGTACGCCGGCTGTATGTCGGATACTTTTCATCAGTTTTTTTCATGGTATGTGTTGTTGTTGTGGAAGTGAATTTGCCAATGGTTGATGATTCCAATTGTGAATCTAACTGCAATGCTGGGAGATCTTGCCACAAAATTCCTCTGTCAGCCCTAGTTGATCATTTTCACTATGTTCCTTTGTCACATAACTGGTAGGGAACGTGACGGTGCCGTTTTCAGGTTCCCGATCAAGGTTGCGAACGCCGTTCATTGCTGTCCTTAAGGCCTTGCTAATTGCCGTCCTTCACGGAACTTGCGGCACATTTTGATTTGCAACGGTGATTCATAACGAACGTAAATCTCCTTCACCTAGCATGGTCCGCTGCGCTAGCCAGCAAGGCGGGGAAAAACACATTTAGCGTGCTGCGTTTTGGCGTCGACCAAGAGTGTACCATGCCCTCTTCGTGTTTTGCAACACAAGCGAGGTAGAGGAAAGCTGGGGCCACTCTTGGCTTATCGGTTTGCACCACATATCCTTCCATTTCCGGTGTTTCAACAAGCGATTTTACTTTCAACAAAACACAACACAACACAACACAACACAACACCACACCACACAACACAACACAACACAACACAACACAACACAACACAACACAACACAACACAACACAACACAACACAACACAACACAACACAACACAACACAACACAACACAAAATCTTCGGGTTCGTGTGTTGCCATGGATGGGGTGGACAGAGGGGGGGGGGGTACTTTTCAGGTCCGCGTTGGGCCTGTGTTAACACAACACAGGAGGGGGTGGGGGGGTACTTTCTACCTCTGTGTTGGCCGGCCGTGTTAACACGCCTAATGCCCAAGTCTTCATTCGTGTCAACTACAGGTCGGGTTCCGGTCAGTGGGGGGGAGGGGGTGGGGGGGGGGGGGGGGGGGCTCTAGCCGCCCAGCCACCCAGGTTGTGAAAATATTCGCGTATGGTAGCCAAAGGAATATAGCATACACTTGGTTCCACCTTGGGTCTACATGGGGCCTTTTTAGGCTTCTTTGCTGCTGTGAAGGGGTTAGGCATGTCTTCAAACACTTGATTGTGTGCTGCACCCTCCTCACTAGGTGGGGCGGCAAAAGCTGCATCACGATATTCATTGACACCTTCTGCAAGTGAGGCAAACACATCCCCCTTCTCAGACAATTGAGTCTAAGGAAACTCTTCATATTCATTTGCTTCATCCCGAAGGAAAGCTCAGAGGAAACCATAGAAGAATTCAACACATCGCAAGAATGTGAGCTCAGCAAATCATCATCAGAGATAGTATAAATACTTACTTGACGATTGTCCATCTCTTGGGGAGACTCAAGT
Source organism: Eutreptiella sp. 'Long Island Sound 2002' (assembly GCA_964036045.1). Lineage (NCBI taxonomy): Eukaryota > Euglenozoa > Euglenophyceae > Eutreptiales > Eutreptiaceae > Eutreptiella > Eutreptiella sp. 'Long Island Sound 2002'. The sequence continues at coordinate 132,122,173 of OZ038383.1, forward strand.
TTCACTTTCATTGGTGAAGGGTTTTGTGGTGGTTTTGGGCAAGGTTCGGCTTTTATCTCTGGTTTGGGGCACGGTTCTGCTTTGCTTTGCTCATCCTCTTTTGCCACATTGTGTTTGCTCAAGAGCATTGCTGCTTTGGATTTCACCTGTTCTCCTTTTTGGTGATATACATTTAGTGTCCTAGGCTGCACACCGACATGCTTTGCGGCATCATGCAATGTAATCTTGGAAACCTTGGAATCTTTCTTGGACATTGTTGTACTACTCTAGTAAACACAGAGGGAACAAGATGCACACTAACATTTCTTTGCGAAGAAATGCTATCGCCTAACATTTCTTTGCGAAGAAATGCTACCCCCTAGCGTTTCTTTGCAAAGAAATGCTATCGCCAGGAGGGTCGGCAATAGCATTTCTTTGCAAAGAAATTGTGAGACCGATAGCGGATATAATGTGTTTTTCCCCGCCTTGCTAGCCAGCGCAGCGGACCATGCTTAAATTGTGACGAGGGAACACGCTACGTTCTCCGAATGATCTTCGATGGGTGACAATGCAAGTAGGCACGAGGAAAACTCTTCAGTGGAAAGAATGCTCCATTTGCTGCAGCAAACAAACACATGGGAGTTTTGTTACATCCATTCCGCCTTTCGCCTTGCTCCTACTTATACCACCGGTCATGACATTACGTGTTTGTTTGTATATCTACATGTATTCCGTGTCCCTTAGCGCCGCCGTTGAGCCTTTGATTCTCGACGATATTTCCAATAGTTCTTCTGGTTCTTTGACGTCTTCCAGCGATTTTGAATGGGTTGGACCTATGCTACGTGATCAACCCGCCTCTATACCTGAACACAAACCATCATGGGGTTTTGACGTGCCCTTTCGATGTCACTCGCAATATTGTGGAGTTTCTGCATGAGCGTGATGTCTATGTCTATGTATATGATCTATGTTCTTGACACACCCCAAACTCGTGCATCCATGTGACATGATCTTGCATGTAGGTAATGTGTGATGCGAGCAGGGTGATGGAGCATTGTGGCAGATTGCCTCCAAAATTCGGCCATATTCCTTTGGCTATGGGCGTGGGTACATGTGTGTTTTTACCCGCAAAAAAATTTTTTGTGGGTTTTCATGAGTTCAGAAGTGAAATGGGGGTTTTTGATGGTGCTGAACACGATGCCGACATTTTTTCTTCTCCATTTTGCCATTTTGCAAGGTTTCTAGAATTCGGGTTTTTTTGTGTTGTTTTACCCACAAATGTACCCGCGCGGGTACATTTGCGGGTAAAAAGGCACATGGTTTTACCCGCACAATAATCAGACATGTACCCACATGTACCCACATGTCTTACCCACTAAAATTTTTTGCACAGGGAACAAGGTGCGTGTGTCGTTGCAGGGTGGCATGTCGCATGCAAAGGGTAAAGGGGCCGGCAACACTGAAACTCCCCCCCCAAAAAACTGCAAATCTTGATGCGGGTACCCCCAAAAACATGTGGGTAAAAGTGCTAGGTATCAGTGGGGACATGCCAAATTTGGTGGGTAAAACCACATCAAAATGGACCCGCAAATGTACCCGCGCGGGTACATTTGCGGGTAAATTCGCGGTTAAGCGGGTACAATCACATGTTAATTTTTACCCACAAATGTACCCGCGCGGGTACATTTGCGGGTAAATTCGCGGTTAAAGTGGGTAACTGAAATTCTGACCTTTCATCAGTGCCCGTAGGTACAAGTGGGTACACGGAAAGTCGCGGGTACATGTGGGTACATGTGTGCAAAATGTGTGGGTAAATCTCGCGGGTTGGCAATCCATGTACCGTTCGTAGCCAAAGGAATATGTGAACCCACCCTCGGAGCGTTGGCTTGTTCGAACTCCCTCCACCTTGCTCACGCAAGCAGTTTTACGGTTTGACTTCGCCAAACGAGGCTCTCCCCAACGCCTGCTTTGTTCTTGCACAATTGCCTTCTCTTGTCAGCTAAACCTCAAACCGAAATGCGACATGGTCGTGCACACTGACACTTTCTGAGTGCGAATTTTTTTCTCTCCCATTGATGTATCTCTGATTAGCTATTCTTTTGCACCGTCTCTGTGGGCCACTGCTACACTAAAAGGTTTATGCAGTGATGGGCCAACGTCGAACCTACTTTCTAAAGTGTTGGATTTGCTACAACCTATCTCTGAGCACAAATCATGTGCTGACCCCTTATCAGCGAGGCGTTGTGTCCATTGAACTTTGTATCAGCGTCTTTTTTTCCACATGGAATGAAAGCTTTGTATCTCGCATTGATATTGCTGCTGCCACTAGCAGCTTCGTTGCCTCAAGGGCAATGGGACAAGCAAGAAGGAATTTACTACGATGTTGGACAGCGAGTCACTTACACGCATGTCTTAACGTCGAAAACCATGCGGAGCTGGGGATCCACTGAAGTGGATGCATCTCACCCAGGCCAGCGTGGGGACCCACATCTGAACGTCGAGGAAGCCACACAGTTGCGTGTTCGTATGAGCGTCACCTTTGTTTGCCGGGGCCACATGACAGATGGTTACGGCCCCGCATTCTTACTCCAAGGAAAGATCAAGAGGATGGAGAACCTTGTTCCTGCACATCAGCTCGCTGGCAGTGACGACACTGACTGGATCCATCAACCCATGACACTTGATGCGGACATGAAACGAGCTTTCCACTTCATTCAGAGTTGGGATGGTACCGTGCGGTACTACCTCACAAACCCTGCAGAGAATGCATGGGCTCGACGAGTAAGGAAGGCCCTGGCAGCTTTATTGTCGACGAGGCTACACACGATCGAGGGGGAGCGGTTAACAGAACATGACCCGCAGGGGCCTCTTCGCTCGCAATACACTGCCCAAGCTGTAGGCCACAAGCACCACATCAAGAAGGAGTTTGCAGTCCTCAATGAGGCGGCGCTGCACAAGCAACCGGACGTGGAGCCGCAGATAACAGAGCATGGGATGGCCGTGCATGACATTGACTTGGATGTGCATCTCGTAGAGCGCGCAGAACTGAACATCACCGTCAATGCTGGCCCTGAAAAGGATGCCGTCCCCATGGCGTCAGTGCATGTGGAAATGTGGCGGTCACAACCTGTTGAGGTGGACGACAACCCGGACATTCTTCTGTCCCACCTGCACGCTACACATGCCGCACACCATCCGAACATGCGGATCGATGGCAGGACCCTCCGGATTGACACCCTCTTGTCAGATGCTGAAGAACAAGTAGCCACGCCCCCGGGCATGGTTTCGCATCAAGAAAAACCAACGGAGCCGCTCAAGGCCATCTTGGGCTGCTACACGAAGGTGCCGAAAGAGCGGCCGGGGGCTTGCTTCAAGAATCTGACAGAATGGGTGGAGAATCGCGGGATGCGTGGTCTTAAGGAATTACGGCATTATTTGTTGAATCCCGAGCAGTACCCAGACGCCCCACGGCGGTCTGTGTGGGGGGCATTGAAGGCAGGGGACGTCAAGGGCACCAAGCAGTTCCTTACGGACGCGTTGCAGGGGCGACTGAGTCCCAACCCGACCACGTACCACGCAGACTTCAGTGCAATCATGTACCTTCTGGTGGACTTGGAGGACCCACCCCAGTCGGTGGTGGACAGTGTGCGGACGGTTGCGCTTCGCTTGGAGGGCAACCTTCATGAAGACCTGGATGATGACGCGGCCGCACAGACGCAGCGCCAGGCGCTGCTGATGCTGGGAACGCTCGCCAACCGCTTGTACCGGGAAGGCAAAGACGGAGCGGCTTTATTACTGATCGACGACCTGTTGGATCACATGGGGGCTCATCTGGACGGTGACTGGTACGACAGCAAGGATAACCCGCACGAGGTGGTGTGCAATGGCCTTAGGCGGCATGACTGCCTGCATCTGAACCGCACGGCAAACCTTCTGGAGCACAGCTACTTCCCGCATGCGGTCTTTCTGAGGGCCCTGGAGAACGCCGGCCACCCCACGATCGTGCCACACGTGACCCGTGTGCTCGACCATCCATACGAGCAGATGAGGGCCGAGGCCGTGCGCTCACTCCGGCGTCTGGCGCACACCCCTGAGGCCAGCGACCATCTGCTGCGCACCTTCCGCCAGGACGAGTCGCATGGGGTCCACCGGATGGTGGTGCAAGTGTACAAGGCCCAGCCGCTGCATCGCCCTCCGCAGGAGCTCATGGAGACCTTTGAGAACTACCTGTCCACTGCTCACGCCCACCCGGAGGTCATGAAGGACATCCACGCGCTCTTTGAGCAGCACCTCAGTGCCGCGGAGCTGCAGGCTTTGGCCGTACGGCAGCCCGAGGGCAAGACCCTGAGGAAGGGGCGGGGGATGCGGCCGCAGGAGGCCGCTGGGTCGGACGACGGCGGCCCTGTGTTCAAGCCCGCGGTCATCATGGTGGAAGGGGGGGTTGATGAGCAGCACGGCAAAGTGTACGGCGGGGGACAGTTCGAGGCCGGATGGCGGCTGCAGGTCACGGACGAGATCTACGCTCGGATGTCCAAGTACGGGGGCATTCTGGAGGTCAACATGCAGAATGAGGCGCGGATCTACGCGAAGCTCTTCATCATCGAGTACAACCTGTTGTGGGCGTCGCTCTTCTTCGTCGGTGGCTTGTCATTCGTGGGGGTGCCGACCGGTACTGATATGGCCACCCCGTCGTCTTTCGAAGTGGATCCAGCCTCCTACACGGACCCCGACCAACTGTTCGTGCAGTATTTCGTGGAGCACTTCCGGCCGCAGGTCACGCTCATCGCCTATGAGTTCCCGTCCCGCGTGACAGATCCCACACAAATGGAGCTCGCGGATTTGGAGCATTTCGCCCACAAAAAGTTCACGCCCAGCGGCCTTGCCGAATGGAGCACTGAACTGGGCTTGCAGGTGTACCTCCTACAAAACCTCGTCCGTTCGCCCGCGTACCTCGAAGAGTACGACCAGTTCCTGCTTCGGGCGCATGCGCGGCTTACCTCCGGATTTCTGAAGCGGACCAGGTTGGACGAGCTAGGCCCATACGCGGAGGGCCTGGCCGAGGACTACAACGCCACCCTTCCAGACCTGGCGCGTGTAGGGGCCCTGGCGGAGAGCCTGGTCGAGCGGCATGCGCGGCTGGAGGTCCGCTACCCCTTCCTGCCCGCCATCATCCAGTTGGGCGACGTGGCCTTGCGCTGCGCTGCTGTTCTGGAGGACTTCACCGCGGCGGCAACGGTCGCAGGGGTGGTGCGTGATGAAGTGACTGACATGACCTCGAAGTTGGAGGAGGAGGCGGAATGGTGGTCGGAGGCGGGCTTCAAGCGGGACTCCCGCCTGCGCGACAAACTGCGCGGATTGGAATCGCTGGATGCTTTGGATGTTGCAGACGCCATTGAGGCCCTCCTCCCAGAGTTGGGGGCGTTCGATGCCGTGCTGCAGTCTGCTGCCCGGATAGCGACGGTAGTCTCCCCTCGTCTCATGGGGTCCGTGGTCGAGTTTGAGCGGGCGGTTGCGTTCCAGTCCATTTTGGAGGAGTTCCTCGTGCAGTGGACCGAGGCCGGTCAGCACGTGCCGGAACACGCCGGAGCCCTGGGGGCCCTGCTGCCGGAGCTGGCCGCCCTCGGCCGAGGGCTGCAGTCCATCCACGAGTACGTGCAGGAGCAGCGCCCCTTCTACCAAGCGATCCGCAAGGACGAGGCCAACGCCGTTCTGGAGCGGGTGTACCTCTTCGAGAACAACACGGGCCCCAACTACACGATGCCCGAGAGCGAGCTGCTGCAGGACTGGTTCCTCGCGCAGATGCGGGACCACCCCGCCGAGCTGCAGCAGGAGGTGTTGCAGATGGCCGGGAGACTGGGGGCCGTGCCGGAGATCATCCGCCCGTGGATCACGGACCTGGCGGCCAACATGGGGTTGTTCATTGCCGCCATCGACAACGTGGAGAAGGTGTTGTGCGTGGAGTGGGACCCGGACCAGTACACGGAAGAGGGCCAGGCCAACGTGGAGAGTAACCTGCGGCTCCGGTCACTGCTCAACCCCATCATCGACGCGGCCGCCACACTGCAAACGACGCCCACGCTGCCGGAGGCCTACCGCGACAAGGCCTCCCAGTTCGCGGACGGCATCCTGCAGTTGTACATCTCGCACAAGCAGGTCACGCAGGACTACTGGAAGGCGCTGGACGCGACACTTGCGGAAGTGCAGTCATTCTGCGAGGAAGTCACCGCGGACCCGGAGTCGATCTTCGAGGCCAGCCCTGTGCAGGTGGCCGTGGACGAGGGCCTCGAGTTCCTGTCCGCCGCCGACAACGCCACACAGCAGATGCTCCTGCACTGGCACCCGGGCCTGCGGGATGTGGTCCGCAAGTTCGGGAAGGGGATGCAGCAGGCGGCCGCCTCCGCGCGCGAAGTCATTGAGTTCTGGGACCAGCAGGACATGGCCACCCTCGCGAAGGCCACCGCCGTGCTGGCGCAGCGCACGCGGCCCAACGCCACCGCCCTGAGTAAGACCCTCGACGGGCAGGCGGTGGCCATGCCGCTTGCGCGGGAGCTCTTGCGGCAGGTCCGCGCTTTCCGCGCGTTCGAGAGCGACCTGCTGCAGTTCAAAGTCGCGCTGAGCCGCGCCATCACACTGGTGCAGCGGCTGCCCGCCGCCGGGTTCCGCGACCAGTTCGCGGCCCTCGCCACGCGGCTGCGCACCGAGGACGCGTACGCCGAGACGTTTGCGCTGGCCAAGGCGGTGGCGGACCACATCGACGACAGCAACGCGTTTGGCCGCGACCTGCCGCTGCTCCGCTCCGGGTCCGCGCAGCTGCTCACGAAGCTGACCGAGTACGACACGTTCCTGGCGGACGTCCAGGGGCTGCTGCTGCAGCTGCAGCTCCCGGCGCTGCGCCGCCGCGTGGCCGCATCGCAGGCGGCGGCCCGGGAGTACTCCGCGGTGCTCGCACGGCTGGACACCGTGCTGCCCATGGCGGGTCGCGCGCTGCCCCGTGCGGTGCTCGTGCGTGAGAACCTCGTCCGTGCGGCCATTGAGGTGCGGGATGTGGCCACGGAGCGTGTGGAGCCCTTCCTGGAGGGGATCAGGGTCCGGGCGGCGCTGCTGCTGACGGTACGTGAACGTGTCGCAGACCTGCAGGCGACCCTGGGGCCAGTCAAGGAGGTGCCCATCCTCGCCACATGGCTCGACACCATCGCACGTGTATCAACTTCGCCGGGGGTGATCGCGACGTACCTGAAGGAGTACGAAGACTTGGTGCAGGGCCTGCTGAACATGAACGCGCGACTGGCCGCTTTCAGTGCCGACACCGAGACGACTGCCGAAAAGCTGGTCAATGAGTACAGCGGCATGGGGGCGGACTACGTGCGCAAGACCGGCGTGCCGTGCGACGCCACAACGTGCGTGGAGGCGCGCGCGCGCAACCCCAAGATCTATGTGAATGCGATCATGCCGCAAATGTACGAGTTCTTTGCGACGGAGACGGACAAGGCCTTTACAGTTCCGGGGCTGTTTGACAACTATGAGCCCCGGGGGGTGACGACTTTGGGGCAGTTTGCGCTGTTCAGCCTCAAGGGCATGGGTGCCAAGTCCCCCACTCCATCACTGCTGGTGCTGATGCAGGCGGACACTGTTGTGGGGATTTTCCGGCTCTTGACCGCCGATGGGAAGGCCTTCAACGGCTCCGTCACGAGTGTGACCGTGGCGGACGGGGCGGTGTGGACGGTGGACGGGGCCATGCGGCCCTATGCCGGCCACCCCAGCGCAGAGCCGAACGATCTGGTCGTGGGCTACGACGTCAAGGAGATCACGCCCACGGCAAAGCCCAAAGACCTGCGGCCGACGGTGGAGCACCACACGGGGATCCGGCCGGCGTCGTTCGTGCACTTCGACAAGGACAAGGAGACGTTGTGGGTGGGGTCGACGTGGACCGCGAAGGCGGAAGTGGAAGGGAATCATGCGAATGCGGGGGGCAGCTTTGAACCACCCAGCGACAAGTGCCACAGTGTGGAGCGCTACAACATCCACGGGATGAAGGGGCGCATCACGCGGTGCCCCGTGGAGGTCGATATGTCGGAGGCGGACCAGGCCGAGGCCCTGAGAGACGAGGCAGAGGCCCTCCAGGAGGCCGCAGAGGCGGAGGCGGAGGCCCCCTTACTGAAGGCCCGCCCCGAGGAGATCATGCAGTTGAAGAGCCGCATTGAGGAGAATGCCAAGCGACAGCCGTTGCTGGAGACGGATGCGAATGAGAGGAAGGAGAAGCTGGATGACATGCAGGCGGACATTGATAAGGGGTACATGGAGTGGGGAGACACAGCGGCGAGGTATGACGAAACCATCGAGCAATTGAACGAATACAAAATCGACACACCGGGCGGGGAAAAGCGGTGGTCCGTGGACAACCAGGGCAAAAACAAGTTCGATTATATTCGGGAGAAAGCGGAGTCAAAGGAAAAATTTGATGAGCTGATGGCCGACAAACACCGGAATTATGGGGAGGCATTTGTCAAGTATTCTAGTATCTCGGACGAAGCTGCCTCCCTCGGGTTTCAAGTTGACAAGGACACCAAAGCGCTGAAGGCTGCTTCCAGTACTCTAACGACGTTGCTCGAGCACAAGGCCTCGCGCGAGTCTAATGCAGCCGCCCGGGAGCTGCGCGCCGCCGCGCGCCGGGCCCGGCTGCGTGCGGCGCAGGCCGACAACACCGACTTCATCACGGTCACCCGCAGCGAGCCCCGCATCCCCGGGGACTACGAGGCCGCGTTCCGGCGCGCGGAGGCCCAGGGGGTGCCCCTGCAGCGGATGGGCAGTGCATGGGATCTGACCGCGTCGGAGGAGGAGATCCGGAAAGTGCGCACCCGTGCCGCCCTTGCCTCCGTCATTCTGCCGGATGCCGAGCTGCTGGAGGACGCAGACAATGAGGAGGTGACCCGACAGGTCCTTCAGGAAGCGAAGGACGCAGTGAAGTACATCCCCCCCGAAATGCCCCGGCAGCCTCAGGGCCCGTTTTCGCCGTCATCTTCGACGCTGCAGCAGCTGATGGATGAGGCCTACGAGTCATGGCAGGCTGAGTGGGACCGGCTGACGTATCAGCAGAAGTGCCGCGCGCTCGGGCTGATGATTGTGGACAATGACCTCAATCGCATCGCCCCGACGGTGATCGAGCGGCAGGCGCGGGAGTGGTCCGCGCGCGACACCAACTGCAAGTCCTACGTCGTGGGGTACAAGTACGCCAAGAACGACTTCGACCCCGAGGCCCCCACGCACCTCCTCTGCACCGGCCAGCCGTACGTCAACGGGTTTGCGGTGGCGACGCAGATCGGCAACCGATACCTGGGCTTCAGCATCTGCCGCACGGACCTCCCCGTCACCCCGTGCCGCTGGACGTTCTTCCGGGAGTCCAAGGTGCACTTTGTCACCGTCCAAGGTGCTCAAGTGGGAGTCCTGATGACGCGTGGGCCCAGTCGTGAGATGACGGTCCCATATGGGGCCATGGACTTCGATCTGGACACCCGCGACACGCGGACCAAGTTCATCGGATGTTGGGCTGGGGCTAGCGGCGCAAAATACTTCAAGTACCGCAAGCTGCTTCCAGCCAATGAGCTGCCACTGGACGTATACACGGTGCTACACATGTTCCCGTTGGGGAACCAGCAGCCGGTTGCCCTGATAAACATGAAGTTCTTCATTTGGAAGAACGAAGTGATGGTCCCGGAGTCCCCCATTGTCCCCGGCATTGAGATCAAAGAAGGGGCCGTCAGTTTCAAGGTGAATGCGGACAGTCCCGCCGTGAAGAGGCAGAACAAGGCGAATGAATTCAAGGCGGAGGTGCAGAAGACCGTCGTTGACATGGTGGGCATCCTCATAGCCCCACGGGACTTGGTCATGGAGAGGGTGACGGCGTTTGAGGACAAGGTGTACAACGCCGTCATCACCATTGTGGATCTCGTGGAGAGTGGCGTCGTCAACACCATCGACGGGGTCCGCGACCGCATAGAGAAACTTGTGCACTCGTTGACAATCGTTCCCTTGAATCACGTGGCCGGGCGCGTGCGCACGTTCATCACGGACACGGTGGTGCGGTTGATTCTGTTCCCACAGACCCTCTTGAAGCAGCACGTGTTTGATAACATCCGGTTGCTGGGGGGCGCCGTGGCCAAGGGGCTGCGCGACGTCCGCGACGAGATTCTCTCCACGCTGCAAGACACCGTCGCGAACCCCATCAAAGGGTTCATCGCAGGGACCGTGGACTCCATCGAGACGCTGACCATTGATGCCGCATCGCTGGTCACGGGCAGTTTCCGGCGGCTGGTGATGGACCTGCTTATGGGCAAGACCCTCTCGCTGGTGGACTACGTAGAGACGCTGCCGACCCGTGTGGAGCAGCAATTCAACCTGTTGTTCCGGAACGCAGTGTTGAAAGTGGGCACGCCCATCATTGAGAACGTGCAGCTGCCGTTGCTGCGTGCGATCTCGCAGGTGGAGTGGGCCGTGAATTTTGGGGTGTCGACGCTGGTGACCGGGACGCTGGATGCGGTCGTGGGGCAGATGCTGCCTGCACTGACTGCACCCATTGGACGGGTGGCCGACGTGCTGAAGGTGGAGGTGGTGGACGGCTGGGCGTCGGCGGTGGCGAATCCCGTGGTCGACAGCCTGGTCCGCCTCGTCGGCTCCGATGTGTCGACGGACGGGCGCGTGCAGCTGGGCCTCGCGGTGAACGGCCTCCTCGGGCCCCTCCTGAGGGAGCCACTCAAGGCCGAGGTGGACAAGGTTGCGGAATTCATGATCACCACCGCCGAAGACGCAGTCAATCGCGGGCTCAACGCGCTGTTCTACGACCGCATCATCGATGTGGTGCAGAATAAGACAGCGGAAGGGGTTCGGCTCATGGAGACTGCCATCAATGCCACAATTGGTGACACCTGGGGGCAGATTGTGGAGCTGGGCGCAACCCTCTCGGCCAATGCACGGTCTGCAACCCTTGATCTACTGAGAGAAAAGGTGACACAGCCTCTGCGGGACCTTCTGGACCTCGAGTGGATGGTACTGAAGGTGGAAGGAATTGTGTATAACATGACATCCCGCTTTTTGAAGCCGCTGCAGACGGGGGAGGCCAAGCTGCTGGAGCTGATTGCCAAGGCTGAGGGTGCCCTGATGGACTTTTCTGAAAAGGGAATCGGGTTCTTTGAGGAGAAGCTTGAGGACAAGGTGCATTTCATGGAGGACAAGTTCAATTCCACCGTCAACCGCACCATCTTACAGCCCACCCTCAAACATTCTGTGGGGACCCTTGACAAGATGGTGCTCAAGATCTCGACTGAGATCGAGCAGCAGTTCGACAAGTTGATTGCACAGCGCCTCACAAACATCACGAACATGATCAAGGGCAAAGTGACACAGTACATTCGGCGGCCGCTGCTGAATGTGTCCAAAGTGGTTTCCACGAAACTGGGGGGCCTCTTTGAGCAATACGTTGACAAGCCTGTGCACCAAATGGTCTCTAAAGCGAATGAGGTCACGGAGGACGCATTCAAATGCTGCGCCGATATGATCCTCCTATTGGGGCCGGCCGCCTTAGATCTCGTGAAGGTGTCACTGGGGAACGTGAAGGGCCCAGTAAGGACGGAGCTCGAGAAGGGGCTGGATACTGTCATAGCCCCTGTGAACCAGTTCATGGATGACATCTTGGCGAAGGTTGTTGGCTTTGTGGAGCCTCAGATCGGAAAGGCACAGCAGTTTATCTTTGACCCCTTGGACCAGATCACGACTCTACTTGAAGCCAAGATCCGGCAGCCAGTGCTCAACTTCGTGGATAGCATAGCAGACAAAGGAGAAAGCATTGTGGCCAATGCTATGTCCGATGTTCAGAACAGCATTGAGCAATTGGTGCAGCAGAAAGTCATGAACCCATTACTTAAGCTTGTAGACGAAGCCAGAGATGTGACCCTGGGATTCATCACCAGTACCATCCGCAAGACACTGAACCAAGTCATAGCGGTGCCCATCAGTAAGGCAGAGGAGCTTATGGACCAGGGCCAGGAGTGGGTGGAGACAAATGTCTTCAGTGTAGTGAATAGCACTGTGGACAGCATTATGGCAACGGCCGATGGGATCTTCCAAAACATTGTGGAGACCATTGAGTTGCAGTTGGACAAGTTCTCCACGTCGGCGATGGAGGCTGTGGAGCAGGTGTTGGACTCTGTGATGGGGCCTGTCATAGAACTGGTGCTGCAGCCCATGAAGGACAACATTGATCTTGTGTCGCATCAGGTAGTGACGTTCCTCGTGACGGCCACCAACAGCACCATGACGATTATGCAGACACACATTGTGAAGCCCGTCAAACTCGTGCTGGCAGAGGCCGAGGAAGCCACCACCGCGTTCATCACCAACACCGTCGCCCGACCGTTTGCCGCGGTGCTGGAGACCAACGTCCGGGGCCTTCTGAAGGAGATTGCGCCGCCGATCGCGCAGTTGATTGATGACGCTGTTTCACAGGCTGCGCCGTCTGCAGAGGCACTGGCCCGAGTGCTGGACATCGTCGTGTCAGGGGCCAAGGAGCTGTTGCGCGAGTCGTCGGGCCCACTGCTGCAGGCGCTGGATTGGGCAGAGCGGGCCCCAGCCTCGGTGACGGCCTACGTGGAGGAGCGCGTGCGCTTGGCTGTGGATGCCCACGCCTCCCGTGTGGAAGGCAACCTCGTGGCCGCATCCGCACCGACGTCACAGCTCGTCCCAATGGCGGAGGTCGCGCGGCTGCTTGAGACGGCATACCTCGATGCAGTGGCGGCACTGTCCTCCGCGCGCCCGCTGCTGGCCACTGTGAAGAGCTTCTACATTAGCGCAGCCCCGCAGCTGATGGGGGTGTTCGTTGAGGCCATGAAACAGAACTTGGGGGCCCTCCCGGGCATCGAACAGAAGGCTGAGGACATCGCTGCGGCGCTCGTGGTGCACTGGGACGACGTCGTGCCTCGGATCCTCACAGCGCTGCCGCGGGCGAACTACACAAGCATGGCCCAGGAGGTGGTGGCCGCAGTGGAGGCGGTGTTCTCGGAGGGCTCCGCGGAGATCCTGCAGTACCTTCGGGACGAGCTGGCGTCGGGCATGCGCGACGTGCTCTACCCCGCGGCGCATGCGCTCCTGGAAAGGGCCAAGCAGCGGCTGCGCCGGGACGTGCCGGGGCTGCTGGAGGACGTGGAGGCACTACTCCGCTCACCTGTGGAGCGCATGCAGGGGCTCCTGCAGGCCCTGACCGCCGACACTCCCGTCCAACTGCTTGCAAAAGGTCTGACCCTTTTGCGTGAGGAGTGGTCGAGCGTGGGGACACTTCTGCGGGGGGGGGCCGCGCTGGAGGGCTGGATCGCCCGGGCCACGTCCGACATGTCTCTCGACTCGCAGCTCCTGCAATCGGCTCAGCGACTGCTGAGCCGCGTGGCCGCCGGCGCCCACGCGGTGCTGCGCAGCATCGCCGCCCGCGTGGCTGCGGCCGTGCAGGCGGTCGTAGACACGCGGGTCGCAGACGTTGCGGTAAGGGTGCTGTCTGAAGGTGTGAACGCGCTGCCGGACGACCTGAAGACCATTCTATCGACGGTGAACGCGGTCAGCCTGGCGAGCACTTTCGACACCATTTCTGAACTGGCCGGGCCGGTCATCACCGGCATTGCAAAGACTTCCGCGGGGCTGCTCAGCGCCGGCCTCGCCGTCAACTCCACGGGGCCCGGGGCCACCGGCGAGTCCAATGGGATATGGGGGTCGCTGACCCTGTTCCTGAGTCCCGACTTCACGAAGGCCTTCTCCGTCGAGATCGAGGCCTCACTGGGCCCCACGGACGGCCTGCAGGCCCTTTTCGGGGGGTTCTGGGGCCCTGCCCCCCCCCAAAGCGCAGACCCGACCCTGGCCGTTGCCCTGGCAGACACGGTCCACCAGCGGCTAGTGGACGGGTGGCGGCACATGAGCGGGACGATGACCGACGCGATGCTCGAGCGGCTGCTGGAGGCGCTGGGAGACCCGCTGCAGCTCCTTCTCGGGGACCACCTCAAACAGCTCACGGAGGTTCTGAAGGGGCTGGTCGACGAGGGCTTGACCACTGTCGAGAGCGCAGTGCTCGTGGCCCTGGACCCCGCCATCGCCGAGGTCAAGGCCCTGGCGGACGAGGCGGCCGCGGCGCTGGGCCCGGCGCTGCTGCCGGCGGTCGTGCGCGGCGTCGAGTTCGGTGTGGACCGGGTCGTGCGGCTCAAGCCCCTCTTCCGCGCGGCGCTCGAGGCGGCGCTGGGCGCCGGGGGGGCGGCCATGGACTCCGTGGCGGCGTTCTTGGCGGAGCAGGCCAGCGCCGTGGCGCTGGACGAGGCGCAGGGGCTGCTCGCGGCACATCCGGACGTGCTGCGGGAGATCGCCGGCGACGTGCGGCCGGTGCTCGAGCAACCGCACTTCCGGCAGTTGCTCGCGGAGCTGGCGCCGGAGGTGCCCATCGAAGCGCTGATCGCAGACGTCGTGACGGTCCTGCAGCTCGCGGCCCAAAGCCCGAAGGAGGTCGTGGCGCAGTTGGTGATGGCCTTCGAGACGGAGGTGGACACGCAGGCCAAGGCCCTGGCAGGGGCGGTCCTGCAGGAGCTCGACGCCGGGCTCGATGCCGTGGTGCAGTGCGTGCAGCGCGGGCTGCTGGCGCCGCTGCAGAGGGCCTCGGCGCTGGAGGCGCTCGCCCGCGACATCTTGTCGCTGGTGGCCGGGGACTTGGAGGCACAGACGCCAGCGCTGGTGCGCACTGTGGCCGCCATCGTGAGGGAGCACGCGCACGCGATGTTGGACATGGCCGGGGCCCCCTCCGCACGCGACCTCATGGCCCTGTTTCGCGACGCCAAGGGCCACATCCTGCGGGCGCTGTCCGACGCAGCGGAGGCGCTCCAGGCGGACCTCGTCCTGGCGCTCGATGCCGTTGTGGCCGAGAGCGTGGCCGCGCAGGCGATCCGCGAGGCATTGGAGCAGCACCTGCTGCCGCTGCTGCGGGAGGACCCGCAGGTGCTGCCCCGGTGCACGCGCGACGTGCTGCGTTCCGTCCCCGAGGCGGTGGCCCGGCTGATGCAGACGGTCCGGGACGTGGCTGGCAACGCCGGTTTGGAGGCGCTGCTGCGGGTGGCGCTCCGCGTGCTGCGGAGCGTGCCCGGCGGGCCCGAGGTGCTGGCCATTTCAGGGGCGCCCACCAGCGCCGTTGTGGGCCCCGGGGCCGCAGGGTACCCGTTCACAGTTCCGGTGCCGACTCTTGTCGCGGTGTTGCAGGGCCTCATCGACGGCGCCAAGTCCTCGTTCCCCACGCCCCCCTCTTCCGATGCCTTCTCCCAAACCCCCGGCCTCTCATTGGACGACGGGCCGGTGCTGTGCGAGTCAGTGGCGGAGTGCCTGGGCCTCGCCTGCACCGCCACGGACCGCTGGCCCGCCCAGCTGCACTACCCCATGCCCATGTGCTGCCACGCGACCGGGCGCGTCGTGTGGGGCGCCCCCGTTGGCCCGGCCTTCGACGCCCCCGGCGCGTTCGTGTGCCGCGACCCGACCGCCGCGCCTGACACGACGCCCCCGGAGCCGCGCGCGGCGTGCGCCGCCTGCGCGGACTGCGTCGGGGCGCCGTGCACCGCGTGGTCCACGTGGCCGGAGCAGTGCAACAGCCCCACGCCGCTGTGCTGCGACCCCGACACCGGGAGGCTGCAGGAGGGCACGCGGCAGCGGACGTTTGCGGTGTGCCGGGGCACTGGCTCCGGGCCCCCCGCTGCAACCGTCCCCTCCCTCTACGTCCCGTCGCGGCCCAACTCCCGGCTGCCCTCCGCCCCTCCCATGCCCCATCCCCTGCCTGTGCTGCTGCGGCTCGGGCACGCCCTGTACGACACGATGAATGCCACGGTGGGCCCAGGGCTGGCGGAGCGGCTGGAGGCGTCCCTGGAGGCCTGGGTCACCGACAGCGACGTGGCCTTAGACGTCAGTAGTGTCATCCGGGGCATCCTCGATGTCCCAGACGGGGCCCCAGAGGAGGAGGACCCCCAAGGGCCAGGGATGCGCAGGCAACTGAAGGCGGTGGCGTCCGGGCCACTGTCGGGGGTCGGCACGGCGGTCAAGCGCCTCCTGACCGACCTCGTGACCGAGGACGACATCGGGGAGGCCGGTGCAGAGTTCCTGACGCAGACCTTGAACGGTCTCATGGGGGACGTCCAACGCCAACTCAGCGCCCCCGTCAAAGGCCTCGTTGGAGATGTCATGGAAAACGCCAAGAGCCTTCTGGTAATGGGGGATTCGCTGCAGTCCGTTGTGGGCGCCGTGGGAGACGCCCTGCACGTCCTCCTCGACGCCGGTCTGGGGGCGCTCACGGACCTCATCCGTGATACGCTGTCCAGCGAGGCGGGGGTCCGCCCCATCATCTCCACGGCCTATGAGCTCTTCGTGGCCGCCATGGACGGCGCCCTCGTCGCCGTGCAGGGGCAGAGCCTGGGCAACTTCTCCTCCGGCCGCATCGCTCGCCTCTTCGTCGGGGCGGCGGACACGGCCCTGGGCAGCCCCGACTACCGCTGGCAGCTCCAGGACAGGCTGCGGCCCGCCTTCCATGGGGCCCTGGCCCTACTCCCGCCCCCGAATTGGAACAGTGTGCTGCGGTATTTTGCAACAGGGGACTCCAGTCTGCTTTGCCCCGGGGCCGGGGACGCCGGCCAAGGCTGCAGCGTGCAGCTGCAGTGCGTGGCCCAGAGCTACACGAGGCACGCAGACCCAGTGGCGGCCGTGGGGCAGGCCCTCATCACCGGCGCGGCGCTCTCGCCCGCGGAGGCGTCGGCCCTCGCCGACGAGCTGCTGCTGGACCTCGCCCTCCAAAGCGGCGGGGGCCTCCACGATGCGGTGGCGGGCTTCCTCGCGGCAGAGATCCCGGCGATGGTGCAGGCCTTGTTCGAGACAAAGGACACGCAGCTGGCGTTCATCCGCCAAATCGCATCCAACTTCACTTTCGAGGTCCAGCGCGTGCTCAAGGCCGCGGCGGACGCCCCGGCCAATACCACGGCGGTGCAGAGCCGACTGACGCACCTGACGTCCCTGTTCCAGGGGATCCGCCGGCTCATAGAGCGCGCCGTCACCTTCTTCAGCCACGTGGTTGCCTGGGGGCAGCGTGGCTCTTTCCCGGACACGCTGGCCGACACCGGAAAGGCTGTGAAGCGCTGCCTGACCGTAGACCTTCCGGCGCAGCTGCAAGCGGCCCTGGGGCCTGCAATGCTCAGCCTCGCCCAACAGATGTTCAGCCAGGGCCTGCCCAGCCGCGACACGGTCTTCGCAGCCCTGAAGGCCGAGGTGGATGCCCTTTGGCAGCGGACAGTCGACCAGACCGAGAGCTGCGTGATGGAGTCCAACGCCACGCAGACGCTGCTGGCGCCGATGCTGGAGCTGCTCGACGCCATGGAGGGTGAGCATTTGGTACTGCTGCACGCCATCAAGGACGAGCTGGCGGGGCTCTACAGCAACGCCTCTGCGATCGGGGAGGAGGTCCAAGACATCGCCAGGGGCCTGTTGGGGAGCCTGGAGGGGACCGCGGCCTTCGTCAAGTACATGCACCAGCAAGTCAAGGCCCCATGGTCCGCAGAGCTGCTGGAGGGCGCCCTGGAGGAGGTGGGGCACACATACGTGGCCCAGTTCGTGGACGCCGCGCTCGTGAAGGTGGTGCAGCGTGTGGGGGCGCCGACCGAATTCCCCCAGGTCACCGCCCTCAAGCGCGAGCTGGCAAAGGCCGTCAACTTCACGCAGGACATCGTGACCTGCCTGACGGGCACGGCCCTCGAGGAAGCGGTGGACAGCGCCCTGCCCCGGGTCCTGGAGCAAAGCCTGGACCTGCTGCTGCGGATGATGGCGGAGCCCCTGGCGGAGCAGTTGCTGACGGCGGTCGGTGCGGAGCTGCGGCAGACGGTGGTGCGGCAGGCGCCGCAGGGTCTGCCCTCCGCGATGTGGTCTGCCATGAAGCAGGGGATTGTCGTGGAGCTGGTGGGGGTTGTGGGCGACATGCAGGCTGGGCTGCAGAGCGGCCAGAGTGGCACGAATGGAGCGCTGCAGACCATCGCCACGGAGCTGGTGGTGCGGTTGGCCAAGGGCCTGGGCACGCAGCTCACGGACGCCGCCTTTGAATTCCTGGAGACCAAACTCGGCGGCGCCGGCGGCGGCGGGGTGGTCGCGCTCGTGGAGGCGCGCGCGACCGCCTTCGTGCACGACACGATTGCGGGCCCCTTGTCCTCGTTCCTCACGACGGTGGTGACCCCGGTGCTCCGGAGTCTCAGCAACGACGCGGACTCCTTCAACCGCCATGTCGTCGCATCCGTGTTGAACTCCGTGTACTACGCCTTGACGGACGTGCCTTACGAACTGGCCCCGGTCCTGCGGGAGGAGCTGTGGACTGCGCTGGTGGTGGCCTCGGAGGGCCCCGCCCCCCACTTCCTGCCTCCCGGGACGCTAGACCCCCTGCAGGCCCAGGCACAGGGGTGGATCTCCCACACGATGACCTCCCTGCGCTCGTGGGCGGAGGGCGAGGCACGCGCGGCGGCGCTGCGGGTGCTGTCCAACCACACGGACAAGTTCTCGGCCCCGGAGGTCACGTTCATAGAGGCGCTGGTGGTGGCGCGGATGGACGCGGCGTTGGACATGCCTCAGGCGCAGGTGCAGGCGCTGGCCGCGCAGGCGGTGGATGCGGTGCAGTCGGGCCTGGCCACGGCCGTGGCCGGCCGTGGCCTCACGGCGATGAGCACCGTCATGACGGATGCGGTGCTGCGGGGTCTCCCGTCCGTCCTCAAGGGCTATTGGACCCAAGTGCCCCCGCTGTTGATGGAGGCCGTCCCCTCGCTACTCGAGGGGGCCCTGGAGATCTTCGACGGGCTCGGGGACATGATGACGGAGGGGCCGGCGTTGGTGATGGGGGCCGTGCGGCAGCTCGTCGCCGAAGTCACGCGCATCTTCAAGGCCGCGGCGATCTCCCCCGTGGAGGCGGCCATCGAAGACCTCGTGCGGCAGATGCTGTCCGACCCCCGGGCGGCGCTGCAGACGGTCGCGGCCGTGGCCCGCGGCCTGGTCACTCAGACCTCCGCGTCGCTGCGAGGGGCCGCGGTGGCCGTCGAGGGCACGGCGCGGGCGCTGCTCCACGAGACCATCTCAAACGTGACTCAGCGCGCGCTCGCGCGCGCCCCGAAGTTGATGGCGGCGGTGGAGGCGCTCGTGCAGCAGCTGCTGGAGCGGGCCGCCCCCCTCATTGCGGATCTGATGCAGTTGGTGGTCAGGACCGGGGGGGAGGCACTGTACCAAGAGATGACGGGCGCGGCAGAGCAGGCCAGCGCCTGGGCCATGCGCCCGATCCGGGCCGCGCTGGTGGCGGCGTGGGACGTGCGCGGCCCCACGGCCGACGTGCGGGCGGACCTCCGCGGGCAGTTCCCGCACCTCCCCCGCACGGCCGTGCAGGAGCTGGCCGCCGTGGTCCCGGCCGTCTTGGAGGCCGCCCGGGGCTCGCTGGACCAGCCCGAGTTGTGGCTGAGCAACGTGCCGTGGCGGGACGCGACGGTGCAGGCCCTGCAGCGCCCGGGGGGCGCCCCGGAGTTCCTTGAGCGCGTGGGCTCCGGCGTCGAGGAGCACGTGCTGCGCGTCGTCCGGGAGGGCCTGAGGAAGGGGGTGACCTCGCTGCTGAACGGCACCGGGGCGCAGGAGCTCGTGGGGAAGGTCCAGGACCTGGCGGCCGAGTACATGGCCGACCTCGACTTGGACAGTCTCACGGAGGACATTGCGGCGCTGGTTGAGGCGGTCGCGCCGGCGTTCTTCGAGGGTCTGCTCCAGGGCGGCCAAGGGGCCAGCGAGGGCGGCCCCGTCGGGGGCCTGGCCGCCCAGGTCGGGGGTGTCATCGCCGAGGGGTTCGAGGCCATGACGGGGGCCAGCACCGAGCAGGTGTACGGGCAGGTCCAGCAGGCGGTGCAGGGCGGGATCATCGACCCGGTCAAGGCCGTGCTCATCGACCCGGTGCTGCAGCAGATTGACGGGCACCTGAGCGCCGCTGAGGCGGCGCTGACCGGCGCCTTCGACGCCCTCTGCGACGGGGGCATCGGCGCCCTCGTGCCGCTGCTGAACCAGCTGGCGCACCTGCGCAACCCCGTGACGGTGGTGCGGCCGCTCCTGAAGGGGCCCTTGGGCCTGCTGGACCAGGCCCTGCAGGGGGCGTTGGGGGCCTCAGCCCTGCTGCTCCAGGGCGCCGAGGAGGACACCGCGGACGACCTGTTCACGGCGGTGGAGGGCGCCTTTCGGTGGGAGGAGGAGGCGACGGCCCGGGTCAGTGAGCAGGTGCGGGGGGGGCTGGCGTCGGAGCTGGCCCTCGCCATCCGGCGGGTGCTGGAGTTGGACGAGGACCTGCGGGACAGTGCGGACGTCGCGGTGCTGGCGGGGGCCATGGCGGAGGACGTGCTGCGCAATACGACGCGGGTTGGCCGCGAGTTTGTGGACGCGCTGCACCGGCACCTCGACGCCTCGAAGGGGGTCCTGCGCGGCAGTGCGCAGGCCCTGCGGTGCATGGCCGCTCAGGTGCAGGATCTGCCGGTGCTCTCCGCCATCAACAACGCCGTGCCGATGCTGGAGGCCCTCTTCTCAGAGCAGCTGCAACCGCTTGTGCAGACGATGGCCGCGAACTTTGAAGAGAAAGTGGCCCCCAACTGCGCCACGGCCCTAATGGACTTGGTGCGCGACGCCGTGGCCAACACTGTCAACGTCGTGACAGGGACGGCGAAGGAGGAGTTCCAGAAGGCCTTATCGACCGTTGCCGCCCGGTTGCTGAGGGACCTCCTCCGGTGCAGCGCGTGCACGATCTCCCGCAGCATGGCCTCCCGCAAGGCCTTGGCCCCGGCCTCCGATGCGTTGCAGACGTTCCGGAAGCGCCGGCAGGTCGAGGCCCAGGGGGCCAGGGCCGTGTGCGCGCGCGACTGTGGGCTGTGCCTGGGCAGCCCCTGCGGCGGCAACACGATGTGGCCGCGGCGCTGCAACGGGCCCTCGGGGCTGTGCTGTGACCGGGCGTCCCACACTGTGCGCCACGGCCCACGGGGCCTGGCCTTTTCGTGGTGTAGGGACCCGATGCCCCCCCTGGCCCCGGGGCGCCTGGCCCCCGGCCCCGCCCCCGGCCCCGGGCCCCGGCCCCCACCCCCGGGGCTCCCCGGTCCCTTTGTGTCCCCCTCAGAGGCCCTGGGCTCCTGCACGGACCGCGTGGGGCAGCCATGCCCCAACGGCCGGTTCCTGTCCCCCTTCGGCTGCGACCTGTGCTGTGACCCCAAGACGGAGCTGGTGGTGGCGGGCAGGGCCTTTGCGATGCGGCAGAGCCGCTACTGCGAGGCACTGGCCCCGGCCCCCGCCACAACCTCCTCCGCAATCCGGAACCTCACTCCTTTGGGCCAGAAATGCCCGCTGCAGCCCATGGAAATCCCCGTGCGGATTGCTCCGGACGGGCCGGTGTCTGCGACGAGCGTCACCATCGAAGTCATGCAGGCGTTCCTGCCGCGTGATGTGCAATGGATGGCCGTGGACTGCGTTGACGCCACGACTTCAACGGAGCAGTGCCCAAGGCAGGAGCGGGTCCCCATGGGGCTGGTCCCGGGCCTGCGGCGCACGTGTGAGTGCCGGCATGGCAAGGCCACGGTGGCGGTGTACGTCCAGGACCGGGCCATTGAGAACGATGTTACGGCTCTGGTCCCGGGACGTTGCCAGCCGCGGCCCAAAGCAGGCCAAAGCTGTCGATTCGTCTATGAAGTGCCTTGCGGATACCAGCAGCCCCTTGATGACACTGATGACACTGAAGGCATTCAGAACTTGGATCACATGAAGGGGATGACGAGGAACGCGACAAAGAACCGTGATGGCACCGAACATGTCAAGCAACACCTGATCAAAAACTTCACAGTCAACCCCTCGACAGGGCAACCAAAATTCACTGCCCTTGACGCTGAATATGATGTTGACACCGTCAGAAACGTCGTCTTCGATCTGTCAAAATACACGACTGCTGAGAGGGTGATTTGTGCCTTTCACACGAATCGCTCAACACAATATCTGGGCATCGAGGTGGACGATGACGGATTGGCGGAGAAGCTAAAGCCGGAACAGTACATGTCACCACCGCGGGATGTGATCGTGGTTGGCCCTACCACGTGGTTGTGTCAAGGCAGCATCATCTTCCACAAGGTTAAGAAGGTCCTCAGTGATCAAATTGTACTTGAGGTCGAGACTGCGAAGTTCGAGCAAGTGATCTCAAATGGGTACATTCATTTAAAGACAAACAACCTTAAGAAGATGGTAAGACAGGCCCAAGGTGGGGGCTCCCATGGACCGTCAGAGCACAGGACTTCTGAGATGCGTCAAGGCCCAGATGCTCGGAAGCTGAGTGGGTGGTTGGGGGGTGATCTCGCCACTCCAAATCCCAGTCCAAGTCCTGAAGCCACTCCCAGTCCCAGTCTCAGTCCGGGTTGTTACTGGGGAAAGGGTATATACTACGGCAATGTTTACTGCGACTACAGTCCAAGTCCGGGTGGTCCGCCACCCGGACTGCTGGAAGAAGTGTCAAATTTTGCAGGCGCGGCTGTCGACACTGTTTTGAGTGCAGCAGAAGCAGCCTTTGATTTGGCTGAACTGGCTGCTATATTGTATAATGAAGGGCGGTTTGAGTATGGTGATAGCAAAGCGTTGGGCAATACCTTTAGAAGAAGCACGGTTTTCGAAGAAGAGCGAAAAGAGCAAAAGAGCGAGAGCAAAACTTCAGCCGGAATGATACTGAACATCACCGCCATGCTCAGCTACGATGTAGAGTTGGATTTTTTCCTGGAAATTGAGGATTACATGATCAAGAATCTGTCCGCCTCCATTGATGGCAGTGTACATGTTATGGCTGAGGCAGACCTGAAGGTGTACGCTAGCTTTCTTTACAAGGCGGAAGAAGAAATCCCCATCCCCATCGATATTGAACCTATCGTTCTTGCCCTTGGGCCAATTCCCATTGTCGTGCAGCCAGAGCTCCATCTCAGTGTTGGAGTGGAAGTCAACGCTACTGCTCAAGCCCATGCTGACCTGATGGTGATGGCCACGGGGAAGATGTACTACGGATTTGCCTATAATGGATATGACTTTCAAGTAGTCAAGCCGCCATTGACACTTGACTACTCCTCAACGCGGGAGGTGAGTGGTGCAGGCCAGCTCACGGCCAGAGCTTATGTTAAACCAGCCCTTCATCTGGTGGTGAACCGAATGCTAACATTTGGTGTTCAATTTGAGACAGGACCACTGGTCAAGGCGCGTGCGCAGCTGTGTGGTCTTGATGAGCACTTGGGCTACATGGCAGAAGTCTTCATGTTTTTGAATTCGAATGTCACTATGTTCGTGGAGCTCGGGCTCAAGCTGGTGAAGCCTCTTTATTGGACTCTAGATCCTGTTGTATTCACTCTCTGGGCGCCCGACCCCTCCCCACTCTTTGCGTATCAAGTGGGTCCGGCCCCGTTCCCGCTGCTGTCCAATCTGACCATCAACTCAAGTCATCAATGTAACGAATCGGATTGGTTCTCGGCGTTACCCAAAGCTGCACCAACAGTGCGTGCACACAAGCTCTGGGAAGGCGCCAAACGCTGCAAGGATGATGGCTTTTTGAAGGTGTCTGTGGAGTCCAGCGCTGAAGAGTGCTTCGAACGCTGCGAGGAGACCCATGACCATGCGTGTGAATGGTTCTCCTGGGGCGAGGAGGACAGCGAGTGCAGATTTGGCAGCAAAGTGCCGGACCACTGCATCCCCGAGGATGCAGAGGGTTCCGGTATCTACAAAGGCACGGGAACGTATAGCCCTGGGTTTAGCCTGAGTGGGTTTGTCGAGGGTGCGCTCGATTTCACCGGAGATAGTCAGCCGGCAGTGCGGGTGGATGTGAACCTGCCACTGAACGGACTGCAATCGAAGTTCCGCCGCCAGAGCGTACAGTTTGATGCGGATGTGCAGCGCCGCTTCCGGCAGGCGGTCGCCGCCACCGACCGGACCAATATCACGGCTGTGTCGATCGGGTCTGTCACCCCAACCGCAGAGGGGGTCCGCGTTGCAACGCTCATCGACCTCCCCATAGTCCCCCACGAGCTCACCGAGAGCAATCTGAACAACAATCTTCAGTCCCAGGGCCTGCCCGCGGGAACTATTGTGAAACTTGGGGTGGTCGAAGCCCCGAGATCCGCGTTTGCCGACACGGGCAACGCAGCGTCAGTGGCCCACAGTGCTCCAGTGCGAACTGGCAATAGCGTGTCGATTCAGGCCTCTGCCACCGCAACCTCCACGCCGTCGCTGGCAGCCCCGGGCAGTCCGCAACCGGAGGCGAACGCCAGCAACGCCTCGGCTCCGTGCTGCCCAGGGCCGTGGGAGATGATGCAGATTGTGTATGAGGAGCTTGAGCCCACGGTCTTGAACCAGACGTACCTCTACGAAGTGATGCAGAAGACGGTGACGGTGGCCGCGAGCGAAATCGTAGCCATCGCTGAAGACGCCTTTGCGGAGCAGGTGCGGCTGGTGATGGGGGACACCGTGCCGGCGTTTGAGGCCGTGTTCCAAGAGATCAATGATTTGTGGAGCTCGCAGCTTCAGGGGGGGCTGTCCACCAAGTTGAGTGCGATGTTCGAGCCCTGCCATGCCCCCCTGAGTGAGGCGTTCCTGTCGCACAACCGGCGGGTCCAGGACGAGCTGGTGAGCCTGCTGCTGCCAGCCGCCCCTCAGAGCGAGGAAGAGGCTGCGGTGACTGGGGCTGGGCCCCCGAACTTTGAAGAGCACCTGCCCACCCTGGCGCTGTACGTGTCGCCGGCGAAGGCGCGCGGCGTGTTGCAGTCGCTGGCCGGGCAGCTGCCCCAGTTGCTTCTGAAGGCGGGCAACAGGACGGTGAGCCGTGCCCTGTCCGGGGCTGTCCCCGCGCTTCTGAAGGCCACCGTCTCAGGCCTATCAGATGCAGTCATGGTACTGAGTCTCAAGGACGCCAACGCTGCACAAGGGACCAGCGGCCAGTGGTCCTTTGGCGAGTCCATCGGCAGCGGACTCTCGGGCGTCCTGGGCAGCGCCCTGAAGGAGGCGGACACCATCAACGGCGTAGTGGAGGAGCTGCTCGGGGAGGCGGTCGGGGGGGCCACCCAGAGCCTGTTCAAGGGGATGGCGACGGTGCAGGAGCTGATTGATCGGGTGAGCAGCGGTGGGAGTATGCCGCTGGCGGATCTGGTTCCGATGGTGTTGGAGGCCGTGGGCGCCGACTCATCGGACGTGGCCGGAATGCTCTCGTCGCTCTTCGACGACGTCTTTGACAACATCGCGGCGGCCGCCTCTGGTGGGGACGGGGGCGGCGGCGACAGCCCGGTCAAAAAAGTTCTAGACGCACTGCGGGCGTTCACCGTGCCCCAAAAGCGTGAGGAGCTGGTCAGCGAGGCCATGACCCAAATCATGAAGATGGCCGATACACTGAACCCCAAGAGCATCGGGAGGAAGATCAAAGAGTTCCGGAAGAAGGTGGCAGGGCTCCTCAAGTTGGGCAGCACCAAGGCCCCCGCTGGCAGCGACAGTGACAGCAACGGCCAGAGTTTTGGGGATCAGACTAACGGCTTGGTCGGCGATGCCTTCGGGGAGGCTACCGCCGGCTTTGCAGACTTCTGGAACAGCGTCTCTGACGCCGCCGCGGGACTACTTGGGGACATGGGCATCCTCGAGGAAGTCCAGAAGGTAGTGGAGGAGGGCCCGGATCTGCCCTTCGCCTTCGACCTTGCAGTGTCGCCAGACGATTCCGGGGGCATTGGAGGAGGCACCAGGAAGAAGAAGAAGGGCGGCACGAAGGGGAAAGGGAAGGGTGGGGGCAAGGGTGGCGGCCAAACTTTCCTCCCGCGGGAGCCCGAGGGCCCGGACACCATCGACTACGACAACCTCGTCAGCTACAATCTGGAGGAGACGGCGTGGATCATGGGCACCACGGGCAAGGCTCCGTTCCCGGACGTGCGCCAGTGCCAGGTCACTTACTTCGACATCTTCGGCAAGGAGGCGGGCCTCGAGCCCTGGGTGGGCAACCCCCCGAACCGACACACGCACTTCTGGGACCACCCGGCCAAGCCCGGCGACACGTCCCACAAGCAGACTATGACCATCATGGAGTACCCCATCGTGGACATCAAGAAGACCACGATCGTCGTGTTCGTGCCTGTGGTCTACGGCCTGATGGTGATGGCGAGCATGGGCTTCAAGTTCACGGTAGCCACGTGCTTCCTGAGCCCCATGTCCGTCGCGTTCGGCATCGACTTCAACATCAAGTTCGACATCCGGTTCGAAGTGGGATTGGGCTTAGCGTTTGACCCCGGGGAGGTCAGCGCGGGGGTCGGGGTGGAGGCCACTTTAATGGACGTGTTGGTGGAGCCCCGGGCGTGGCTGTACCTGGCCCCCCTGCCCCCGTGGCCCTCCTTCAACTTGTCCATCAGCATCCTGCCGCTGACCATCCGGTTCTACGCGTATTTCAGACTCACGGCGTGCCCCTCGTGCAGCATCTGCGGCATGTTCTGCGTCAAGTGCGTCATTGACCTTTGTTACGAGCTGAAGTTCGTATTCTTCCAGTGGTCCGCAAACCCGTTCGTGTTCCGCGTCGACCCCACCACCATTGTCTTCCCCATCAAAGTGCCCCGGACCAAGCTCCCGGGGCCCAACTTCGAGGCCCTGGCACGGGCCCCGCTGCCCGGGAAGAAGCAGATCGATCTGCCGGACTACGGCGGCGCGGTGGACCTCCCCAAACTGGACGTCCCCATGGAGACCACGACCCCGCCCTCGCCCTTCGCCAAGATGATGACCCTGCCCCCCCCGCAGTGCGTCGGGGCGTGCTATGTGCACGCCTTCCAGGGCGACGCGGACAGCCTCGTGGTGCGCTGGGCCGGCTTCTCCGACCCCACGCTGGAGGTGTTCTGGTACCTCGTGGGGGTGTTCACGACCCCCGAGCCCAGCCCGCGGTCGCAGGTGGTCCCGTTCGTACTGACGTACCCCTCCAAGTCGGCCTATGTGCTGCGGGGGCTGGGCAACCGCCTGGCCAACGGCAAAGTGTATTACGCGGTGGTCCGCGGCATTAATCTCGCCTTTGCCGTGGTCGACCGCCCCGGCCTCTTCGTGTGGAACCGGGACAGCGGCCCCATAGTGCCGGCCGTGTGGAGCAGTGTCGTGGGGACGCGGCTCGAGGCCGGCTGGGTCAACCCCATCGACCCCGAGACGCGGCTTGTCGCAGGGGCGTACTGGGCCATCGGGACGGACCCCCGGCGGCCCCACACCACCAACGACGTCATGGACTGGACGCCCATCCCCCACCTGCAGGCGACCACGGCCGCGCGGTCGGGGCTGGAGGTGTGGCACAACCAGCAGTACTGGATCAGCTTCCGGGCCGCCAATCAGTTCGGCGACTTCAGCGAGAGCTCCGCGCGGTACCCGCTGATCGTGGACCTGACCCCCCCGGAGGCCGGGGAGGTCCACGTCGGGAACTGGGAGTACTGGCAGTACGTCCTCGAGGACCAGTGGTTCCCCGATGCCCCTGAGTACTGGGCGCAGGTGACGGAGTGTGTGGCGCAGTTTGACGCCTCCATCGCCGAGTACTCGTCCTGCATCTGTTGGCTCAACACGAAGATCCAAGAGCTCAACTGCGGCCTGGGCTACGGCCCCCCCCTGTGCCCCGAGCAGCGCCTCAAGTGCCCCGTCAACAGCGCCAACGCTGTGGACAACGCCGTGGGCGACTGCCGCCTGTGCCACTGGAACCCCCAATATCGGCACCGCAGCGTCTGGGGCGACGCCTTCGGCATCGGGGCCTTGTGGTACGGCTTCGACGACCCCGAGTCGCCCATCATTCAGTTTGAGGTTGCGGTGGGCACGGGTTGCGGCTTCGGGCGCGATGCCGACGTGATGGACTGGGTTGCGATGGGGGGCGAGTCCCCCGCAGAGAGTGCGGAGGCGCCGTGGCAGTACTGGTTCGACCTGCCGGACGGGCAATTCCTGGAGCACAACACGAAGTACC
This sequence comes from Eutreptiella sp. 'Long Island Sound 2002', assembly GCA_964036045.1. NCBI lineage: Eukaryota > Euglenozoa > Euglenophyceae > Eutreptiales > Eutreptiaceae > Eutreptiella > Eutreptiella sp. 'Long Island Sound 2002'. The sequence goes on from OZ038383.1 coordinate 132,150,191, forward strand.
ACGTCTCCGTGAGGGCCACCAACGTGAACCTGCAGGAGACCACCGTGTGCTCTGCCCCCACACTCGTGGACCGCACCGCCCCGCGCTACATCCACGGCCCCGTGTACTCGAAGACCATCGGCCAGAGCAAGATCTGGTTTGCCGGTGACACCGTCCACATCACGTGGCGCTGCTTCGACGACGAGACTGAGATCGGGTACCAGGAGGTCTGCATCGGGACCGACCCCAAGTACTTCCCCGACAACGTGCGGCCCTGCGTCGGTGTCGGCAACCGCTCGGGCACTATCGCGTTCACGGCCGATTGGGAGGAGTCCCACGTGTACGCCGTCGTCAAGTGCCAGAACACCGCGGGCCTGTGGGCGTGGGGCTGGCAGGAGGGCGGGCTGCGCCGGGACGACGACCCGCCGACCAAACAGGGCGGTGTGTTCGACTACTACCCGGGGCAGGCCCTGTCCGACTACGACTACACGGGCCGCAAGTTCGAGGCCGGCGCGCAGTGGTACGGCTGGACGTTCACGTACGCGCCCTTGGGCGGGATCTACTACGCGGTCTCGACCTCGGAGTTCGACATCGACTCGGAGCCAGAGGACGTCGTGTGGCTCAACTACACCAAGGTCTCCATCAGCCAAAGCGGGACGGAGTACTTCCGGGACCGCGGCGATCAATTGGACTCGACAGTGTGGCTCACAGAGGGCGTGCAGTACTACTTCTACACGAAATGCTTCACGAAGGCCCTGGTGGCGGACATCATGCGGTCGTCCGGGTTCACGTTCGATGAGACGCCGCCTGTCGCCGGGCGGGCGTGGATCGGGACTAACGTCGGGGCCCCCGTCTCGATGCAGGCGGACGATACCACGCTGTACGTGTGGGTCGAGGGCTTCCTGGACCCCCAGAGCCGCATCCAGGGCTACTGGATCGCCCTCGGGGACTGCCCCGACCGGCCGGAGTGCCAGGACAACCTCATCCCCTTCACGTACCTCGGCCCTACTGCCGAGCCCGGGCAGCGCACCTACCGCCAGTTCGCGGGGCTGGCGCTGCCGCACAACACGTGGGTGTACGCCACCGTCCGGGCCCTCAACCACGCGTACCTGTTGACGCAGGTGACGTCCGCGCGCGTCTTGATCGACAGCACCCCCCCCAAGTGCGTGTACATTGGGGACGGGCACGGGGCGGAGGTGGAGGGCCTCGGGGACCTCTACTGGCAGTTCAGCGACAACAGTCTGACAGTGAACATGCGGTGCTCCGACCCCGAGTCCGGGCTGGTCCGCATGGACTACGCCGCGGGGCACCCGGAGGACCCGGAGGCGCTGCAGCCGTTCCGCACGGCGCAGACCGAGTACGGCACGTGGCCGTACCGCCTCAGCGTCTACGACGTGACGCTGGCAGAGAGCGTCGCGTACTTCTTCACGCTGGAGCTCGAGAACGGGGCCGGGCAGACCAACACGTACCGCACGGACGGCGTGACGGTGGACTTGACAGTGCCGCACGCGGGACACGTGTGGGACGGGCTGGAGCCGTACGACGACGCGGAGTGGACGAAGGAGAACGAGACGCTGTCCGTCACGTGGATGCACTTCCTCGACCTGCAGGCCCCCATCGAGCGGTACGCCGTGTCCTTCGGGACGCGGCCGTACGAGGCCGACGTCGTGGCCGCGTACCCCGTCACCGCGTTCCAGCCCAGCGTCAACACGCTCACGCTGCCGGCGGCCCTGGCCCCACGGGTCGTGTACTACGGCTGCGTGCACGCCTACAACGCTGCAGGCCGCGTGGCTGAGGCGTGCTCCAACGGCGTGCGGATGGACATGACCCCCCCGCAGTGCCCCGGCCGTGCGTCCCTGCCCAGCCAAAGACAGGGCCTGCCGCCCTATGCCACGGATCTGCAGGTGCTGCAGGTGGACTGGGATGCCTGCACAGACCCGGAGTCGGACATTGTCGAGTACGAGGTGACCATCTGGGAGCAGGGGCTTGTGGTGGAGCGGGACACCGCCCCCGAAAGCGCCAGACGCCTCCTGTTCGCGTCGCTCACCCTCCGCGAGGACACGACGTACCGCATCACCGTCGGGGCGGTGTCCGGGGCCGGGGACATCACAGAGATGGCCATCGAGGACGTGCTGGTGGTGACGCGGGGCCCCGCGTGCGAAGTGCGGGTCGGGACGCCGGACGAGCCGGTGTACCATGTCCCCGCGTACGACACAGTCCAGGGTTGGTGGCGCTGCACGGACAAGACGGGGCTGCCTCGGGTCCGTCTCTCGATGGGCACGGCGGCATATGACTTCGAGGATGTCACCCCTTCGATGCTCGTGAATGGCACCCTGAACCAGACGCACCTCGTGCTGCTGCGCGCGCGCGCGGCGCCCCTGGTCAGCGGCCAGCAGTTCTCCATTGCTGTGGAGGCCATGAACTTGGCGGGGCTGGTGTCCCTTGCGGTATCGCCGGGGGTGGCCTACGATGCGGAGCCCCCGCTGATCATCAGCGCTGTGCACGCGACGGAGGCCCTTCCATTCCATCAGGAGTGGCAAAGCAGCAGCACCTGCATTCTCGGGTACGTGGTGGCCTACGACTGGGTCACCGCCATCAACTGCTCGTACCACATCCTGGACGCCGGAGTCGACTGGACGCCGATCGAGAAGTCCGTCGGAGGGTACGAGGTCCGGCACTGCGGGCTGGCCCTGGCCCACAACGAGACGTACACGTACACGTTCAAGTGCCAGGACGCGGTGGGGCATGAGGCCTCGCGGGTCTCGCTTGGGGTGTCTGTGGACCTCACGCCCCCGGAGTGCGTGCAGCCTTTCGTTGGCACGGACGAACACCAGGACATGCAGGCGTCGCAGGACGGCCTCACGGTCACGTTCGGCTGCTGGGACCCCGAGACGGGGATGGAGGGGTACCGGGTGCTGGTCGGCACCGGCCCGGGTGCCAGCGACCTCTACGACGAGCCCGCGGACGGCGCCGACGGCGTGCAGCCCGTCGCGGTCTACCGCGAGGGCCTGCTGCCCCACAACGTCCCCTTCTACGTGACGGTCGTGGGCTGCAACGCCCTGGGCCTCTGCGCCAACCGCACCAGCAACGCCACAACGGTGGACGCCACGCCGCCCCTCGTGGCGTGGCTGCCGCCGCGGGCGCTGGTCGCTCTGGAGGGCGCCGAGGATGTGGCCTGTTACCCCTGCGACGGCCCCCGCGTCTGGGGCGTCATCGTGACTGAGCCCGAGTCCGACGTCCTTCTGACGGCGGAGGTCGAGCTGGCGGCGCCCCCCGCCCTCGGGCAGACCGTGGTCGTCGCGCTGGAGCCCATGGCCGGGGACGGGGGCCCCCGGGCGTACAACGGGACCTTCACGGTGCCGTGCCCCCAGTACGGCCAGCCCTACACCGCCACAGTCTTCGCCACGAACATCGTGCACCGCTACCGCGTGGCACGCCAGCGCCTCATGGGGGCGTCCGGGGCCCCGGAGGCCGCCCCCGCGCCGCCGCTTGTGGGCACGGCCGTGACCCGCACGTCCCTCTCCGTCACGTACCAGACCCGCGATGCCATCGGCGTCCTGGTCACGGAGGTCCGCGTGGACAATCTGGTGACCCAAGAGACCCAGACCCACAGTTACGACGGGCAGCCGCAGCACATGACCGTCGCGCTGGCCCCTCCGCTGGGGCACTGGCAGCGCCACACGGCCTCCGTCCGCGTGCAGAACCGCTGCGGCGGCACGTCCGCGTGGAGTGCGTCCGAGGCCTTCCGGCCGGACTTCACGCCGCCGGACCCGCGGGGGCGGGAGCCCCGGTTCTACTTCGGGGCCGGGCCCGGCGCCAACTACACCGCGGCGCAGTACGGCCTGGACCTGCAGTGGGAGGGGCTGTTTGAGGACCCGGAGACCGAGATCCTGCGGTACGAACTGGGCCTGGCCGCCGGGGGTGTGCAGGTGTGGCACAGTGGGAGCCTGGGGCTGAAGACGGCGCTGCGGGTGGAGGCCGTCCGTTGGGCTGACGCCACGGAGTACTGCGCGCGCGTCGCCGCTACCAACGCCCACCTCCGCACCGGCGCCGCCACCGTCTGCATCACCACCGACTTCACGCCGCCGGACATCCTCTGGTTCGTGGACAGCCGCCCGGGGGTGCCGTCCCCCACCGCCGTGTCGGTCACCGCCGCGGACACCGCCGCTGCCACCTTTCGCGCCCAGGACCTGGGGTCCGGCGTGCAGGAGGTGTACTATGCGTACGGGAGCGTGCGCGGGGCCGTGGATCTGGTGCCCTGGACGGTGCTGCCGGCCGGCGCCTGCGACACAAGCCCTGAGTGCCCAGGCTGCTGCGCGCTGCCGCCCGTTGCTTTCGGGGGCTATGAGGTCGTGTACGGGGCATTGCGGGTCATGGACGTGGCGGGGCAATTCGCAGAGGCGTTCACCGACGGGATGGTGCGCGATACCACCGGCCCGCGTAGCGGGACTGCGACCGTGGGCCTGGCCGGGGCGGTGGACGCCACAGTGCCGGTGCGCTGCAGCTTCATGGGCTTCCGAGACCTCGAGAGCGGCGTCGCGCAGTACCACTGGACCATCGCGGTCGGGGCGGATGTGCGCACCGGCACTGCCACCAACAACTCCGTTGTGCTGGAGTTCCCGGCGACCGGGGACGCCCTCGCGACGTGCGAGGTGACGGCGGAGAACGGGGTGGGGCTGACCTCCGCCGCGGTGACGCACGCGGCGTACCTGTGGGAGGTCAAGGGGCGGGTCGTGTGGGGCCTGCCCAGCGTTCCAGATCTCAACTACTCTTTGCCGTTGAGCTACACGGTGGCGGATTTCCCGGAGGAAGAGGATGCCGACGGCACGTTCACCACCGGGCGCCATGACTGGCTGCCCCTGGCCTGGGGGACTTTCGCAAAGACGGACGTCAGCAACGGCGTCACCGCGTACCGGTACGCGGTCCTGTGCGACACGCCCGATGTCGTCGAGACCATGCGCTCCAACGAGAGCTTCGAGTTCCCTCCAGAATGCCCCTTCACGCGCTGCGAGGCCTGCCGCGCCCAAGGCGCGGCCCCCACCTTCGACTACGTGGCGCTGCCAAGCCTCACGTGCTTCGGGCGGGAGCCACTGGACCCAGTGGCCCACGTCTGCACGGCGGCGGTGATCGCGGACTTCGAGAGAGGGAACAGCTCCGGACGCTTTGCCGACAACCTCCTGATCTACGCCCGCCCCGACTTCGACACGGACTACGGGTTTGTGTGGCCCAACGCCTCCGGCGACAACATCACGTACCTCCCGACGCCGGAACTGACCATCCGCAAGACCCGCGCGGACCCGCCCGGTGTGCCCGCGACGTACTCCCTGACCCTCACGCCCGCCGGCCACGACGGGGCTCCCCTGCAGAGCGTCGGACGGCCCTGGGGCGTGACACTGTCGGGGCTGCAACCGGGGGTCCTGTACCACGCGGTCCTGCAGGGGCACGCTGCGGGGCGGCCCATGACCGGGGCCCTGACCGGCCGCATCGTGTGTGACCCGCAGCCTCCGACCATTGCGACGGTGCACTTGCTCCCGGCGGATGTCACCCCCGACATGGCCCAGGCCTTGGGGGCTGTTGCCGTGCCTCCTGATGCGGTGCCCCATGTGCAGTGGCTCGTCAGCGCCCACATCTCCCCGGTGGCTTCGATGGAGCTGCGGGTGTACAACAGCACAGACCCGGTGGGCGTGGACTCCCCGCTGTATGTGGGCGAGTGGCAGTGGCCCAGCATTAATGGCTCTGGCAGACTGCCGCTGTCGGCGTTGGCCACGCGCGACGGCGATGGGGCGCTGCCCCCGGGACGCTACCGGGCGCGGCTGACGGTCCGGAGCATGGTCGGCCGCGCGCGCACCGCACAGTCCGCGGAGCTGATCGTCGACGACACACCGCCCACGATCTCTGCGATGCAGTGGACGGACTTGGGGACCATTGCAGGGGGGCGCTTCGGTTTTGAGGTGTTCGAAGCGGAGTCGGAGGTGCGCGGATGTGAGGCAGCCCTTGGGACGTATGTGGGCGGCAGCGACGTTGTTGACTGGACGGGGGTGATGCTGCAGGGGCTGCCAGAGGAAGAGTGGGGCATGGTTGGTTTTGTAGTATTGTCCGCCGCGCTGAATCCTGTGCAGCGCTATTTCGCGACCGCGCGGTGCACGAATGCGGCGGGGCACACAACCCTCGGGTGGCACCGGGACCCGCTGCGTATCGACAGCTTCGAGCTTGGGGCCTGCACTGTGGAGGTCGAGCGTGTCGTGCCTGCGGACAACCGCGCCGATGTGCAGTGGGAATGCGAGCGCACGACCGGCGTCATCGATGCGTACCGCATCGCCGTGGGCACCGCGCCCGAGAAGGCGGACGTCGTGGCGTGGATGAGCGTCAACTCCAGCGTCACGGGGGTGCCCCTGACCATCCGGGAGGCGCCCGAGGAGCGCGGCACGCAGTACTACGTCACGCTGCAGGCGGTGGGCAGAGAGGGCCTCACCAGCACCGCGACCCAGGCCCTCGTCATGGCCGACACTTTTACCGTCGGGACGCTGCGGCCGGTGAATCCAGCCAAGCGCTGCGGCGCCGCGCACTACGCCGTGACCCCCGCCGGCGTCGACCCCCCGGTGTTGCACTGGCAGTGGCTGACGGGCAAATCGCAGCGGATCGACGCGTACGAGTACTCCGTGGACGCGACCGTCTGGCACAACATGACCTTGACCGACACGGTCCTGTCCATTCCGGAGGAGGACATGGCCCCCCTCCCCACGAACGGCAGCCGGCAGCTCACGCTCGCCGTGCGCGCGCGCGGGCCGCTGGGCATGTACAGCGACGTGCTGCGGTGCGGGCTCCTGCTGGACGCCTCGCCCCCGGTGCCCGCGTGGGTGTACCTTGGGGAACTGCCGGAGGACGACTACGTGCGTGCGGTGGGCTGCGAGGAGAAGATGCGGTGGCTGAAGGCGCAGGACACCTTCTGGGCCAGCCCCGAGGGGTATCGCGTGGAGGCCCCCCCGACGGACAGGTGGTCCAGGGAGCTGCGCTTCCATCACTTCGTGGACTGCGACAGCCGCGTCACGTCTTACCAATACGCCGTCGGCACCGCTCGCTACAGCGACGACCTGCGGCCCTTCAAGGCCCTGGAGCCGCCCTTTGGGACCCATACGATCGGGACCGTTGCCCGCCCGACCTGGGGGCCGGTGTGGGTCACGGTCCGGGGCACCAACGCCGCGGGCCTGCGCTCGTGGAGCACGCTCTTGGTGCGCGACACGTCAGCCCCGGAGGTCGCGGAGGCCACGGTGCGGGCCACGCCCTACGCGACGGGCGCCCACGTCAACGTCTCCGTGGACGGCTTCGCAGACCCGCACACGGGCCTGAGCGGGTGGGAGTACTGCGTCGCGGTGCGGCCGCTGGACGTCTGGGCGCCGGCCCATTGCAGCGAGTTCCGGCACGACGCGGCGCAGCCCTTCTCTATGGCCTTCCCCGTGCCCGCGGACTGGCCCCTGGGCCCGCTCCTATACGTGAACGTGCGCGCGCGGAACGGCGCGGGGAAGTGGTCCCCTTATGTGGCCTCTGATTCGGTGATGCTGGACCGGACCGGGCCGCTGCTGGGCCGGACGTGGGTGACTGCGGCCGCGCCCGCCCCGACCAGCAGCCCGCAGGCGCTGTACGTTACGACGCCCGAGGTGACCGTGCACTGGGACAGCATCGCGGATGAGGAGTCCGGCCTGACCGACTTGGCAGTGGCAGTCGGTGCCTCGCTCGATGACATGCCCGAATGGCTGCCGCAGGCGCCGACCCGAGATGGCGAGGCGTCCCTCCGTATCCCAAACGGCACGGCCACGGGGCGCAGCCTGTACGTCATGCTCCGCGCGGGCAATGCCGCGGGGTTAGTGACGTCCAGGCTGATCAAGACGCGGCTGGTGTTCGACGCGACTCCCCCGCGCGCGACGGGCGCGGTCACCGTCACCGTCGGCGGGGGTCACCCACTGCCCTCCAGCCCCGTTACCATCGCGGCGAACATCACAAAGCTCTACGTCGCTTGGGATCCGTTCACGGACCCGCAGAGCGGCGTCCTGGGCTACGACGTCATGATCGGGACCGCCGCGTACACCGATGACCTGGTCGCGCCCTTTGACTCGCGGGTCTGGCAGGTGGGCCCCACCGCGGTATCAGTCCCGGTGGACCTGACCCACCTCGCGGACGGCACGCCGGTCGTGGCCTCCGTCGTCGCGCGCAATGCGGTGCACATGACCACGCGGCAGGTGCATGCCTCGCCCCCGCGGGTGGAGCAGGCCCTCCCCGTTCTGGGCCGCGTGCACATCCGCCTCAGCCCGAACGGCCGCGTGGTGATGGTGGCGTTGCCGGACTACGAGACGACCGCGTGCGCCGGCACGCAGTCCCCCCGTGTGACGGTGCAGTACGCAATCCTCCCGGTGGGCGCCGTCCCCGCGGAGGACGGCTCGTGGGTGGAGGGCCACGTGTGCGTTGCCGGGGTCACGACCGGCGCTCCGGGGCTGTCCTTCAACGTGACAAGCGCCGACCTGCAGCCGGGCCGCAGGTACGTGTGCCACCTGCGGGCGACCACTGCGGCGGGGCTCCGGTCCACCGCCTCCGTCCCGCTCGAGCCCGCGTTGCTGGCCGTTGCCCATGGGCAAGTGGTTGTGCAGAGCGGCCTCCTCGGCGCCGCCCGGCGCTGGCTCTCCAACGGCACCTGCATCCAGTACGCGCTCCGAGGGTTTGCAGACCCGGCGGCGGAGCTGGTGCCCGGCATCCGCGTGACGCTGGGGACGCGGCCCGGCGCCGCGGACTTGTGGGCCCCGGTCTATACCACGGCGGACTTGGGCGAGGCGCAGGCGCTGCGCGGGGACGTGCACGTGGTCTGCAACTTCACAGCCGAGTTCAACGAGACGCTGCCGCAGGGCGAGGACGTGCACTTGTGCGTGGAGGTCAACAGCAGCACCGGTCACCGGTCCCTGCGCTGTGCGGAGCCCTTCCAGGCGGACTTCACGGCGCCGGTGGTGCACAGCGCGTTGCAGCACGGCGAGGACTCCGGCGCGCCGGAGGACCGGCAGAAGTGGCGCACGGCCCTGCCCCTGACGTACGATGTGGGGCTGACGTTTGAGGACCTGTCCAAACCTCTGCAATACGAACTTGCAGTCCTCAACCGCAGCGGAGTGATGCGCGATTATGCGGTTGTGGAGGACCCCAGCGATCTGCTGGTGACGGATCTGCAGATGGAGGCCGGGGAAGTGTATTCGACAGTCATGAGGGTCACCAACGCCGCGGGGCTCAGCACGGTGGTGGAGTCCCCGGGGGTGCTGGTCGACCCATCACCGCCGGCAGACTTCACGGTAACCGACGGTAACGACCCCATGAGGGACATGGATGCCCAGAGCAGTACCTCGGAGCTATGGGTCCAGTGGGGCTTCACGGCGCAGAATGAGAACGGGACGGTGCCGTGGGGCGGGGGCCCCCCCATTGCGTATTGGGAGGTGGCCGTCATGCTCAGCCCCTGCCTCGGGGAGCCTGTGCACGGGTTTGTGCGCGTCAACGTGGAGGACGGGGGCAGCAATGGCACCGACAGCCGCGGCGGACTGAAGCGCTTCACGGGGCTGGCCCTGCAGCCCCAGTCCACGTACTTTGCGTGCGTGCGGGCCTGGACCGCCACCGGCCGCGTCACGCAGGCGGCGTCCGACGGGATCACACCGGACCTCACGCCCCCCCGGCGGGGCCCACTGCACGTCCCGACCGGAGTGGCCGTGACCTCTGAGGCGGTGGAGTTGGAGGTGGAGTGGGGGCCCTGGCACGACCCCGAGGCCATGATCGTGGGGTATCTGGTCGGGGCGGGCTCGCAGCCCGGGGCCCTGGACCTATTCAACAGCAGTGCGCTGTCGAACGGCAGCGCGCTGCTGCCCCCCGACGTCCTGTCAGCAACCCTGACGCTGCAGGTGGGCACCACGCAAGACGCCGCGGCCATGAGCCTCGTGGTGACCCCTGGCGGAGGGGCGCCGGGAGCGGCTGCTGGAGACCCGGCCCCGGGCCCAGCAGTGATCATGCCGGCGTTCGCCGCGGTGTTCGTCAGTGTGACTGGGGTCACTGAGGCCGGGCTGCGTGCTTCGGTGGTGTCGCCGCGGATTATCTTGGACTCTACGCCACCAGAGTCGGTCGCGCGCACCGCATGGGTCAAGGACGGTATTGCTGTCACATACAGCTCGGAGGCCGCCAAGGAGCAGCAGATTTGTCCTGACGTGCAGTACTGGCCACACCGCCGACATGTGACGTGCTCATGGAGCCCGTGGCAGGACTCGCAAGGGCTGCGGGAGTACCTGTGGGGCATTGGGACGAGTGCGGGCGGCGCACCGGACCTCGTGCCGTGGAGGTCCAACGGCGCCGCAACCGTTGTTCGCGATTTTGCGGTCCCGACGCCGCTGTCCGACGGGGTCCAGTACTACTGCCTGGTGCTGGTGGTGAACATGGCCGGCATCCGCCGGTTGGTGGCGTCGGACGGCTTCGTGGTGGACAGCAGCCCCCCGCCGGACTTCGTGGTGTACGACTCGGAGCTGCCGGGGGCCGACATTGACTACGTCAACATCAAGACGCCGGTTTTTGGGTCGTGGGAGTGCGATGACCCGCACACAGCCACCGACGCAGAGTACACCGTCGTGGAGCAGCGCGGGCCTCTGCTGACGGAGGTCGTGGGGCACGCCCGACGGCCGTTCCTTGGGGGCGAGCAGGTGGTGCTCTGGAGCGTGCCCAACGGGACGACGCTGGAGCTGGAGGCCATCCCCCGCCGGCATGGCTACCGGTACTTCACCGTCGTCAAGTGCACCAACCGGGCCGGGCTGTCCACGTACAGTACCTCCGACGGGTTCCTGGTGGACGAGACACCCCCCGTCGCGGGCCTCGTCTACGACGGGCTCGTCCGCAACGTGGACGCCTCATGGCTGAGCCTCCCGGACACGATCCCCAGCAACTTCTGGCTGGACTTCCATCACGCGGCGCAGGTGCTCGTGGCCGATGGGCAGGTCCTAACGAACTTCACTGTGAGCGGCGGCGCGTGGGAGGGGGCCAACGCGACCTGGTCCCCGTTCCATGTCCACCCCCGAGCGGGCTCCCAGGGGCCCGCGGAGGTGCGGCAGGACCCGGTAGGACTTGCTCTGGAGCTGAACTGCACGACACCCTCCGGGGAATTGGACTGCGACGAAGTGGAGCTGGGCAACGAGACCGGCGTGTTTGGGGTGGGGCTGTACAAGATGGCGGAGATCGGGTACGGCCGGTACAGCGTGCGCCTGCAGGCGGCCCAAGGGGCCGGCCTCGTGACGGCCGTGGCCTGGGCCGCGGAGGTGGACGTGGGGGACGACGACACGGTCAGTGTGGAGGTGCGCAGCGAGGCCCCGCTCTACCGCCTGACGCCGCACTTCGGGATCGCGCTGGAGGTCTGGGGCGCGGAGGTGGACCAGCTGCGGATCGCGCAGTACCAGACCTTCCCTCAGTGGGACCCGGAGGTCATGCAGTTCGACCTCCCGTTCAATGCCTCGGACGGGGCGCACGAGTACGCCGCCCACTTCCATCCGAACGGCAGCGTCAACTTCTACGTCGAGGGCGCCTTCATCGTCGAGGTCCGGCGGCAGCCCGACTTTGCCCTGGCACCCCCGCTGAGCCTCAGCTTGGGGCTGTACAATGCCGTGGACGAGGAGCCGGAGGAGCTCCAGTCCAACCCCTTCTGGACAGACCCCAACGTCACGGCGCCCCCTCTGAACTTGTTGGGCGAGTTCGAGGTGGTATACGACAACGCGACCGCAGCGGAGGTGCCTCTCCGCCCGCTGGTCATCGTGGAGTACGTCATTACGCCGGAGGACTTGACGGAGGACGCCTACATTCCGCAGTCGGACGTGTGGTACGACGCGGAGGCGCCCGTCCGGACGGTGCGGGTGGAGGCGGGGCACAGCGCGGAGGTGATGGACCTGGTGGATGCCGTGGACCTCTACACAGGCCTCGCCCCGGCGCATTCCGCCTGCTGCTCCGGCCCGTCGACGGTCATCAGCCAACGCCCCCCGGACGGCTATTGGAGGGGCGTGGGCGACGCGGCCCAGGCCCCTCAGTTTGTGACCGACAGCCGCAGCGGCGTCGCCCTCTTCCGGTACTCCTCCTCCAACACGTCCAACGCCTCCAGCTCCGGACTGACGGTGTGGCTGTGGACCCCGATCCTGAGGCAGGAGCGCTGGTTCTCCATCGACGACCCCGTCACCGCCTTCGCGGTCGCCGGGGTCCACGTGGCCGTGGCCTACGAGACCGCGGTGGTGGAGCTGCTGCGAGTGACCGGGCCCCGCGGCCCCGCGGTCAGCACCGACGCCGCGCTCCAAAGCGTGTGGACCCGCGACGTGTCCGTCCATGGCCGCAACATCACGGGGCTTGAGGTTCTGGTGACGGACGACGCGGTGGTGGTCGTGGTGGTGGTCGAGGGGCAGTCCCTAGTTGCCTACGACGTCACCCTCGACGCCCCCGTCCCGGGCTTGGCTGCGGCGACCGCCCTCGGCGCCGTGCGCCACGTGGCCGCCAGCCGGGCCCTGCTCGCGGTCGCGGGCACAACGGCCGTGCAGCTCTACCACTTCACTGACGGCGCACTGCACCTGCGGCACTCGCTCGCGGTCGGCGCCGGGGTGGGCCAAGCGGTGCTGAAGGAGGACGTGCTGGTGGTCAGCGCCCCGACGGCGGCGCAGGGCCGCGGGGTGTACTACGCGTACCAGCTCCGGTCCAATGGCACGGAGCCCGCGCGGGTCTGCCAGTACTACGGCACGCGCAACGTCTCCGCGTTGGGGACCGCGCTGGACGTGCAGGTCACGCCGGACGACGTCCGGATTGTGGCCGCCATCGCCGGCGGCGCGGATTTGGCGGTGCTCGCGACCAACGGGACCGGGCGGCACCAGTGCACGCGGCTTTCCCAAGTGCTGGACCCGGACCTGCAGGCGGACGCGCTGAGCCCCGACACCGTGGGGCTGCACGGTACTCTGGTCCTGATGGGCCATGCGACGCGCTGGGGCGACCGCAAGGTGGCGTTCCACACCCGCTGCCGGCCCAACACGTTCCGCGTCGCGTGCCCCGACCCCAACTTCGTGGCCATGTACGCGTGCGCCGCCTGCCCCGAGGGGTCGGTGTCCACCGGCGAGGGCTTCTGCACCGACTGCGGCAACACGACCTGCGTGGCCGACTCCGGCGCCCTCTTTGCGGACGTGCCGTGGTCCAACGCGACCGCCCTCGCCAACGGCCTGACGCACTTCACACGGATCACCGTCACCAACGCCGCCGGCCTCACGACCTCGGCCCTCAGCAACGGGTACCTGTGGGACGTGACGGCGCCCTTCGCGGCCGAGCCCCCGAAAGACGGCCTGGACTCCTCGGCTGACATCAACTGGACCCACAACGAGACTTTCTTGGGGGCCACGTGGATCCCGTTCGAGGACACCGAGAGCCCCATGGCCTTCTACGAATGGGCCATCGGCACGAGCCCTGGGGCCACGGACGTCCTCGACTTCACCGACGTCGGGCTCCGCACCGTCGCATATCACCCGTGGTCCCCGATGGTCCCCACGGTCTTCAACGCCAGCGAGACCCCGTACTTTGTCACGGTCCGGGGGTCCAACGTCGCGGGTGTGACCTCGGACCCCGTCACCTCCGACGGCCTGTTCCTCGACGCGACGCCCCCGGTGCCGGTGTACGTCCGCGACGGCTACGCCAAAGACATCCAGTACCAGTCCTTCATCGAGTCCATGTTTGTGAACTGGGAGTTCTATGACCTTGAGTCCGGCATCCGCACGTACGAAGTGGCCATCGGCACCGCCCCGTACCAGACCGACGTGCTGCCGTTCACCGACGTCAGCCTCAGCACTTTGTACCAGACAAAGCAGTCATACAATGACGTGGTGCTGAACCTGAAGGAGGAGACCACGTACTATGCCACCATCCGGGCCTTCAACTACGCCGGGATCAGCTCCGTGATGTCCAGCGATGGAGTGACGGTGGGGGCCGCGGTGGTGGACGTCAAGCCCGAGTTGGGGGGCTCCTTCATGCTGGACGCCAAGAGCTCCAATCAGGCCAAGAACGACAACAGCACCGGGGCTGCGCGGAAGACGACCTACGCCAGCGTCGGGATCCCGCCGGGGGCCCTGGGGGAGGAGATGGAGCTCACGTCCACCGCGGTGCCCAACGACGTGTATGACGCGTACTTCAACGGGTCCGGCACCGGCTGCTGCCTGAAGTACTGCAATGAGCACACGGAGCTGAAGGACCAGTTCTGCGGGGGTGAAGAGTGCAGCACCGTGGAGCAGGGCAAGGACTGCCTGGCGCACTACAAGGCCACGGGCAAAGCGCAGGGCCTCGAGCCTGACCCCACGGTCTCCTGCTCCGAGTACGAGGACCCCGAGACCAGCCCCCCGCCGGAGAACTTCAAGTTTGGCAACTACTCCTTTGCCATGTGGCCGGCATCCCCCAGCCCGGACGGCGTCTCCTTCAAGAAGCCCATCTCATTCGAGCTCTACTACGCAGACGAGGCCTCCGAAGGGCAGGCGTTCCCGATGCCGCAGTTGATGATGTGGAGCATCAAGTTGAAGAAGTGGATGAATGCGGCCGAGACCTGCGACCCGCCGCGCGTCGAGAACAACCCCGAGACCTTCATGTTGACGGTGTATGTGTGCCACTTGACGCAGTTCGCGCAGTTCGGCACGACCTCTGAGGAGGAGCCCACCGTCGGCCACATTTGCTACAAACCGGAGTACAACCTCACGTCACATCAGGTCTACGTGAGGGCGTGCAACTTCACCAGCAACGTGACGAAGTTGTACAGCTACGTGGCCACGATTGTGCCGCACCAGCCCTGCAATGCCAGCCTCCAGGTGTGCTCTTGGACGGGGGCGTCGTACTCCCCGGCCATCGGGATCTTGGATGCGGACCCCGAAGTCCACATCGACCTGGACAACGACGCCATCCTCTACCAAGTGTACCATCTCACGCTGACGGTCACCAATGGGGTCGGGAATCAAGCCTCGATATCCTGGACCAATCTCGACATCCCCACGCATACCGCCACCGCAACCACAACGCACAGTAGCAGCTCATCCCCGAGCCCGACGTCATCACCAACGCCGACTGGTACTTCCACCCCCAGCCTGAGCCCCACAGGCACGGCGACGCTGAGCCCCACGCCCACGCCCACGCCCACATCGACAGGCACCCCGACCCCAACCCTGACCCCAACGCCCACCCCGTCCGCCACCCCCACCGCATCCCCCTCACCCACACCCACAGGGACGCCTACACCTACTTCCACGCCCACCCCGACGACGACACTGTCGCCCACCGCGACACCCACGCCCACCACCACGAGTTCTCCGACATCCTCCCCGTCCGGCACACCCACACGGTCCCCAACCGCCTCACCCACGTGCACGCCGTCCCTCACCCCCTCGTCCACAGGTAGTGGCACACCGAGCGCTTCACCAACGCCCTCCCAGAGTGCCACATCGACCCCCACCTCGACTCCCTCAGCCTCCAGCACCGCCACCACTGAGACCACCATCACCATCACGTACCGGAGCACCGCCTCGATCACCGCCACCCCCACCCCGACCTACTCAGCCACATGGACCTCCACCAGCTCTGCGACTCCGACGTCCCAATCCACTTACTCCCCCTCCCCGACCGCCTCCCAGACCCTGTCCCCAACCCGCACCCAGACCTTCTCCCTTTCCGCCACGGTATCCCCAACGCGAACCCACACCAACACCGCGACCCGCACCGCCAGCCTCACGCGCACGCCATCCCCCACCGCGACCCAGTCCACGTCGTACACCACCACCCTCACATTCACCGCCTCCTCCACCTGCAGCCCTACAGCGACTCCCACGCCCTCCGTCACCACCGCTGCCTCCCCCACCCCCACGCTCACGTCCTCCGGCACTGCCACGGCCACGATCTCCGTGACCACAAGCGCTACGCTCTCAATCTCCTTCACGAAGACGGGCACCCGCACAGGGACGCGGACGCTGTCGGGCAGTCTCTCTCCCACCGTCACCCCCGTGCCCACGTCAACACCAATTGCCACCAATGCCACCTTCAAACTGCCATCCGTCACGCCCACCCCCACCAGCTCCGGCACCCCCACCGCCACCTCCTCCGCCACGGCCGCCTCCTCCAGCACCGCCTCCGCCACCCCGTCACGCTCCTGCACCCCAACACCGACGCTGACCCCCAGCCCGACCGGGACGGTGTCGCACAGCCCGACGCAGAGCGGCACCAGCTCCGCAACCGTCGGCCCGTCCCGCACGGCCTCCCAGACCCCGACTCCGAGCGGCAGCCCGACGGGCAGTGGGACGCTGACCACGAGCCGCGCAGCGTCGCCGACCCTCGCGGCCACGGGCAGCCTGACGCCCACCGCGACCGCCAGCGATACCGCCACCATCACGTGGACCGCCACGCAGACGCCCTCCTACACCACGACGGCCACGCCCTCGCCCTCGCGCACGCGGTCCGCCACGGCCACGCTGTCCAGTACCGCGACACTGACCGGGACGTTGTCGGGCACGCGCTCCGCCACCCCGACCCCGAGCCGGGCCCCCAGCGCCACCGGCACGGGCACTGCCTCGCCTACGCCGACCGGGTCGCTGCGCCCCACGGCCACGCGCTCCACAACTGCCACCCGGAGCCGGACTGCGACACCGTCCGCCTGCCTCACAGCCTCGGGCACCGCGTCCGTCACGGCATCACACACCCGCTCCCCCGCCCTCACCCTCACCGCCGCGCCCAGCGGCACGCCCTCCGGCACTTTGAGGTCTTCCGCGTCTGCGACCGCATCTGCGTCGCCCGTGCCCAGTGGCAGCCCCACTCAGTCCGGCACCGCTACACACGTGTGCACCCCTGCGGCCACACTGACGGCGAGCGCTCCCTCCACGCTCACCCCCGCCTTCACGGCCCTGGTCACTCGCTCGTGCACGGACACTGCGACCGCGATGCGCACGCGCACGGCGTCCGGCAGCGCCACGCAGACCGCCACCTTCACCGTGACCACGAGCCTGACCCGCACCAGCAGCCCCACCGCCACCGCCAGCCCCTCGTGCACCCAAACCGCCTCCCCCACTCGCACCTGCACTCGTACCAGCACCGCCTCTGCCACGGGCACCGTCACGCCGTCCGTCACGTGGACGGCGTCAGCGTCATGCAGCGCCACCGTAACGGCGACCCCGACAGGGACCCTGACGCTGACGCAGACGATGACGTCCACGGAGACGAGGACTCAGATCTCGTCAGGCACCGCGACTCGCACCCCAACTCGCACACCCGCCGCGACCGCCGCCAACCCGAGCCCAAGCCCTAGCCCCATCCCCAGCCCAAGCCCCATGGCCAGCCCTGGACCCAGCCCCAGCACCAGCACCAGCCCCGACCCGAGTGCCAGCAGTAGCCCCAGCCCTATGCCCAGCCCTAGTCACAGCCCCAGCCCTATGCCCAGCCCCAGTCACAGCCCCAGCCCTATGCCCAGCCCCAGTCACAGCCCCAGCCCCAGCCCAAGCCCCAGCAGTAGCCCCAGCAGTAGCCCCAGTCCCATGCCCAGCCCCAGCCCCAGCCCCAGCCCCAACGCCAGCCCCAGCCCCAGCCCCAGTCACAGCCCCAGCCCCAGCCCCAGCCCGCACGCCAGCCCCAGCCCCAGTCACAGCCCCAGCCCCAGCCCCAGCCCCAGCCCCGGCCACACGTCCAGCCCCACGCAGACGTCCACGCCCCTTCCCACGCAGACGTCCACACCCTTTCCCACTCAGACGCCGCCTCACACTGCCACCCCCTCAGGCACCGCCACGCCGCCTCACACCACCACCGCCTCAGGCACCACCACAGGCACCTGCAGCTCAAGCCTCACTCCGAAGCCCTCCCTCACTACAACCTCCTCTGGCACTCAGGCCGCCAGCTCCACAGGGACGGCCACCGGGTCTCCCACACGGTCCGGCACGACCAGCCCCACCCCCACCCCCACGCCTGAGGGCACTGCTACCGCCGTCCACACCGCCACGGGCACCAACACCCCGAGCCTGAGCCCGCAGTCCACGTCTACTGGCACCGCCTCCCTCACTCCGTCGCTGGCCTCCACAACGACCGGGTCCCCATCGGCAACACCTTCTGCCTCCTACTCGGCGACCCCCCCTGCCACCGCGTCGCCCACCCGCAGCCTTACGCCCACCTGCAGCTGCACGCCGTCCCCCACACACATCTTCACACAGCCCCCCACAGCAACCCCATCCAGCAGCCCATCGAGCACACCCCTGCCCACAGCCACCCCCACTCGCTCACCCACTGCGACCACCGCACACACCCCCACCCCCACCGCAACCCACAGCCATCCGGCGACATGTACCAGCACGGCCACTCCTGCCACCACACTCAGCCCCACATCCACACTGTCGCCGGCGGTCACCCTCACCCCCTCCCCGACCTCCACTCCGTCACGCACCCAGACCCCCTCTCGCACTGCCACCACCACCGCATCTTCCACTGCTGCGGTCACCCCAACCGCTTCAGCCTCCCGCTCCTGCACGGACACCGTGACAACCAGCCAGCGCCCCACGCTCACTGCCACCACCATCCCCACGGCCACAGAAACATGCAGCCCCACTGCCACACCGGTCCCTACGGGTACCCCCACCCCCACGCACCTCCTCCCCCCCACGTTCGCGCCTCACGGCATTCCTGTGGCAGTCGCCTCCGCCGTTGTCCTCTCTTACAGCGGCCCCCCCATCACAACCTTCGTCACTGCCTCCTCACAGCACCGGGACTGTGCAGAGCAGCGCGTGCGCAGCGCCCCTCTGGCCCGGCTCAACGTCTCGGCCGTGCAGCTGACGGTCGCCACCCCCTCCCAGGCCGTGTACCTCTGCTACCACACGCAAAGCGACTCCCTGGCACTGCTGCCCCCGCTGCAGGTGTACGGGCTCACCACCGTTCTGCCCCCGACGGTGCCCTCCCGGGCCCCAGCCCTCCTGACGCTGCAGGGCGCCTTTGCGCTCGGGGGCGACCCCGGGGCCCTGGTGCTCACCACGGCCCCGGACTGCACCGCCGTGAACGCCTCGGCCGTGCGGTACCCCGTGGCCCCCCCGGCCACCGCGGCCTCGGCGGTGTGCGCCATCACCGGCCCTGATCGGCCCGGGACGTACACCGTCTGCCACATGAGGGCCCAGGGCCTGCCCCCGCGCCCCGTGACCACCGTGACGGTCTCCGGGGTCACCGGCAGCGCAGTCTCGGGGGTAGTCCTCGACGTTACCGGCGTCGGCCTCTCGGCGCACGACCGCTACGCCGCGGTCGCAGGGGCGCAGTGCAGCGCCGCGTCGCAGTGGCGGCCGGTGGTCCCCGGCGCCGGGAACACCACCGCGCGCCTCCCGCTGCCGCTGGGCGTCGTCACGAGCGTGTGCTACGCCCACAGCCCCACGGGGGACGCGGAGCTGCGGTGGACGATGCTGCTGCAGGCGTACCCCGTCCCAGGGCCCAGCCATTGGGAGGCCGGTTCAGCGGCCGCGGCTCAGGCCTGGCAGCCCTTCTCAGTGGAGGTCCATGGGTCCGCCTTCTCCACCGCCGACACGTACAGTGTGGCGGCCCCGGCGGTCGGGGCCCGGCGGTCCGGGTGCGGGCAGGAGTACCCGGCGGTGCCCGTCACGCGCGCGATGCTCGTGTCCAACGCGACCGTCGCGCTGCCTCTGGCGCTGCCGGAGGGCCGCTGGAGCCTGTGCTACCACATGCCCGTCACCGGGTGGTATGAGGTGCCCACGGCGCCGGGGGCCGCGGCCGCGCCCAGCCTGGCCACCCTCCCGGCCACGCGCAGCCCGGCCCTGATCACCCTCCCGGCCGACACGCCGGTGCTCCTGCAAGAGCACGGGTATCTGCTGCGGGCGAGTGACCGCTACGCCGTGAGCCGCGGTGGCTGCGCGGGGGCCGGCAACTGGACCCCCGGCCACCAGCCCCTGGCCCTTGCGCTGGCCCCGGGCGCGCACGACGTGTGCCACCGGGGGGCAGCGCAGGCGACCGGAGTGCGCATTGCGCGCCTCCTCGTCGCAGGGGTGACGTCCTACACGACCGTCCCATCGCCTGCACCCGCTGATCGCTCCTTCACCATCGTGTTCACTGGCTTCGGCCTCAGCACCAACGACTCGTTCGGGTTCGCGCAGAGCCCGGAGTGCCTGGAGACTCCGTATCGTGCAGGGGCCGTCTCTGCCGCAGCCGAGGCCGTTGCCACTGCGGAAGGCACATGGCCTGCGACCGGCACGGGCACGTATCACGTGTGCTACCGCACGGCCGCTGCCGCGGCCGGTCAACTCCTGAACGGGTCACTGCCCATCACCCCCGGCCTCGCTGGCGCCAGTGAAGATGGGGCCGGGATGTCCGGGCCCCTGCTGACAGTCCTCGTCATCATCAGCGCCATCGTTCTGGCGGGGCTGATCGCGCTGCTGCTGTGGGCCCTGTGCCGCAAGTCCCGCCGGCCGTCGTCCCCCGTCGTGAGCCTCACGCCGAAGGCGGTCGAAGGCAAAGGGTCCCTGCTTCTGGCCCCCTCGCCCGGGGCCCCGGTCACAAACCCCCTGTTGGACCCGGTGGGCGAGCCCAAGACCGCGGCCGCACCGCCTGGCCCCCCGGTCGGCCCGGCCTCCCCGACCTCCAGCAGCTCCAGTACCTTCAGTGGCCCCCCCACCCCAAGTGAACTCTCGGCGCCCAGCACCAGCGCCACGCAAGTGATGCCCAAGGGCACGCCCCCCGACAGCGCGGCCTCCGAGGCCCTGCCTTCAGTTCCTACGGCGTCCCACCGCCCCTCGGCGACGTCCAGTGCCCAACGGAGTGCCGCGTCGGCACTGTCCTCCACAGCGCTGCGGTTGATGATGATGGACGACGACCCGTTCGGGTCGTCCGCCGAGGCCCCCCGCCGCTGGCCTCAGGCCGCCTCCGCAGCGTCCAGCAACCGCAGCCTCCACCCGCCGGTCCGCGGCCACGCGCCGGGGCCCCACGGCCCTCGGCAGCAGTCCTCCATCTCCGACAGCACCGTGTCCACCGCCATGACCCACTGGCAGATGACTCTGGACGCCACGATGCGGGCCCCCATTCCCAAGCCCGCGGGCAATCCCTTGCGGGCCCCGCGGGACCGGACCGCCCCAAAGACCGCCTACACCGGCGCAGAGCAGCCCCTCTGGCCCCTGGAGCAGCCAACGTCCCCCCACTCGGGAGCCGCAAAGTCGAAGGAGGGGACCCCTCGGAGCGGGAATATCCTGCTGCCGGCCCAGCCCGTGGCGGGCGTACACCCCCTTCCCAGACCGCGCTTGCCCGCTCCCCACGAGCAGGACACAAATGAGCTCCTGCTCCCCTGGTCAGGGCCAGGGGCCATCCCGGCCATGCCATTGAGGCGGTCGGGGCCGAGCAGTCCGGCGAGCACGTCCTCACGGCCCCCTCGCCCCGCGAAGCTCAACCTCCTCACCTTTGAGGCCCCAGATGACGAGGACTGATGCAGCCGCGTGCTCTGCGGGGCCCTGAGGCGGAGGGGGTCCCCCCAACGCAACGCACTGGCAGAGCAGCAGTCAAAGAGCAATCAACGGCAGCAGGGCGGTTGGAGGCGTGCGGGCATGAGTGCAGGGGGGGGGTGGGGTGAGGGGGCGCCGTTGTCCAGACTACACTGCGCATGCGCATCTGGGCCTGCCTTCCCCCCCCATCCGCATGCATTTGGCCCTGTGTACTCCATCTCCTTGTCTGAGGAGACTCCTCAGTCGCCCGGACCATGCTCTCTTGTATTGTGTCACCCCCCCCCAAAAACTATTCCCATGTAATGTGCACGACCATCCATGCAGTAGGGCAGTGCCCATGCAGCTTCCTCAAGTATATCTTGTCCCTTCCATGTGCTAACCTCCTTGTGCATGTCTGTGATGTCCATGCGGTGTCATGATCCGCTGAGAATCGTTTCTCGGCCTGCAACAACAACTGAAAGAAACACCCAGTACGTTCCTGGACAAAAGCGTGTTTCCCAGCCACGCAAGACTGGGGGCATCGGTGTGTGTGTGTGTGTGTGTGTGTGTGTGTGTGTGTGTGTGTGTCTGACACGCGTGAACATGGCATGGTGCATACAGGGTCAGGTCCGCAGGAGCCGCCTGACCCACGTGCTTGTTCCCTGTCTGAACCCGGATGAGGCTGATCTGCCTACGTGGCAGTGCAGTGCCTCATTCTGTCATCAGGCCTGAAGGACTACGGGCATCTGCTGGCGCTGTTTTCTTCCAGAAAGGCGCCTATTGGCGTTGAACATGCCTTTTGTTTGACTCCAACTGACGAGGATTCACACTCAGCCACCATTGTTGTGCTGTGTTTCGCAATTATGTGTGTGTGTGTGTGTGTTTCTGAGATCTGACCCCTGGGAGAGTAGAAGTATAGAGAGTATACGTCGCATGGTGCGTGCGGAACTTGCTCCGTGAGGAACTGAAAAGTTGGGTGATACTCTGGTGATGGCGTCGTGATATCAGGCCGGTACTGCCATAGGGCAGCACCGTCCTTCTTCCCTCTCAGGTCCAGATCACTGCTGCGCACCTGTCCCCGCAGAAAGGCGCCTACTGGCGTTGAACATGCTTTGTCTGTCTTGTTTGATGACCAGCTGACGAGGAATTGACATCCAGACCTGGCGTTGTGCTGCTCATCTGTTTGTTTGCAATTCGTGTATGTGTGTGTGTAGGTTTCTTGGCTTCGCAACAGCAGTGAACATGCTTCCATCATCCGCTTCTTCACCAGACCGAAAGCCTCGCGGTCTCGCGGTTCCCGACGTGTGTGTGCGCGCTGGGTTTTTTTGAAAAACACTATTTTCTGCCTTTTCTGGTGAAAATAGCGTACAAATTTTCCCAAGAAAACGAAGGGGCCATTCCCTTGTGAAGCGCTGACTGGCGTTGCAGGTTGGTTGTCCTGCAAATGGCGTGAAACACTGGTTTGCCTCATTGGATTGCATGCCCCCCCTCCCCCCCTACAAGAACAATGCCTTGTCAGAGCAATAGTCGGTGTTGTCTCCGTCCAACTCATTGCTTTCACTGTTGTTCTCGTTGGTGTATGTCTTCACTTTGCACTTTGTCCGAATGGCATCAGCTCATGGTTGCTTCTTTGGTGGAGACCGCCATGCCTAAAAAAAGAGGGTGGGGTTGTGGGGGAAGGGGGGGTAAGAATCTGCCCCCTTGGACGCTGCGGCCGGTGCTCCAGCTGGTGTCGTTTCCGCGTTCGTGGAGCCCAGTGGCTGGTGTGCCAGGGCTGTGCTGGACGTGGCACCAACCAAGGACACCAAAAACTACCCCCCCCCCCCCCGAAAGAACAACGGTAAAAGCACTGACTTTGATGGAAACAATGCTCTGACGAACGCAGTGACCCGACGCAACATGCGAAGGGAAGAACGGGTGACAGTTCAGGGCCCCGTAAAGAAACAACAACCCGGCGGAATGTCACACAGGGGTTGTAGTTGTTGGTGTCCTATCCACAGCTCACGTTCGTGGCTCATTCTTTGTGACAGAAGGGTACCAATGGTCTTGTAGGCCACTGACGAGACCATTTTCTTTGTGCATTTTGTGCTGATCGCCTCCTGTGCCCTGGTGCCAGTGCCCAGGCTTCTTTTCCCGGGTAGGATCTGAGCCCCCCTTGGTTTCCTATGGAGGTATGGTGCCACCTATTGGAAGACCCTTCTCACTGCACTGCGGGTTGTGATGCTTAGCTCATGTGCATTGTTGTTTCTTTGGTGAGTGAGTCGGTGCTTTCTGCACCTGAGGCGCAGCAACAGGCCCAAGACCTTCCCAATTGCACTTCATTTTCATTGCCGGTGCGTGCGACTGACTACTCATCAGTCCAGGCCCCAGATCGATCCGCTGTTGTTTCTGCATTCAATCTGCGTTATCTGGAATTCCGTTGCATGAAGCTCAGGTTTGGCCTGTTGTTGATTGTGTTCAGTAGCATCTGCCATATCCCCACCATTGTGGTCTGCAGTGTGCCGTTTAGTACAGCGACTGCAAAACGATCCGGCAAGTGCATACTTTGGCCCCACCAGGCCGGGGGAGGTGGTTGGCTGACCACACTCAGGGGCCTTTTCCAACTGTACAGATCTGAGGGTCCGCAGATCAGGGCTTCTACAGTTGCAGGGTGGGAACAATGGAGATGGAGATGGTTAGTACCGTGACCAGCGGTGCATGATCATTTATCTTTTTCCTTTTGGAGCACCAAGCACAATCGTCTGCATCACTGCATCAATGGCAAGACGCAAGGTTGGCAATCACCTGGCCTCAGGGAGCGTAGTGTGCATTTCTTATGACTGGAGACTGACAACAACTCTTTTGATGTGTACTGTTGGAAGAAGGTAGACTGTTTCCATGCTGTTCCAAAACACCTTTCTGTTGTCCCATTTTACTGCATCTGCTTTGGCCAAACCAGTGGACCGTATGGGTGTCCTGCGTTTCCTTTGTGGTTTCTAAGTGCTGAGGTGCGGGGTTAAGTCCTCTGTGGCCAGTAAATAAATGGTTTGCCCCATCTTGTGTGAGAGATTTTACAAGTGTGAGGGCCTCATCATTCAGCGTGTTGCATTTTTAGTCACCAACGCTCTTCCCGTACAGGGGTGCAGGCCACACATTGATGCATTCATTCGGAGCAAAGATTTGATGAGAAATATCCACTACCAGGACCAAAGTCACACCATTACTTTGCTCAGGGGTTGGTGTGCACCCTACAGCAGGGGGGGGGGGAAATTGAGGTCCGCAATTTTTCGCAATTTTTCGCAATTTTCCGCAATTTTTCGCAATTTTCCGCAATTTTTCGCAATTTTCCGCAATTTTCCGCAATTTTTCCGCAATTTTTCACACTTCCCGATTTTCTGACCGCCTCCCCACGCTGGTGCAGAACAATGAGAATTTTTTTTTTTTACTATTCCATACACTCTCAAATGTTGCAAAGTCACCAGAACCTGGTATAGCTCAATTGGTAGTACCGCTGCACTGTAGTTCCAGGGTCCTGGGTTCAAACCCAGTTGGGCACAATATGGTTACCTTCGCTTTTTTGGTCTTTTTACCTTCGCTTTTTTGGTCTTTTTCATGCCTGCATGTTTGCATGTTTGCATGTGCATGTCCGATGTGCCAGAGATTGCAGAGCAATGGAGCCTATACATCCATTGCAATGTTGTTGATATAAATGGGCCAACTGCTTTGCAGGAATGGTGGCAATCTTGTGCCCCTTCACCGTTCCAAGAGAGGGTGCTGTTCTTGATTACGCAGCCCACTTCTGGTGGTGATGTGGAACGCTTTTTCTCACAGTGTGGGACAGTTTCAAAGCGGCAGCACAAATTGGATGACAACATCCGCCGCTTTCGGTTCATGCTGCAATTCCACGGTGATATTGAGGGGCGCCTCCTGTAATTGTACTGCCCATAGACTATTTGTTTCAGTGAAATTCTGAGAATTCTGAGCCACCTGTCCAGAGTTGTTGCACCTTGAGGGTTCAGGAGGGCCGCTTACGACATCGCAATTTTTCCGCAATTTTTCCGCAATTTTCCGCAATTTTCCGCAATTTTTCCGCAATTTTTCGCAATTGGATTCGACCCCCCCAGACCGCAATTCCCCCCCCCCCTGCCTACAGATATGCATGATTGCGCTGAGGTGATCCGATGGGCCTGAATATATGATGGCATAGATTGTCAACTTGGACATTAGTAACTCCACGAAACGGCGAGTGTTTGTACGGTACGTGCAGGGCCTTTCACAGCCAGTTCCCGGTTTTGCCACTGGATGATTTGATGTCAATTTCGTGATGTTGGCTCCCAGTAGCAATTCTGAGGTGTGTGTTGTTTGCCCATGCAGCACCCTGCGAGCACCCTGCAGCGGATTTAGACACAATTGTATCATTGCAAGATGGTTTCAATGTGCGCGTATCCCCCCCCCCCCTGTACGCAAATGGAGTTCTGTCCCAACATCACAAGGTGCGCATTCTGCAGCTTTCATTGTGGTTTGCCCAAGATGTGGAGGGTGGTCATGCAAACAGCATGTGTGAACAGCAGTGTGCCTGCGGGTCCTTTGTGACCGACCGGCTGTCACCCTTGATATGATTGTAGTACCATGTCTAGCCATAGCATCACTCCCCTTCTCCCTCCTGCCTCTACAAGCATGCAATGTGCCTACATTTCTCTGATGGAAGGATGTATCACGATTGTCTCTTGCACTCAGTAGTTGCATCAGCAATGGCTCATTGGCTCTTTGTCAGCTGCTTGCAGATAAGCCTGTGGGCGGCTGGCCTTTCAATTCCGTAAACCCTGGGACTTACACCATACACCAGCCAAGAAGGGCTGCATTATGGCATACAGTGCCTGTCACATCGTTTGGAAGATTGCCGTTCATAGTTTGTGCAGCGTACTGCTTTGTTGAGCCTGGTGAGGTGAAAAAACAGCTAGTGTCGACTAGTCAGAAAATTTCCATTTTTCCCTTTAGCGAGTTCGGCTAGCAGAACTCCTCAAAGGCACGAGAGGGAAAGGTGGTGACGCTGTTGAAAGATGGGGGAAATGGGAAAGTTCTCCCCCATTATTCCATTTTTTCTCAATGTTTTTCATATTTCCTATCAAGTTCACACATCTTTTGCAAAGTTTTTACTTGTAGTAGTGCGTGTAGATCTATTTTTTCATTTTCCATTTTTCCGGGTAGTGTTGGAGTGGCCCCCCATGTTGTGTTGGGTAGGCCCTGGTGTTGTTCCATGGTTGCCAGAGTGATTTTGAGGCTGTGAACGCTGTGCCCTTAATGTGTCGATGTGTTAGACGGGTTCTCA
This sequence comes from Eutreptiella sp. 'Long Island Sound 2002', assembly GCA_964036045.1. Taxonomy (NCBI): domain Eukaryota; phylum Euglenozoa; class Euglenophyceae; order Eutreptiales; family Eutreptiaceae; genus Eutreptiella; species Eutreptiella sp. 'Long Island Sound 2002'. Next base: position 132,176,954 of record OZ038383.1, read on the forward strand.
CCATCCTACATACATCATGTGACGTGGAGTGGACTTTCTCAATGTGGAGGAGTGCATGCTCTAATGAGGAACACTCTTTGAAAGAGAGGACACCAAAAGAAAGGATCTTTTTATATGGCACAATTGCGGCACTTGAATGCGCATGTTGAGAATTGCTGCCCCGTCAAGTTTCATCCACCCTCAAGTTTCATCTAGCAAGGGTTATGGAGAGCACAACAATGCTTTATGTTAACAAGTTTGCCTATTTCTTTCCATTTTTCTCCATTTCCCTCCATTTTCCTCCATTTCTCCCCATTTTATTCCATTTTCTTCCATGTTTCAGCATTTCCCCCGAATTGTTTGCCATTTTGTTTCATTATTTTTCACTATTTCTCCCATTTTCTCTTTTTTTCCATGGCTCTGCGGCTAGTCGGCTCTGTGAAAACGGCGCATCATTCTGTCGACAGGAGTGGATTCAGCACGGTGCGCATTGAAATCTCATGCCATTACAACAAACTGTGGATTTATTTTGATAATTAGCGTACCCAAAATACTCGAAACATTCTCTTTGGTTGAGCCGGTGAACTGAGGGTGCCACAGTCCAAAACAATGCTGCCATAGAGTTGGCATGTTCGTTTGCCCATGCCAGGCCCAGTGCCGAGACGAAACACAAACATGCATTTGGGAAGTGAGCATCCCAAAGTTTCGCAAAACAAACTATGACTAGATCACGACTCAAAATAACCCCAGCCACTAGGTGCAGTTTTCCTCCGGCCCCACCGCAGTTGAGTGGCCACACTTTGAACCCAGACACTAAATATAGCTGCTCGAAGGGCAACTAATTACAAATCATACTAGCTCGGTTGTGAGCAAAGCGCATACAACTCACTTGTCGCCAAAATCAATGCATTTCCAATAGGCACATGCACGACTATCATCAGAGCTAATACATACCATCCAACTCTATCCAGGTAGAGAAACCGCTTCAAGACTTTTCAAAAATTTGCACACATTCATCAAACAAGACGGAAAAGTTTTTGTGAAAAAAAGGCTTTTGGCAAAGAGCACGTGAATTTGTGCACTGTCCGCCGGAATAAGGATAAGTCAACCCAGGCATGAACTATGCTAAGTACCAGCGCTGCGAATGCTCCTTCGGGACCACAAGATCAACAGTAAGAAAAGTCGCTGGCCACATCTTTTGTGTGAGACTTGTTCCAAGCCAAGCCCCCCCCCTATTCTTTAGGAAGTATTAGAGACTAACATTTTATCTCTTTCTCTATTCTTTTGAAGCATAAAGTACAGTTTTGAGAGACACTAGGGTGATAACCCTAGCCCCCCATGAAGTTCACCCCTACCACCCAGTGGAGCGGAGGTATCTTCTTTCATGCAGGTATATACCCCAAAAAATATGCACTTCATGCCATTTTCTATAAATGTTAAGCCTAGTGGTCTCCCATCTCTGGACCTAGATACTCAAAAGTTTCATCTAGTTATTGTGGTCCTATTTTTCAACTATTTCGAATTGTTTGCGAAGCTGGCCAAACCATCTCCTATGTCTCGCCCAACCTACTTGCCCCCAGTTCTTAAACACTGACCTACTAAGAAAAATAGTGCACATCAACTGCTTGACGCTATCTATTTAGCTAGATTACTGTCATTTTTCATGTTAAAATCATATGCTTTGTTTATAAAAGATTGAGCGGTTGTAATTAAGCCCGCATTGTCCATCTGCGGCCCCCCTTTGCTAGACATGTTTTCATTTGGAAGGAGATTGTATCCTGATATTTTTCCCCTGGTGTTGTGGTGCCATTCCTGCATGACTGTTTTGACTATTTTGAAAAGCAGTGAGGTTTTGTTCATCAAAAACCATTGGAGAAAACAACAAGGGTTTCAACGTCACTAATTGGCAAAGCAAAATATCTTTCTGGTAGCAAAGATAGACCTATTGCAAGCTTGAGCACCAACTCGTCAAACCCTGAAGACTCAAGACAAAGCAACAACAAGTAGAACAACGCCATGTCAGTAACACTGAGTGCCCGTACGTTTCCCATCACCGCCGCTAACAACATGTCAAATTGCATCACACTGATTCAGCAAAAAGGAGAATGACCTTTGCCTTTACGTAGACAATTGTCCCTTCACGGCCTGCTGCCACTAATGTGAAAGCCGCCTAAATTGCGTTTACAAAAACTACGGCCCTGTCCCTCGCGCAATACCATTGATGTTGCTAGCATCGTTGACTGGTATAAAAACTTGCCATCATCCTAGCGACTCCTTTTCAAGTGGACTTCAAGTGTCACGAATGTGCACTCATACACGTCACACTAGGATTTCTGAATACCCTTGCCCCATGTGCAACACAACACACCCGATGACCCGACTGCATGTTATTGCTTTATGCCCCAACACATCATACGTGAAAAGGCCTTTCTTTTCAGCCTGGGGGATGGAAATTTTGCATAAGGTGGAATCCTAGTATACCGCCGAAGCCAATAGCGGTCAAAGATGCATTTCATTCGTGCCATGGTCGCCGAATCACTGAAATCATCCCTTCTTCCAACCAACTCAGATGGCAAAACAAAAGAGGAATTCCTCACAACACTGGTAGCCAAAAGGCAACCACTGTCTTCAGCCATTACAAAAGCCAGAGATTGGATCGTGAACAATGCGTGATCCCCCCTACCCAAACCCTCGACACCAAACCCGTGGCCCCAGGTGGGTATACAGTACATCGATTCGTATCACACCAAAATAGAGCAAGCCAGACATCCTGGCAAAACTACCACACCAAGTACAAAAAAAGTAAAGTAAAGGAACGCAACACCGTCCCCCCCCCCATCACACAAAAAAACAAATATGCGGCCAAACCCTAGCGCCCACCCACAAGCGAAGAAACTCCAACTCCTGCATACCCCCGCACCCCTGCTGCCTTTCTTGTAGTTTGCCATCCCCAAAATGACCAGGAAAGAAGACCCACAGTCCTGCCCCCTCAATCAAGCACCACGGAAAGGAAACACATGCACCCCGCCTGCAGCCACCCCCCCCCCCCCTATATCCCACCGACTACCACATGAATCCTGCGACCATCACGAACACGAAGGCACCAAATCATAGTGACATTTTACAAAGCCCTGTGGGTATAGAACACCATACTATACAACAATTACATACTCAAATACAACGTGAGGCTTGGGATGAACATATCTCAAATCTAAAAATAATCGCAAATCCTACAAGTGTAGTGCATCTGCAATTACCTGCAGGCACATGTGCTTGTCCCATGCCCAGCATTGAGCATGAGAGTGTTTTTCCATACACCGCCTTGACCAGCCAAACGACATAGGTAGACACACCTCAATGTTGTATGTCCATTGACTCCGCGGTGCCCGATCGGCCAAAAAACACGGGAACACTGAGATCAATCGGAGCCTTACCCGGATAGACCATCAGCTAAGGGATGTGAACCACTCCAAGCGATATGGACCTCCTGCACCCCCCTGGTAGGCCACATCAGGCCGGAAAATTGAACCTAGAGGCACACGCCATGGCTTTTAATGTACATTGCGGCCTTCTCCTGGACCATTCCTTCAAGACCAGGGCCCGCTCTTTTTCGGGTTTACCTACCATCTGATTGGGGTACCGACACCCAGTTGAAGAAATAGGCTCATTCCAACGATTGTACGATGCCACAATGCCACAAATTATCACCTAAGGGTCTCCTCTAAGGTCTTGGCGTGCTCCAAAGGGTGTGGTGGTCTGGGGAGAGGTGAAATCGGGGTTATCAACTGCTTGGAGGCTTTTGGGTAAGCCAGTAGAGTGCATTGTATAATCAAAACTCTGAAAAAGTGCTTATCTATTTGATACATAAAACCTTGCTTTCCAAATTTGAAAAGACTGCAGTGTTCTCCAATGTTTGTTTCCCTCCTGCTGTTTCACATCCACACTCAAGGTGGGTCTTGCCAGTCCCTCCAGCAGCAATTTTACATTGAAGAGACCTTTCAATCAGCATAAAAACAAACCCATAGGACAAAGCTTCAACTAGACGATGCTACCGTGGATCACTATGATGATCACCAACACGAAGATACCAACTCATAGTGATATTTGACAAAACCTTGTGAGTACAGATCACAATACTATACAACAATTACATACTCAAATGCAACGTTACAAATAATCGTAAATCCTACAAGCGCGATGCATCTGCGATTGACTGCACGCACATGTCCCTCTGACCTCTTGTAGGGACTGGGTAAAATTGGTTTTCAAAGTACCCGCTCATGCCGATGATAAAAAAGTTCGATTAAGTCCGATCATCGGTGTTTCAGATTGATTCGTAATACTGGTTCCAAACCCTAGTACGACCGCAATAAGTAGGTATAACTTCAGAGCACCTAGGTTCTGAGGTGGAAAACCACTAGCCCTGCCGCGGTCGCACATTCGCGCGTCGCAGGCGCAAATGCCAGAGTGGCATCAGAAGAAAGAAAGAAAGAGAGAAGCTCTGTGTTACGCTATTTTGTGGTTGTTGATTTTATGATTCATGTATTGCTTGGCATTGGTTGTTGTAGATATGTTGCATGGAGGGGTGCAGAAGTCCCCAAACTGCCCACGCTCGTGGCGCCGGCGGTAACCGCTCAGGCAAGCAAAAGACTCCGTGCTGAACAACAACCATGGAAATCAGAACTGCAAGGTGCAGGGTTTGCGCGCGGGATTTGTAGATCAGTGCATGCACAGCGCAAAGTACAAAGTACCGGAACAAGCAGGATCCAAAGAGTGCAAAACAAGCAGGTCGCAGTACCAAATAACAAAAGAGAACAAGTTTTGGTGAATGCTACGATGGGATCAAAGGTTTTGACGATTTGGGAAAATTTTGGGATCAAGAATAGTTCGAGATTTCAATGAAAACATGATTTGGATCAACACGGTATTTGGGTCCGTGATCACTCGTGTTATACCTTGCTGGTGGCGCACTGCACAAAGACAAAAATAATTGGCAAAGTTGCCTCGTAAATGCTGTGCACTGCCCGTGTGCTGCATTTGCTACATCAGTGGTGGTGAGCAGCCTCCAAACTTCAAAGTAATGGAAATAGCTTGGTGTGAGGTGGGCCGGCGCTGGCATGGGAAAGACACTAAGCGGCAGGAGAAGCATCATTTGCAAGCAGAAAAACAACTATCACACTCGCACAAAATACTCTTCCTCAGTGGCCTGGGACAAGCAATACCAATTCTAAAAAAATAAACCGGTCAGTACACCGGAGAATACCAAAATGGCACATTTCTTCAGCCTTAATGCCCCTCTACACCCCAGACCCCCCGATTCCACATTGCAAAGCACACCTTTCGGGTAGCTTGGAGTTGCCCATTGGTACTCTAAAAATAGCCAGTGGGCTGTGAAGGCTGAAACTACCCCCCCCCTTTGCATTCTTCAACCTTTTGCCGGTTCCCCCCCCCAGGGGAACCGGCATGAAGTGACGGTTCCCCGCCCGAGGGGGCAGGGGGGGGGATTGCACCACAAATTTGTACCATAGTATCACAGTGCAAATCAGCTTCGGCGCCTTGTAAACATTTTCTTTGGCGCCTAGTATTTCCTCTGCTTTCTGGGCCAAATAACCATTGCCCCCCGAGGGGGGGGAATTGCAAAGGGGGGGGGGTAGGGCTTTTTTGGGGGAATGTTTGCCCGGCGCGCTACTTTTCTATTAACTATCCCGACTTCAGCCCCAGATTTACCCTCTCATGGAGAAGCCCCCAAAGTAGACCACGTGCACACCTTCCGCACAAAGCACGTTGCATAATAAAGCAATATCTGTGAATTCAGCAACTCCAACTGTCATCTGTATTGTACCCCCCCCCCCCCCTTGTATAAGCTACGCCAAAGTACCAAATTAATACGGTCCCTACGCCTACTGTAGCTTTGACAAGGCCGTGGCTTGCACGCAACACATAGAACTACCGACACACACGTCACATGGTGAGCTAGTGCAAGAATGGCGAAAATAATGCACAAATATCCCCAAAATCAGATGTATGTGGGTTCAAGTGGGCAAACACTCACATAATGCATCCAGGACTCTATGTAATTGGCAAATTTGTCACCAAACCCATGTCTTATGTGGCTGCACTACATTTCGTACCTAGTTAAATTAGGTACCAAACTAATACGGTTCCTACGCCCGCTGTAGCTTGGACAAGGCCGTAGCTTATACAACGGGGGGGGGGGACTTAACAAACAACATTGGTCCCACAAGTGTGGGTGTCAATGCATTCAGTACAATAGTGCTCCTTACACTCATCACAAACTGCGACGGTGGAGTGCTTCTGGCAACACAACACACACACTTCTGCCTCATCTTGCGTGCCACAGCACGCTCTCGCCCATCAGATGGAAGTTGTCTTTTACTGTGCCTTGTCAGGAGGGAAACGGAGCCCGGGCAACCAGCGAACCACAGATTGATGCTTTGAATCAACATGGGAACCGCAAGCACGAGAGTGAGGCATGGTTTGCGCCCAGGATCACGCACCGGCTGCGTTGCGCCTGTCTTGGACAGAGTTAGCGCTTGTCTGAGAGCCCTGAGCCCATCATGAAGCGGCTTGGGATGCCCTGATATGCCAGCCCCCATCCCAATGAATTGCTTCAGGACGCGTCAAGACTGTGACGGGCCTACTCTCAACCCGACCCAACCAAACCCCCCTTGGAGTTTCAACAGGGAGATATGGGGGCGGGGTTGATGTATGCGTCGAATGGCCGCCAACAAACTGGCCTTTCCTTGTCCCTTTCCTTGTACCCAGGGTCTGAATGTGGAATGTTGTTGCACCACGTGCCACTGTAGGGCACGGCCTCACACGCTCACATTTACCCTCCCAACCGATTTTCCACGAAATACCGAAGACCCGCTTTTTGCTGGTTTGCCATACCCCCCCTGAAATTCCTCCCCTTGCAACCTCCCGCCCAAGGGGGCTCGTCACTTTGACATTTCTTCTGACAACCGTGGGTTGTACTGCACTCCCCTTTCTTCCCCTCTAAGGACTCCCTGTCAGAGTTGATTACTCCTATCATTCAGACACAAATGTATGCCACAAGCACTCATGTTTGGTACCACTCTCGCAGCAAGGGTGGCCCGCTGTTGGCAGCTGTCATTGGTCCCTCACCCTCTGGACCGGATTTCCTGCACACTCGATAGCAAGGTACTGGGGACAAGGTTGTGGAACATACAGCAGCCAAGAAAAAAGAATACATACAGTGCCTTTGGAAAGGGCACGCGCTCAGAAGTGACATCATGTTTCAATGTGATTCACACTACCAGTGTTGTGCATGCACGGCTGCAGTTCTGAAGTATTACGGTTTTTGAAGCATCGCAACATTTGGGGGGGGGTATTTCAAAGGGGGGGGGGGTATCTGGGCAGGCAGTGCAAAAATTCCTCCAATGGTGTTCAAGCGGCGGTCAAACAAAAACTGTTCCTTCAAAGGGGGAACGTTAGCGCGCGCCCGGCGCGTGCCGGGCATCTTTTGTGACCCGTGCCCTACCGGTGGACTGTTGCCGTTGATATGTTGGGCAACATTATATGGATTTGCCCCTTAGCCCCCGGGACATCAGCAGATGTTTTGATTTGGGATGGGTATGGACCTTCTCGTACCTGAGGTGATTTCTTTGATTTCGAAGTTGGGGGCCATGATGGTGCTTATAAGGGCCGGATTCATGTCATTGTGCCATTCATTGGAAGAAAGAATGGCACTTTGACAGCCCGCCAACAATGTTACAATGACGTGCACGGGTGGTATAGGGCACGCGGCCCCGGTGTGCAAGTGCACTGAAAATAGATTCAAGAGACAGCGAGCGGCTCGGGGGTGGGTGGCTGGGAAGAAAATAAAACTGCACACTGTAACAAGAAGGGCAGTGGGGCCAAACTGGGGTTTCTGGGGAAACCTGGGTTTGTGTGTGTCCTCTCCCTGCTTTGGGAGGAACACCATATGAGGGAAGTAAGCTAGGACGGGTCATTGGGTTACATCACACACGAGGTTTTCAACGCTCCCCACAGTTAGAGGGCTCCAGATGGACCCTCCCCTCGTCTATATCTGGCCGGCGTGCCCCAGCCATAAATACAAGAGGGGCCCGGCGCTCCTCCCCACACTGTTAGTAAGAAACTCCTTGGGGTGTCGGGTGTGTTCTGTGCCTGCCTACCCGTGCCAGACTGCCATCACCCCTGCCGAGTTCCTCCTTTTCAAGGGGCACCATCCTCCGCCTTGTCCAGGGGGCGCTTCATTTAGCGCACAGGACGCATTGCGTCAAATACAGACCACTTCACACAATATACTCCACAGCATGGTGTGCACACAGGTCCGCAGATGCATGTACAACTGTGGGTCTGCTGTCATCATCACTTTCATTTGCGAAGCGAATGCAGTTCAATGGATAATGTGCAAACGCTCCTCTGATGGGGAATGATGTGGGGAAGATGCAGCAGCAACCTGCAGCTGTGAGGGAAGGAGCAACCTCCATCAACAACAAACGCAGGATGAGTTGATTGGGAAAGAGAAAATTGCATGCTGCTCACAAATGGGCCAGAACTCTGCAGCAAATCATACGCATTTGCCTGCCAGAAGAAAGGGAGAAAGAAATCGACACCTCAAAGATTGACCAGGTTCACGGGAAGGAGGTGGAAAACATGTTGCCAACACAATGTGCACACAACAAATGTGACTGTGTGTTGTGAAGACAGGACAGGTCAAGACACGATGCCTCGGAGGCCAACCGTCCATCAACAGCAGCAGCATTCTGTGGTCCTCAACCTAAACTACTACCAGTTGGAGTGAGGGGCAGACACACACACACACACCCACATGACACGTCTGTCCGTCGCCAGACGTGTGGACTGCGGCTAAAATTGGTGGGCAGACCAGTGATAGTCATGCGAAGCAGACCTTTGCTGTTGCAAAAAGAATGCAGAGCTATTCGGCACCCCGTCACGGCTTTGATGGAGGATGCGGGCACAAATGAAAAGAATTGCGGCATGGTGTGCTGTGACCAGCGGTCGCGTGGTGAGCGAATCCCACTGATCCCACCGGCTGCTGCAACTGTCCCCTACGGGTGACACGAAGCAAGGGCAAGACTCCAAAACATATCCGGCCCTCAAAAGATCTGGGGTGGCGGCGAGAGAGGCTGAAGCACCAGCTGCACGCACAGTGCACAGGCAGATCGTCACACACGACAGACGACACGCAGCAAGAGATCGCGCTGAGGATGTCCACTGGCGAGACGGACTGCTGTGAGCACGGCATGATGCACGTGGGATGGGTGACGGTGGGCCACTGCCTTTGGTCGCAGCTCCTGTCCGGCATATGCAGTCCCCCGATGAAAGCCAACAATGCTGTTCCGGACTAGGCCAAAAACCCCCACAAAATGTCATACTTTTGCTTCGCAAATTGGCCGCACAGCCCCGGCAAAACACCTTCGAAGGTTGGCCTCGGTGTAGGACTGCGTACGGCGTGTTTTCTTGACGGACCAAGGGTCGCTTGAGGTCTGTTTTGGCTGAGGTGCAGGCGTGGGGCATTATGTACAATGTGCAGGTGCAGGACAAGGTGCTGGTGGCCCATGGTTGGAACTTCCTGCGGACACTCCATGTCCTGAGGTTCGAAGAAGCCACGGTTTGCGGAATGCAGCGGATGGCATGAGGGCTGCAGAATGTGAGCGCGGGGGGCGAAGGCCCGTGCGTGAGGGACCGTAATTCTGTTCTCCCGCCGTTACCATATCCTGGCTGCAAGGACCCCCCCCCTGGTTTTGCTTAATGGGGGGGGGGGAGGGTCCAAGGGGGCTGGGGTGGGGGGGGCTGTGGGGGGACCCCCCCCCCTCCAAGGAGACCCTGAGTTGTTAAAGGCGCCGAAGAAATTGTTTGGCCAAACCTGCCTTGCGCCGAAGGCGCCAGAGAAAATGTTTAGTTGGCTGCAGACCCGATCACTGAAGGGGGGGGGGTCCGAGGGGGAGGGGGGTGTCAGACCCCCCCCCCCCCCTGTGTGACATTCCGTCTGGTTGTTGTTTCGTTACCCCCCCCCCAGTCCCCCCCCCCCCCGGGAGATGCTGAGTTGTTAAGCAAAACTCTGCCCCCCCCCTCCCCCCTTTGGTGTTTAATTGCTCTAAAGACGCCCTGCTCAAGGGGTGCTGTGACTGGGGACCACCTGCACAGTGCATCACAACGGCCGCCTCGCACGCATCCCGCGCCCAGTGCCCTACTCGTGTCGTTGGCATTGCACGAGGAAATCTGCCGGCACGAGCTCCTGCAGCCTGGCCTCCACCTTCGGCCACGGCAGCAGGCCATCGGCGCGCGCTCCGCCGATGCCAAGCACTCGGGGCACAACCTCCGAGTCCCGCGTCACACGGACAAAGGGCTCCCCCGTGGCGCGGCCGCGCAGCACTTCCATCATCACGACAGACCCCACCGCCGGCCACGAGGCGTACGGAGCGCCCAGCGCCGCCATTATGGGCCCGAGGGCGTCGTCATGCGCAGAGTAGAGGAGCAGCTTCGGCGCGCGCGCGTGCCCTCCGGCGGATGCCGCTGCGCCGGCGTCGCCCGGCGTTTGGCTGAGCGCCCGCCGCACGTCGCGCCGCACCTTCCCGAGAAACCGGCCCACCCCCAACGCCGCCATCTCGCGCCCCCCGTAGCCGGAGTAGTAGTGCCGGGCGATTGCGCGCGACGCTGCGGCAAAGTCGCCGTCGGCCGTCACCCCCGGGGGGGGACGCTCCCCATGCCCGTAGCTGTACGCGAGCCGCATCACCACCGCGCGCAGCTCCGCCCCCGGGGCCGTGCCGCGCGCCGCCTGGAGGAGCGGGGCGAGCGCCGGGCGGCGCCACGCGTCGCTGTCCTCCAGCGGGTGCTCCCGGCGCCACCGCCGGTCCAGCTCCGCGAGCCGCGGGCATTGGTCGGGCCGCGGGATGGGCCAGGGCGCGTCCGCCTCCTTCGGCCACACGGCGACGTCCAGCTGCCGCAAGGGCTCCGCGACCGCCGGCCAGAGGCCGCGGAGGAGGCAGCCCAGCGCGTCCCGGGGCCGTGTGCTGAAGGGGCTGTACCACAGGAACGCGTCGCCCGGGGCCGGCCCGGCCGGCGGGAGGAGCCCCGCCCGGTCCACGAGGGCCTCGCGCAGGACAGCGCCCAAGTGTCGCATGCGCGCGCAGCCCTGGTCCGTCATGTCGTCCCAGTCGCAGACGCCCCCCGCGGCGCGGCGTGTCTCGCGGCAGCGGCGCAGGTCCTCGATGGGGTAGCCCGGCAGGTCGCGCTTGGGCCCGGGCAGTTTGTCGCCGTGGCGGTGGAGCACGTGCACCTGCACCAGCTCCATGTCGTCGGGCACGCCCGCCGGCGCGGCCGCGGTGTGCGCGGCGTGATGCGCCAAAGGGGGCTGCTCCATCGCGCGAACTGAGCCGAGACGGCGCAGGGGCTGGCGCTCGGGGAGCGGAACACCCAAGGGACGGGGATTGTGCGGGTACACGGACCTACGCCCCACCACTTTCCAACGCCTGTGCCAATCCATTTCCATTACACAAGCAACACATGCATGACCCCGCCCCCCCCCGCCGAGGCCTTGTGCCAACCCGCCCACCGCCCGCAAAGACAGATAACCAGCATGACGTCCCCGACCCCAGGGATGCATTAGATTGGGGGGGTGGGGGCGGTCTGAAGGGGGAGGGGGAAGGGGTCTGGCTGGGACACCCCTCCTCCTTGGGTCCCCCTATGGTCCCTGCCGAAGGCAGGCCGAAAATTTGTAGGCTTAAATCCTCTTGGCACCAAAGGTGCCGAAGCAAAATTTTGGCTGTCAGCGTCAAACATTGGAGGGCTCAATCATGGTCGGTAACAGATACTGGATGCCCCCGCCCAGGCAATTCCAACCAATGTTCCAAGAGTCAGCACACAATCAAACTGCTATGCTACATCCAGTGGCTAAGATACAGCATGGAAGGGGAGGAGGAGGGGGGGGCAGGGGGTCTTGGGGGGGTACCCCCCCCTCCTCCTACGGTGTACGGCCGTTCTAATACCCCCCCCCCCCAACTTGCACAAGCACCAGGAAAGTCAGGAAAGTGACGGTCAGACCGGGTCCTGGTGCTTGGACAAGGCGGTGCTAGCACACAACGCGCGGTACCAAAAGAACACATGTCCCAAAAACCGGCCCATACCTCACCCTAAGCACAATAGTCACAAAAGGGCACTGGAACACAATGTGCAGGCAAATTTCAGCAAGTTCTGGAGGTCCTCACTGCCCATCAGGGGCATCAGGAGCTGCGGAATAGAAGCCCTTTCCGACCTTGCGCCTCATCTTGAACAATGGCACATGCTTGCCCTTTGGGGCAGGCTTTGGGGCAGGCTTGGCAGCAGGCTTTGGAATAGGTTTTTGTTTTGGAAAATCACACCAAAACAAAGAGCAGTGAGGTGCACCACCAAGCAGAATGTTGTTATGAGCAGGAGGACTCATCACAAGCATGACACGGCCCCTCTTTCCCTCTACAATCGGCACACAATCACGCTTTGCCTAGTTTCTGACCATAAAAACTGTGGTCAGAAAATTTGGTAAAAGTGACGGTCAGCCCGAGTCCCGGTGCTTAGACAAGGCGGTGCTTGCGCAAGGGAGGGGGGGTACCCCCTTGCCCCCCCCCCCCCCCCCAAAAGGACAGATAACCAGCATCAGGTGGCCCGATCACCAACCCTTGGCATGGAACTGGGTGACCGCACTCCGTGGGTACCCCACCATTCAAATGATCCCCATGACGCACTGATCATTTTGAACGGTGGGGTCAGTCTTGTTTTCATCAGCTCAGGCCCCATCAGCCAGGCTCCGACCCGGAGGTGCGGTCGGGGGTCAATTTGTTTTTGTGGTTTTCACCCATTTTTGAATTCTCAACGAAATTCTGAGTATGTCGAGCATAGAGAAACCTATAGACATGGGGTAACAAAATATTCCCCCCTCGGGAGGCAAAAAACCTTCCGGCACTTGTGGGGCCAACAATTTCCCCCAAAATCTCAAATTGCACAAAGCCAGGTTCGAGAACTTTGGGGAGTCTGGAGGGGGGGATGTCTGGATTCAAATAGCCCCCCCCCTCGGGCACACCCCAGCAGCTGAAAACCTGGCTACACCCCCCCCCCCCCCCTCCCCCGGGCCCCCTGGACAGCCCCCACAGAACGCGCGCCGTGGGAGGAAAGGTCACCAAATGCCGGTCCCCCACCCCCTCCCGGAGGGGGGGACCATGCGCCAGGACCCAAACCTGACGTTTCCAGTGCAAGTGCATTGTCACCGGAGCCATGGACTTCCGGGGCAGATGACCACCTTTCCGTTAGGGGGCGGAATCTGTGTGCGCATCTACGCCCAACCCCCCTCCCCCCCCATTCCCAAAGCACAAGATACCCGACCCATTCAAAGCACAATGCCATGGGGGCTTCCAATTCCCACTTTTCAGAGTAGAAGCCCTTGTTGCCGCCGCACTTCGTTCTGAAAACAACCACCCCTCATTTCCCCAATCCTTTGGCCTGAGACCTGGGTTCTGAAACCCAGTACCTATACAATTAGGTCCTGAAAAAATATGGTCCAAATGCAAGTGTTCGTTGGACAAGGCTTGTTGGACGGGGGGGGGGGCGGGGGGGCGTGGGGTGAATACCAAAAAACCCCCCACTTTGGACCAAAAAACCCCCCGTTTGCACTGCTGTGTCAACAACATGGCACCGCGGTCTTGCCCCACAATTGCCGGCCCAGTCAGCGCCCAAATAGCAGATTTCCACCCCCTTTGGTCTTTTCATCCACAAAAACAACGGTTGCGCACATTGGGCCAGCTCACCACAGGTGACGACGGCAACCCACTGTGGGGGACCTCGAAGTGGCGCATCATTTCTCTGGCCCACTTCTGCGACAATGTGACGGTTGCATCCAAAGATCGAGGCGCACAACAATAAAATACACAACGCAGGACGTGTGCAAACCGTTGGGAAGTACATAGAACCTGCGCATACGATGCCATCGTATCTGTGATTCATCTGCCAAGTGCACCACGAGAGATGTATGTCCAAACACATGCAGGCCTTGGCCTCCTCCTGCCTCCTACGGTAAGCGTGCAAGACTATAATGCCACCAAATATATATTTTCTTTGGTTCCGTCCGAAACCATCGACAAGTGTTCGAGATTGTTCAGCACTTCGGACACAGGGTCTGAGACAATATATTACCGTCCCCTGACACCTACCCGCCATCCTCACAGAGAGGCCACCAATAATACCTATACCGATGATGCCACCGAAGACAATATAACAACGACCTATGTCGATGACTTGGGTCCGGCTGGCAGTGAGATCTGATGTTTAAACTTCGACAGAGGGGCCTCAAAGTCACTACGGGAGGCCCTACTGTCACACCAATGGCGTGCCTGTACATCGGGGGAATGTTTGCCCGGCGCGCGCCCGGCGCGCTACTTTTAGACTATGTTCCCCCCGAAGAGCCCCCAAGCACACCCCTTGGAAACGCCCTTAGAATTAGGTGACCCAAACTGCCCCAGCTCAAGAAAGTTGCAAACTGGGGTACACAGTACCACTCTCGCTCCTTTAAGGGCGATCTTGGTCAACACCTTAGCAGGTTGGGAGAATGGGGGGTTAGGATAGCACACCCGCATCGATCTCCAGTAGAAGCGATAGGCGTTATTGAGGTATCGCGAACACTAGAGCTGCATCATAACATTGGTCCCACAAGTGTGGGTGTCAATGCATTCAGTACAATAGTGCTCCTTACACTCATCACAAACTGCGACGGTGGAGCGTTCTGGCAACACAACACGCACACTTCTGCCTCATCCTCTGCCTCATCTTGCGTGCCACAACCGAGCAAACAGCTGCTCAATGCGTGCCCTATACCACCCGTGCACGTCATTGTAACATTGTTGGCGGGCTGTCAAAGTGCCATTCTTTCTTCCAATGAATGGCACAATGACATGAATCCGGCCCTTATAAGCACCATCATGGCCCCCAACTTCGAAATCAAAGAAATCACCTGGGGTACGAGAAGGTCCATACCCATCCCAAATCAAAACATCTGCTGATGTCCCGGGGGCCAAGGGGCAAATCCATATAATGTTGCCCAACATATCAACGGCAACAGTCCGCCGGTAGGGCACGGGTCACAAAAGATGCCCGGCACGCGCCGGGCGCGCGCTAACGTTCCCCCATCAACCCCAACCGCCGTACCTGCGCCGCAGATCTACCAATTGGTGTGTCGCCCCCAAATCTCAAATGCGTTGGGAAAGCCTGCTCCATAAGACAAAAGTGAAATGTATCAGAGAAGCGAGCCACAAACGTGCCTTTGTGTGAGCCTGAAGGCTAACAAGTAATGCAGCCTGAATGCAATAAGCTTGAGAGCTGGCGAAAGAGAATGCTGTGGAAGGCTCTCGTGGCACAAGTGATGGCGCGCCGTTTGACCAGGGGTTGGTCGTTGCACAAGGTGGTGATTGCGCAAGGGGAGGCAGGGTATTGCGTGAATCTGGCATTGTAGTCTTGCAAGGTGAGGGTAGGAGGCAGGAGAAGGCCCAAGGCCTGCATTTGTGTGGACATACATCTCTCGTGGTGCACTCGGCAGATGAATCACAGATTAAACCCCCCCCCCCTTGTCCAAGCACGGTCAAGGTCAGCAAAACAACGGTCACACAGGGTCTTTGTGCTTAGACAAGCCCGTGCTTGCACGCAACACGCAACACAAAAAGACACTACATAGAAAACCTGCCTGTTCCCCACACCAAGCACAATTCTCACAAACATGGCACTAGAACACGATGTGTAGGCAAAATGTTGTTGTGAGCAAGAGGAACCATCACAAACATGACCCAGCCCCTCTTTCCCTCTACAATCAGCACACAATCACCGAGCGTTGAATTTCGGACCATAAATCAGGAACAACCATCAAAACAACGGTCACACAGGGTCTTCGTGCTTGGACAAGCCCGTGCTTGGACAAGGGGGGGGGGGGTACGCTGGCATCGTGCGCGCAAGGTCTATGTACTTCCCAACGGTTTGCACACGTCCTGCGTTGTGTATTCTATTGTTGTGGCCCTGGATCTTTGCCCCACACTAAATTGAAGTGGTCTGGGTGACAGAGGGAGAAATATACCGATAAACTGGACACACAAAACGGACCACAACAACCTCAACCTGCGGCAAAGATGAATACAGAGGGTGCGTGTTCCCTTGTGTGGTACGCCAGAACCGGCTCTTGCACAGCGAAACTGACGTTTTGTTGAGGTTTGAACTGCACACTTTGACGTTGCAAACTGCAAATCAATGACGACCTGCCTTCGCACCTTAAAGGGGATGGTGGCACCGGCCTGACGTTGGGCATAGGCGTGAGGAGCACACCGAATTGCGATGGGTGCAGACGCGGAGGCACCAAGACTACTTGCTCGGACAACCCCACCATTCTTCCCCACCAGAAAAAGAAATTTCCAAGTGGCGGCTCCCTCGCCCCGTTGAGGGATGCTCAGGGGCCATTACCATCCGCCGTGATGGTGGCGGAGGAGGGGGTGGTTGGATAGATGCTTGCTGCAGCATTTCGATGGCACAAATCGCTCTGAGGGACCCTGGATCTTCGCAACGACAACGGTGCCCTCCAAGAGTACAGAAAATTGCAATGTGACCAACATCCATGGCACGTATTGTGATAATCGAGCTGCTGTGTATCAACTAAGATCGATACATTGCGCACACAAAACCGACCAAACAAAACCAACCTGCAGCAAAGATATTCAAGGAGGGCGCGTGTTTCCCCCTGTGGTGCGTCTGAAAAGGTTTTCAAGCAGCCAACCTGTCGTTACAGCTTATCCAAGATGTGTAGTGATGAACTGGGGGAAGTCCCAATTTTGGGCTTGAACCGCCACTGTGTTTTGGCAAACTGCAAATAGATGGATCGCCTTTTGCACCCGCAGAGGACATTTGGCACAAACCTTACCTTGAACACAGGGTTGGGGAGCATTGTGAATTATCAGCGATGCACAGATGGCACGTACAACGGAGTGCACCTATGGTGGCCCTGAGCGCAGCGTGGGGGGCATGCGCGCATGCTGCTGGGGCTACCCCACCATTCTGCTTCCCCCCAAAAAGTCCTGAGAGGCAGTTCCCATCCCCCGTCGAGGGATGTTTAAAGGGCACTACCGTCCACCGGGTGCGGCGGTTAGATGCGTGCTGACAGGCCGGGGAGACGGGTTGCACGGGGGTTACATTTCGCCAGGGAAAATTGGGGGGGGGGGGGGTTGCAACCCTTTGAAATCCCAAAGCTCCGACTGCCTCACGCACACCGCAACGTGCAGGCCCATGCTCCGTTCAGAGTCATAAAGATGTGCCACTGAGAGCAGCATTAGCTCACAGCATCCGAAAGAATCCGCTCACACACATACACAGGGTACACACAGACGAAGGTCTGCGCTGCACTGCCGACACTTCGCCAGGGCAACATCTCGCCAACTTCCTTCGTGATGACAATGTCCCACGAAATCATCCCCGCGCCTCTAAAACTACTTCCCCCTCCCTCTGTGTGCACTTCCATGTCTCAAATGCGGAACAGCGTGCACCCCTAACCCCTTGCACGCCCTGCCCCGCACCACAACGCAACAGCACCGCGGGCGGGTGTCAGGGGCCACTCGACGTGGGCTCCGGGACTTGGCCGTCTCCGGGGCCACGGCTCGGCCTCGGAACCGATGGCTATTCTCAGCAATACGCTGTTCTTGGAGGGTCCAGGCGAGGGCTTTGTGTGTCAGCGGTATTCATCGGGTTCTCTTCCAGGTTCAGTAGCAAGGCACGCAGTGACGGTGCATCCCTCAGTGCCACGAGCGTGTGTGCACCACGGGGCCTCACTCTGTTGCCGCGCAAGCACAACTGTAGGGTACGCAGCAATGGCGCGTGCTTCAATGCCACCAGTGCCGCCGCACCTCCGGACCCCAGGCCGTTGCGCGACAAATCCAAATGTAGGGTCTGCAGCGCTGTTGCATCCTTCAACAGAGCCAGCGCTTGCCCACTGCTCGCCCCCATTTGATTGTCTTTCAAGTCCAAAGTGAGCGTGCGCAGTGCTGGGGTTTCCTTCAACTGAGCCAGGGCGTGCGCACCACCGTCTCCCAACCGGTTGAACGACAGATTCAGATGCAGTGCACGCAGCGATGTCATGCTGTTCAATGCCGCCAGCCCCTGGGCACCACCGGCCGTAACCTGATTGCAGGACAGATTCAGATGCAGAGTGTGCAAAGCTGGTGCATCCCTCAACTCTGCCAGTGCTCGCACACCGCTGTCACTGAAAAGATTGCCCATCAGGTTCACCGTCAGCGTGTGCAACGAGGGCGCATCCTTCAGAGCCACCAACGCCTGTGCCCCACTGTCGCCAACCTGATTGTTCGAGAGATCCACATGCAGCGTGCGCAGCGCCGGGGCGTCCTTCAAGGCTGCCAGCGATTCGGCACCGCAATCGCCCACTCTGTTGCCGGAGAAATCCACATGGAGCGTATGCAACAGTTTGGCATCATTTAGACACACCAACGCACCCGCGGCAGCATCCCCCGTCTTCACTCGTGACACCAGATGCAGGGTCTGCATCGACGTCTTCCACCGCTGGATCAAGCTCGTTATCTCGTCTACATCTGCAATGTACAGCCTCAAGTGCTGGCCCTTGAGAGCTGCCCAAGTCTGCCAGCACAGGCAGCTCAGCACTGGAGATTGCAGGAAATCCGAGATCTCTTGCCAAACGTCGTCAGGCAACACCACTGTGCTCCCCTCTCTGGGCATGCAGACAGATGATGTCCGCCGCGCCTGCTTTGACGACTGGACCTGTTCCTGAAACTCTGGCATGACTTGGAACGCAGAGCACGGCCCCGATACAGGACACACACAAATCAACCTGCAGCAGAGAGATGTAGAATGGGGGTGCAATCGCGGGTGTGGTGCGCCCGAAAAGGCTTTTCCAAAGCCAACCCAACCCATCGTTACGGCTTGTCGAAGATTTGTGGTGATGCAATGGGAATCCAGGGTTGGCTTGACCCGCACACTGACTGCAAAGAATGAAACGCACTTTGCACCGGGAGGGCCGTTCAATTCAGTTCTGGACCCCAACCTCCGCATGGCGGCGGCGGGGGGGGGGGGGGGGGGGCAGAGGGAGGGGTTGGGTTGGGTTGGGACAGGACGTCACACAGGCGGGTGTTACTGGATCCAGAGGCCACGACGTCAGGTTTTTGAAATAACCAGCATGATCCTGACCTCGTGCCCGACTCAACCAGTTCGCTCGCTCTCTGTTCTGCTGCACTGAAGCACATCCAAACTCGATCCAGAGGGGGGGCGGTCATTTCTTTTTTGGGGGGGGGTCCAGACCAAGGTGAGCTGGCATACCCCATTCATCATATGGCACTCGAGGCAACGTCTCAGAATCAAGGTTCAGAGCTGCCTGGTGCTACGATGAGCCCACAATTGACTGCGGTAGCGGATCTGACACGATATGATATGCATGTCCTCAAGGCCCTTGATGGCTGTTCTATATCATGTGCGTGTCCTCAAGGCCTTTGATGGCTGTTCTATATCATATGCGTGTATAACCCCAGATGAACTTTTTTCACTCAGCCCGGAAGACCTCTTTTTTTATCCTGCCTGAATGACCTTTTTTTTACCTGCCTGAAAGATCGTTTTTTACCCTGCCTGGATGACCTTTTTGACCCCGCCTGGATGATCCTTTTTTACCCTGGCTGGATGCTCTTGTTTTGCCCCACCTGGATGACCTTTTTTTGACCCGCCTGGCAGACCTTTCTTTTCCTTGCCTGGGTGATAATTTTTTGATGCCACCTGGATGACCATTTTTTACCCCTCATGGATGACCCCATCTTACCCTGATTGAGTGCCCTTTTTTTACCCCTGCCTAAACTGTTACCTAGTAAAAAAAAATTTCAAAAAATTTTTTTACTAGGTTTTACTACAGACCCCAGTTCTAAGCTGCTTGCAATGAACAATTTTTGAAAACACTTCTTTCAATCCACAGCCTCGGAATCAGGAATCAGAGCAGTCAAATGCTACGATTGTCCCACAGCTCAGTGTGGTAGCAGGCATGACACATAGGCAGGATGAGCCAAACCTGAAACCAGGCAGTGTCGATTCAATAGCAGCATGTTTTGTATGCTTGCGAATTCTCTGAGGGCCAGCAGCCCCTGAAAAACAGAGCACAGGGTATCGTTCATGCAACTGAGAGCGGCAAGGAAGAGGGAAGCAAACGCATATGACCTTTGCCCGTCCGTGGTCAGGCCACTTTGGTGCAATGCTCTCCGCAGGGGACCGCCACAAACCTGGGCACACGTCAGGTGTCGGCAGGCATTGCATTTGGCTATTGCTGGAAACCACACACACACGCACGCAGATACCCATCAGCACACAGGCGCGCGTGCACACACAGAGGGCCATGGTGTGGAGCACAAAAGGAATGAATCTTGGACTGATGGCGATAACCTGGTAAGATATTCATCTCCGCCAGATCTGCCACTGACATGAACCTCGTTGCCTCTGGGCTGTCCATCCACTAGACTCCTTTGGCTGCTGGAGTTGTTCTTGGGGTTGTGTGGACTGGGGACTGGCTCCTGGGTGCTGGTTATCCACCCGGTGGCCCTGATTGAAAACTGGAAACATGGTCTGAAGTGCCTGCGACAAAATGTGACCATGCTGATGAACACTTCACGCAAACCAGGCAACCCAGGCACACAACTCAACTCGGCAGGTGTCGGCAGGTGTCCCCAAGGCAGTGAGGCAGTGAACAGAAGGAGTTCCACTACCCACTGCCCCCAGGCAGTGAGGTAGTGTAAAGGAGAGGCTCCCCTGCCCACTGCCCCAGGGCAGTGAGGTAGTGACAAAGGGAGTTCCGTTGCCCACTGCCCCAAGCCAGCGAGGCAAGGAACGGAAGGAGTGCCACTGCCCAGTGCCCCGAGGCAGTGAGGCAAAGAACAGAAGGTGTTCCGCTGCCCAACGCCACAAGGCAGTGAGGCGGTGTACAGGAGAAGCACCCCTCCCCACTGCCCCTGGGTAGTGCGGCAGTGCACAGAAGGACTTGCACGGCCCACTGTAAAGAGTGTTTTCGGCAGGAGCTGGCACGTGTCAGCAAGTGGTTTGGGAGGTGCCACGCCCAGGTATGGACTGCCGTGCCTTTTAAAACAAAAAGCAAACACAAATGACTCAGGGCCTCAGGCAAGGCAGTCCAATCAGAGTGGTGCGCGAAAATGAGAGAAATGGGGACTCGCCCTGTCCAGAAATCCCCTCAACTTCGAAGTCTGCAGCCGCCTGCAAGCCCCCCCCCACCCCCGCCCCAAGTCCAGAAATTCGCTAACTAGCGAAGTCTGAGCTCATCTCCGCCCAGAAATCCCCCTAAAAATTCTAAATCCGGGCTCTTCCTGTCCAGAATCCCCTAGAACTGAAAATCTGGACAGTCCCCAGGAAAGAATCTCCAGACATTGAATCTGACTCCCCCTACTCCAGAGATGCCAAAAAAAACTCGAGATCTGCACGCAACGAATCTTACACTGACACCAACAGCTCATCAGTAGCCCCTATGCTGCGTGGAAACAAGTGATTGATGGCAGTACAGTTCATACAAGAACAAACTGTAGATTATGCTGCCACATCATTCACAACAGAGACACAGCTGCGCGTTTCGCACTGTGTAGGCATTCACAGGTAGCGCGCATGGATTTCGTGGCTGTGGCAGGGGGTGCTTCGTGCGCGTGTCAGGCGCGACAGGGGAACAGAAACCCCGTGTATACTGTCCTGCATGCCAGTATATCAAGAAGCATTGCAAAAACCAAAAGGAGCCAAAAGGAGGAAGAGATTGAAAGCCAGAGTGCTGTACAAAGTACCTTGAAGCGTTTATCAGAATTTATATGATAGGGATTACACCATCTTTCTCTACAAAGCCCCGGCTGCGTCAGCGTGACATTATCAGTGTCCGCCGATGCATAGGCAGCCGCCTTGTCGTCAGGGATCGCTAAGAAAAATGTGGGAACAACGGCCTTACATGGTGCTGAAAGCAATGCATGAGACCAATTTCCCCAGGTGTAAGAAATGAGTCGGGGAGAGGTTATCTATAGTGCCGTTGCACCATCTGGGTCTCTTGTAAATCGCCTTTTACACATTTGAGTTACTGGTTTGTGCAGAAGCAAGTAACAGCATGGGTCATATGGCTCGCATTACATCGGTCCAGACAGGGTGGGACGGTTGGCTCAATCCAGAGTTCAAGCCTACACGAATATCCTGGATTCATCCAGGATCACTTTTTATGATACATAATAACGCATCTCTTCGGGCAGACATACCTCACAGAGAAAATACATGTACACAAACATACATATCATGGTTGTGTGGGACAACCATCCTTGTTCAGCATAGACAACCATTATTGTTTTCTGGGACAAGCGCTGGCTGTAAGTGTGGTAAGGGAGGTAGCCCTCTTCTTTCAACACTACAGAGGAACACGTGGCCCAGTCCCCACGCCCCCAACTCACTAGTACTATCCAACCAATCATGTGGCAGTTTGCGTGCTTGCATTGATTGCATAGACTTCAGGACATGCGTGCGCGTTTCTGTTGAGGGCTGCGACCTGTTCCTGTTCTGGATGTGTGTCGTACAATTGTGTGATAAAGGAGTGCGTGTCCTCGCTCTTGCAATCACGAACACTTCAGCGCCCGCTTCTGCTTTAGCCACGGGTGCACGTGAGATGGAGGTAGGCTGAAGGGATTTTGCCAGTGGGAATATTTGCCAGTGGGAACGCACACTCCCACAGCAATGAATATGCACGCCAAGAAACGACGACAGCAATGCACGCCTTTCTGATGTGGCTGAAATGGGACTGTTTCAAATGGCAACCGGAAGGTAGTCGCAGGGGGTGCTTCCTGCGGCGTCAGGTGCCGCGGGGGAACGGAAACCCCGTGCTCATATTCAAAGAATATGAACGCAACACGTAACAGTGTGTGCAGTTATCAAGAAGCATCGCAAAACCCATTGCTGGGGGCAAAAGGAGGAAGAGATTGAAAACCAGAGTGCTCAAAAAAGATACCTTGAAGCGTACATCAGAATTTCATATGATAGGGCGCGTCAGCGTAGCCGATGCATAGGCAGCCGCCTTGTCGTCAGGGATCGCTAAGAAAAATGTGGGAACAAAGGCCTTACATGGTGCTGAAAGCAATGCATGAGACCAATTTCCCCAGGTGTAAGAAATGAGTCGGGGAGAAGTGCCGTTGCACCATCTGGGTCTGTTGTACCCTCCCCCCCCCCTGGAAATGTCGGGCCGGTTCCCCCCTTATGGGGGGGCAGCCACTTTTGATTTTGTTCCCCTTTGTTGGGGACCACTTCTGATTTTTCTCCCCGCGCTTGCCGTTGGGGATCCCCGACAATGCACCGGTGACGTAGCATTTCCGCCCTCTTTTGGGCCCCCGAGAAGGCAAGGGTGAGGCAACCACTTTTGATTTTGTTCCCCTATGTTGGAGATGACTTTTGATTTTGCTCCCCGTGCTTGGCGGGGGGGGGGGCGCACCACCAAAACATACCACTTCACAGCTGCGACTGGACACCAGGTGTTTCGCCGGTATGCCCCTATGGGTTTTCTGCACGCTGCAGACTTCGGGGCTGTGGGTGACATGGGTTGCATCAGACTTGAAAAAGAAAAATCCTAGTGTACCAGCAGGGGCTGCAGGGTGCAGAATTTGGGGCTGTGGGTGACGTGGGTTGCATCAGGTCCAGTGCGAGGGACCAATGACAGTTGCCAGAAGCGGGGCACCCTTGCTACGAGAGTGGTACCAAACATGCGCACCTATAGCATTCATTTGTGTCTGCAAAGGGCAGTCAACGCTAGCAGGGGGCACCAGCAAAGGAAGGACAAGGGAGCGCATCAGAAGAAACTATTGTTAAGGTGACGGTAAGGTGACAGTTCCCCCCCTGGGGGGGGGGATTGCAAGGGGGGGGGGATTTCAAGGGGGGGGGGGATTTCAAGGGGGGGGGATTTCATGGGGGGGGGATTTCAAGGGGGGGGGGATTGCAAGGGGGGGGGGGATTTCAAGGGGGGGGGATTTCAAGGGGGGGGGGATTTCAAGGGGGGGGCGGTAAATTGCCTTTTACACATTTGAGTTCCCGGTTTGTGCAGAAGCAAATAACAGCGTGGGTCATGTGGCTCCCATTACCTGGGTCCATAGAGGGTGGGACGGTTGGCTCAATCCAGAGTTCAAGCCTACCTATAGCCCACATTCATCCACGATCATATGTGATATATAATAAAGTGTCTCTTAGGGCAGGCATGCCACTCACAGAGAAAATACTGGTTGCGTGGGACACGCACCTTTTGGGGGGGGGCTTCAAGCATAGACAACTATCCTGAGTAGTCGATATCTGTCAAAACTTGGCGGGGGAGGGAGGGGCATTTCCGGGGCCTGGTGGGGGGGTTTGGCATGTCCCCTGGGTGGGGGGGGGGGGGGGGGTAATCGGCGGTACAGCCGGGGGGGGTGTGTTGCCATGGTGTGTCACTGGGCTGTACAAAGGGAGCAGAACAAGGACCAAAGGCATAGTACCCCCTTCAAAGGGAGCAGAACAAGGACCAAAGGCATAGTACCCCCTTCAAAGAGAGCAGAACAAGGACCAAAGGCATAGTACCCCCTTCAAAGAGAGCAGAACAAGGACCAAAGGCATAGTACCCCCTTCAAAGAGAGCAGAACAAGGACCAAAGGCATAGTACCCCCTTCAAAGAGAGCAGAACAAGGACCAAACATAGTACCCCCTTCAAAGAGAGCAGAACAAGGACCAAACATAGTACCCCCTCAACTTGAGCACACAAAAAAAAACTCGGCGCCGTTGGTACCATGGCCCCTGCACCACTATCTCTCAAAACTCGGGGGGGTGGGGGGGGGGGCTGCGGGGGGTCGCATACAAGGACCGCCCCCCCCCCCCCCCGTGGGTGCAGGTGCACAGGTTCCCTTTCAGGCGCATGGGAGGGCCTCCAATGAGCAGGCTGAGGTTGCGGCTGCGGGTCCCTTTGTTGCGTGCGGAATGCGCAGGATCTGGATTGCATCTGGAGACATGGTGGGTAACCGTTCTTTCATGCGATCCCACCGCCGGCGAATGTCAAAATCACAGGTGTCTTCGACGAGGGGAGGCCGTGTGCAACGCCCACTCCCCGCTTCCAACCAACGGGGCATGCAGGTCGCGAGGAAACACATCAAAGGGCACATAGCAGCGGCGGTGGGCAGGTTTTGGCATTTTTTTTGTCTCGGGTCAAAAATGCGTGCCTGCTCGGCATTCCTCGCGGGATCCGCGGCGCCGCACAAGTGGACAAATGACCGAAGCGACAAGCCTTGGCCTCACGGTAAACACAGGCAGAGTGGACTCTGACCGGATCCAGCCCTCAAGTGAAGGCATGCACCCCCTCACCAAAGGACTTGTTGGAGAGGCTCGAAAGGGAGGGCGGCCGGCCGGCCCCGTTGCTGGGCGTTGGCGGGGCGAGGTGATGGCATTGGCCGATCGCGGAGGGCAGCAGCCGCGTCACGAGGTTTCGCACGGTCGTCTCCAACGGCGGCCCCACGATCCCTTGGAGCTGGACCCTGAAAGTCTTGCACAGCTTCTTGAGCATCTGCTTGCGGAACGCTTCATCGGCAGGGGCCAGCAGCAGCATCAGGAGTCCCACGGTCACAGTGCGGATGTCCTGCAGACTGTAGGATATGCCGCCGTGTGCCTCCAGAAAATGGGCATCCAGGTTGAGACTGTAGTCGGTCGCTCCCCGGCCATAATGCGACATGGCCCCGGAGCAGGCCGTCATGGCCCCGTCGGCATCAGAGACCAGGTCAGTGTACTGGTCGTTGGCCTGGTGGTCCACACGCAGACAGGGGAACTGGCGCTCCGAAAGATCGCCTGCGGGCAGGATTTGCCACAGCTCCACGGGCTCGCGCAGTCCCTTGAGGTTCTGTGGGCCCAACGCCGTCCAATAGCTCTCAGCGTGTCTCCCGTTGCAAAAGTCATACACGGCCTGAGAGACCGCGATCTGCCCTCCGTGACACGCTGCCTCGATCCGGGCGGCCATGTTCACAACGCTGCCGTAGTAGTCGTAGCCCTTGGTGACGGGGTCCAGTTCGATCGTCCCCAGGCCGTAGTGGATGCCCATGCGGACCCGCAGCCCGCCCCAGCCCTTCCCGTGCCCCTCGCCCCGCGACGTCCCGTCTGCGCAGTGGTTGCAGTGGTACAGCTCCTCCAGCCCGTCGATCCCCCAAGTGCTCGAATAGAAGCTCCGCTGCACGCCGAGCGAGAACGCCAGGGCCTGGGGCGGGCTGCGGGCGGCCACCATGAAGGAGTCCCCAATGGTCTTGACCTCGTAGCACTTGTGCTGGGCAATGAGCTTTCGGATGAGGCGGTGGTGCTGGTCCAGCACCCCCGGCATCTGCAACGGGTGCGCGGCCCAGAGGTGCGTGCTGCTCTGCAGGTCCGTGAACACGATGCAGAAAGGCTGCCGCTCGTCCTTGGGGGCCCAGGCGTTGTTCCGCCGGTTCATGCGCCATGCGACGAAGTTGGCCGCCGCCGCACCAGCGACCAGGACCACTGCCCCGGCGGCCACCCCGGCAACGATGGCGACTGTGTGGCTCCGCCGGAGGGGCTCATACTGGACCTCGCAGGTCTCGGAGGAGTAGACGTGGGCGGGTCGGGCACTCCGCGCGAGCGCGGGACGGACCGCCAGCGTGCGGGTGCCCTGACTGCAGAGACACTCCTGGTCCCCGTCAAAGCGGCACGTGGAGCGGTAGTAGAGCCCCAGCGTCAGCCCGGCGGTGCGAATAGCGCTGAGGTTGTACATCGCGTCCAGGACGTCCTCGGGCGTCGTGAACGCCCGCGCTGTCGGACTGCTTCGCAGGGCCGCGAACACCGCGCGCGCGGCGGTGTACCCGTACCGCCACGCCCACCCGCGGCCGCGCGGGGCCGAGGGCCCCGCGTCGCGGTAGTGCAGGTTGGCGAAGTGGAGCCGCGCGGCCTGCGGGGGCAGGGCCGTGCCGTTGAGCCCCGCGAGTACGGGCGCGGCGCAGCGCTTGAGGGTCAGCAGGTGGACGCCGGGCTTGGCGGGCAGCCCCGCGAGCCACTCCTGCAGGTCGGCGGGCGGCCCGGCCACCAACACGGCCCCTTTGTCGACGGTGGCGAGCGCGGAGGCGGCGGTGGTGTAGGACTGGGAGTGGACCTTCTGCACCTGGAACAGTGATGTGAATGGTGCCCCCCGCACAACCCCCCTCCCCCCCAGTGACGAGTGACAGGTGACAGATGGATGGGCCAGTGGGCCAGCAGCCAGGGGGGGGTTCACATCCAGGCACGGTTGGTCACTATTCGCTTAGGGGCAGAGAACACTGCTGTCCCTATTCCGTGGTCATCAGTTTTAGCCTGAATCAGAGCTTGAGTGAGAATCTGAACTATAATCTGAACCCGGGTGCCTGCAGACAGTGGAATACAAGCAATGGAATACAACTCAACCCAACCCAAAAAGGTCGGGTCAGGGCGTCGAAATGTTTGTCGTGTTTTTGACCCGCGTTTAAATCCTCCACAAAAATCTGAGCTTTTTTTTTTTTAAGATGGGCTGGCGTAGCCTGCTCACTTCACAGTACTCGAGGTAACCTCTCGGGATCAAGGTTCAGAGCTGTCCAGTGCTACGATGATCCCACAGTGGCCGTGGTAGCGGATCTGACACGTAGTGTGGATTAGCTGAGTCTGAAACCAGGTGATGCAGTGGGAGACTGCCACGCCCGCAGGCTTCCCAGTGTGCATGAGGCACAATGACTGCAGGCTGAAAAAGACAGCGGGGTGAAGACTGAAGGCCGAGATGAGTCAGCAGGTTGCATTTCATAAGCTATTAGCACCAAAGAGGGAGGGGGGATGACATTCGGGATGACATTCTCCACGAAAATCTGAGCATTTTGAGTGTGGACACATGAAATAAAACAATTTTTGGTCCCTCTTCGGCAGGCCTCTGTTGGTTTCTTCTGTTGGCCGCTGCGGCAAGTGCTCCTGCTGGTGTCGTTTCCGCGTTCGCGGAGCCCAGTAGTTGGTGTGCCGGGGCTGTGCTGGATGTGGTGGGATGTGCCGTTTGCGCGTCAGCGGCGCCCAGTAGTTGGCGTATTGGGGTTGTGCTGGTTGTTGCCGGGGTCGTTTGACTGTTTTTGCCGTCCACGCGCCTCCGTCCTCAGGCCCTGGCCGTCCTGACCTGTTCCTATGCACATCAGCGACCTGGAAGTGGTGCAGGGTCCGGGTGCACAAGGCCAGGAATCGGTCCCCCTCGGCAGTGGCGGGGGCCATGCAGTGGACGGGCTGCAGCTGCCGCTGGAGGGCGTAGTGGGCGAGGGCCATGACCTCCAACGGGATGGTGGGCTGCAGGTGCAGGACTTGCGGAGAGAACGGCGCGGGGGCGTCGTGGACGGTCGCCTCGAAGCAGAAGGGGGCGATGTCGGGGATGGCGCGGAGGGCATCGGGCCGGCACCGCTGCACGACGTTGCCCAGCAGCCCCGCCAGCGGGTAGCGGTCCAGCACCGCGGCAGTCGCCTGCGCCTCGCCCCCGCGGTACTCGAACGGGATGAGCTCCAGCGGCCGCCCGTTCAGTCCCCCCTTTGCATTGGCGGCCTCGAAGGCGGCGGCGATGCCGACCGACATTTCGCGGGCGATGGCAGCCCAGACCGGACTGGACGCGGGGATGAGCTGGGCAAACAAGACGGGCCGCTTGATGCCTTCGATGGGGCTGCTGCACTGCAGGGCCGGATAGTGGAAGCTGGGGAGGCCCGCGACCGGCAGCACGGCCCCGGTGGTGTGGTTCATCGTGTGCAGGAAGACGCTGCGCAGGCCCGAATTGCAGCCGCACAGGAGGGCCTCGCAGCCCTCGTACACGCGGTTGTACAGGCCAAGGGTGATCTCGTCCAGCACGAACGCCCGCGTCCCGTACACCGCGTCCAGGAAGGCCCGGCTGGTGAACTCCGGGCCGGAGACGTGCCGGAGGGCCGAGGCAATCAATCGGCCCGTCGCGTAGGCCTCGAACGCCAGCCGGCCCTCGATGGTCAGGTTGTGCGCGGCCCGGGCGGCGCGGAACCGCCGCGCCAGCGCGGACGTGGGGTGGTCCTCCGACGGCAGCAGCTGGGCGAAGTACAGATGGCGCCAGGACTGCCGGTCCGGGATGTCCCGCACGACGGCGTAGGGCGGGCAGGTCGTGGCCATGAGGAACACGCACTCCGGGTCCAGGCGGGGGTGGGCCTTCAGCAGAGGGAGGACGCCGGCAATTTGGCGCGCGTGCGCGACCACCAGGACGGCCTGCGGCGGCTGGGGGGCCTGGAGCATGGCTTCCAGCACCGCTTCATCGTCCCCCAGTACCGCCACCGCGACCAGCTCGAGGCCCACGTGGGCCAGGGCAGGCTTGGCGACCTCCAGGCCCAGGATCCCGTACGTCGCATTGGCGTACAGGTAAGCGATGCGCTGCACCCGGAGGTTCTGGGCCATCAGGGCCACCAAGGCCACGACCTCATCGGAGAAGCTGGCCCGCACGTTGACGTAGTGCTCCTTGAAGGGGTACCGCAGAAGGGTCTCGCTGGTCACCCCACCAACGTATGGGATCCCCTGGGCCTCAGCCAGAGGCCCAAGGGTGCGCGCACGAGTGGCGCCCACTTCGGATGCGAGCATAATGGCCCTGTGCTGGTCTACCAGCTCACGGAAGTTGGCTGCAATGAGGTCGGGGCGAAACTTGTCGTCCAATGCCACAAGCGTGAGGTTGTGCCCACGCATGCCCCCGGCTGCATTGACGTCTTTGAAGGCCATCTCGAGGCCCAGCTTGGTTAGTTGGCCCAAGCTGGTGCCCAGTGGGGCGGTATGGCCGATGATGATGTCCGCAGTTGCTACTGCAGTGAGGACAAGCCCCAAGGCAACCAGCAGGAGCCGCATGACTGTAAAGCCTTGCCAAGGGTGACACCAGAGACAAGTGCCTGAGCATGTGATAGAAGGAGTTGGACAAAAGTACCCCCTCGTCGCACGGTGTGCAAGCACGGCCAAGGTCAGGGAAACGACGGGGACCCCTGCTGAGACAGCGCCATGCTTACACACCACCCATAGTTCCCATGAGCACATCTACCTTGAGCGCATTGTACCACCCCCTTGTGCTGCCCCACCCCAGGGAAGATGGTCCCCCGCCACTCCCTAGGGGACGGTTGCCAAGTGACGGTCCCCCACCCCCCCCTGGGGAACCGTATTACCACCGTACACGCACATTTTCAGGCACAGAAATTGCATCACAAAACGAAAGAATTCTGCATAAAATGCGTTCAAAGGGCTGCCAATGTACTGAGACCTACTCCTTGACCGGCTCGGTGTAAAATTTCTTGGTCCTGCTCCACTTGACCTTGAACCACACTGCACATGTTCACCACTTTCCACTGGAATGCTTTGGGCTATATTCGCTGTCAGAATTCTGACAGTGACACCTGGTGTTGCTTCTACCAGAACTGCAGTAATGTGCACTGCTGTCCGCACCCATGAGAATCTGTAGACAACAACGACTACTGCAAATGCGTTGCTCCTGCCCGTGCCTTTCGTGCATAGTGTCCCAACCGCCTCCTCTACCCGCACCATTTTTACTCTGGTGCCGTTCGGTCATGAAACAAGGGTTTGCAGAACAACATCTGTCAGAATTTTGCTGTTTGACAGTGTTTTTTCATGTCCTGGCCCATCCCATTCAAAATCGTCCCGTGGACCCTAGTTACGTGACTGCCCCTTTTGTCATGGAAAACACAACATGCAATACACAGCATGCAGCATGGAAAAAACAACATACAAGGATGTGTCGCTATTGCACCCTTTGTAACAGGGGTGAGTCGCAGACACCATGTACCGGAGGTGGTCGAGTCGGGCACTGTCAGAATTCTGACAGTGCCTTTGCCTTTTACAGGGTACACTTCATGGAAGGGTGATCGGTCAGATGACTGGGGCTGAACGGTGCAAAATGTGGTGGTTTACATTGTCCAGTGATGCGTGCCTGGGTTCGCCATAGTGTCCAAGGGGGCATTTGCGCACAGCGCGGGCACAGCGCCAATTATTACGTTGTTTATCCTGGGAACACCCCTGAAAATCACCCACCTACAGAAGCATGCATGGTCAATTCAAAGCAGCATGGGGTGCAGAATTCAGGACACTGGGACCCGTGGCAAGCATCAGACTAAAACAAAAAATCCCTGGTGCACCAGCATGGGCTGTAGGGTGCAGAATTCAGGACACTGGGACCCATGGCTACCGGTGGTGGAAAACAGCTGACTTTTCGCACAGCACGCGCACAGCGCACGGTGCGCCCCCCAAGGCAGGCACGCATCACTGGACAACGTAAACCACCACATTTTGCACCGTTCAGCCCCAGTGCTTTGCAGCCATGTGACTGATCACCCCGGGGGGGGTGACCCCTCGGTTCTGGACGCCAACTACCCCCCCAACTAACTGTTGGCCGGAGGCCCCTTGGGGGGGAGGGGGGGGGGGGGGGGGGGGCATTGGAGGGGGGGTCTAGGAGGGGCGAAGGGGGGGGGGGGGCTCCGGGAGGGTCGGTTGGGGGGGGGGGGGCTCCGGGAGGGTCGGTTGGGGGGGGGGTCCAGGTGGGGTGTTGGGGGGGTGGGGGGGGGCCAGGCTCCCCTTACCTCCCCTTGCCCTCCCTCTAACCATAGCATCACCAGAAACCTAACCCTAACCTTTGCAGCCAGTTGGTTTGGCCATGCCAGCCATGTTGATTGGGCTGAACAAGATCCCTCCAATTTCGTTCATGGCTGCTTTTGCCACATCATTGCTCTCCATTTTGGACCCCAACACTCACTCTGACCCTAGCCTAGGGTGAGAGCCATGGCTAGGGTTAGGGCTAGGGTTAGGGTTAGGGTTAGGTGTAGGGATAGGAGTAGGCTGAGGGTTGGGGGTGGGTGTTAGAGTCAAGGTTGGATTTAAGGAAAGTGTTGGGGTGCAAATTGGACAAAATATTCCTTAGGGCACCTTTGGTGTTCATGGAGCATCGGGCGCCTTAGGCACCCATGGACGCCTGAGGGCGACACCTTTAGCAACTGACTGTTGGCCGAAGGCCCCTAGGGGGGGGGGGGGCAGGGGTAGTTGGCGTCCTAGGACCCGCGGAGTCGCCCCCCCCCCCCCGTGCTGATCACCCTTCCATGAAGTGTACCCTGTAAAAGGCAAAGGCACTGTCAGAATTCTGAAAGTGCCCGACTCGAACACCTCCGGAACACGGTGTCTGCAACTCACCCCAATGACAGCGGGTGCAACATTGCTACAGAAAGGGGTTTCTAAACCCAAAAAAAAGGGCCAAAAGGGTGCTTTCGGGCACCCCCAAATGGGCCACCTAAGCTTGTGGAAGAAAAAGGGGTGGGGCAGGACAAGGGTGGGTAGCACCGCCAAATAGCTGGAAATTGCATGGAGACAAATAGAAGTGGGTTGCAGTCCCGAGCAGCACGTTGTTATGGGCAGACACAACTCTCACACGCATGACCCGGCCACTCTTTCCCTCTACAACAGACTAACAAAGATCTCATCTTGCATTCTGGACCACACACACACGGTCGACGCGACAAACAGGGCACTGCAAAAGGCGGCCTGAGTGTACTAGATCTCGTAGGGTGCAAAGCAGAACGAAAACAGAACCATGTCCCGCCTGCACTAGGCCTTTCTGCAGTGCAAAGGACAGACCACACGCACACACACACACACACACACACACACACACACACACACACACACACACACACACACACACACACACACACACACACACACACACACACACACACACACACACACACACACACACACACACAGATTGACGCAGTCTTGGATACATATACACCAACCAACCCAATGCCTGCAGAAAATGGCGTGCACTGTGTCACAAAAGGTCTCAGGTGTGGTACAGGATGCACTGTGCAACTGAAGGTCTGAGATGTGCACAGTTCTAACAGGCCAAGGTCTCAAGTGTGGTGCACAGGTGTAGTTTTCAGCTGCATTGTGTAACTGGAGGTCTCAGGTGCGGAACAGGGTGCCGTAGAGCCCGAAGCGAACGGATGAATGGCCAAAATGGAGAGGAGACGTGTTGCTTGTTGCCTGTTGTTGCCTGTTGTTGCTTGTTGCTGTTCGCCGGATTGAAGGGAAGAGGGGTGTAGTAATATATCACTACGACTCTCTTCCCAAATATGTAGCTAACAACAAGCAAGAAGCAACAACGAACAACGAAGCACATTACAACTCCAGTTTGCTAATGCCCCCCGCCCCGGCTGTCCCAGCATGCGCCATCGTAAATATGAACATGGCACGCACGGACACTGCCATTGCAACATCTGACACAGTTGTTGTAGGCACTCCAGCTCCAGGCAACCGGTGCCCTTTTGTTGGCACTAAATAGCGAAATAGGTAGCAAGGGATGCTCTCCAAGAGGGCACTTCTTCACTACGCTGCGGGTGCATGCTAACATCGGCCATCTGGTGGCACACAGTTCCTCCAACCTGTCAAAAGGGGTGGCACCAGTCACGGGCCAATTGCTGTCCCTTCCTTTGCACAGTTCTAACTGTGCCCCCTCCTGTTGCCTGCCTCAGGAAGCGATGATACACATGAACGTACCCGAAAAAGGACCAGATGGGGCTTACATCACGCCCCCTTGCATTGTGCCCCCACAATGTGCAACGGTGTCCCCCACCCCCAGGGCAAGCCTGTCGCCAAATGACGGCATCCCCTCTCCCCTATGGGACTATGGGAGAATGTTTGCCCGGCGCGCTACCTTTGTATTAAGTATCTTATCTCTAGCCCCAAGTTTATCCTCACCTTGGGAAGTCCCCCAAGTAGACCGCACTAGACCGCAAACCTTCTTTGCAAGGCACCTTGTATAAGCCGAAATATGAGAATTCAACAACACAAAATGTCACTCCCACCACTTCCAACCACCACCCTTGCCATCGTCATGAACTGGGTGCAAAGGATGGGCCAAATTCTTAGACACAGCAAGAAGGTACTCCAAATTGTTTGGTGAGGTGGGGGCAAAAACAGGCACGGGTGGGTAATGGTAAAAAAAGATGCCCGGCGCGCGCCCGGCACCCTAACGCTCCCCCTATGCACCAGGACCCGCGCCATGCTTCTCGATGCTTGCTCGCAATTTGTGGAGGCTTCTTGAGGCTTGCTGATGCTTGCCACTTTGGGGAAAATGTGCAAATGACTGTCCCCCCCCCCCCCCCATGGAGGGAGTGTGCAAGGCATAATCTCACTACAATTTTTGCTCAAACCGCGAGGTTCACAACTGAGAGCAAACAATTGTTCACAGGACTGGTGCCCTGCTGCTGGGCCTGTAACACGTTTGGTTCAAGCTCGACCTACTCCCCCCGGTCAGATGTATAGAGCACGCCCAAAATCAGATCAGGGGGCCAGGATACCTGTTGTACCGCCCATACAAAAAGAATGGCGAGCCGTCCCAACAAGCACCGAAGTTCTGAAGCCGGAGTACGAACTAAAGCGCGTCAGGTGCCCAGAGGTGGGTCAACAACCGCACCCTCCCGACAAAGTCGACCATGGGTATCGAACCCACGAACCCCCGACCAATCACTCAACAGCCATGACTATTCAAGGGGCGAGGGGGGAGGGTACGTCACGGGTTGAACCCCCTTGCCGGAGTGCAAAGCTCCCCTGCCATGAATGTACATCGTACAATCGCGTACGTTTCGTCGTGCTGCAGACAGGCTGCCGTGACGGCAGGCTTGATGGGCAGAGGCCGCGCCAGCGCGCTTCC
The DNA here is from genome assembly GCA_964036045.1 of Eutreptiella sp. 'Long Island Sound 2002'. Taxonomy (NCBI): domain Eukaryota; phylum Euglenozoa; class Euglenophyceae; order Eutreptiales; family Eutreptiaceae; genus Eutreptiella; species Eutreptiella sp. 'Long Island Sound 2002'. The sequence goes on from OZ038383.1 coordinate 132,211,719, forward strand.
ATGGAGTGGGCACGGAGGTCAGCATTGGACAGGCAGGTCCCAGAGGGGGATGGCGCGGCGCCATTATGCACAAGTCAAGTCGATGCGCTGGGTGCAGCGCGACTGCTACCCAGTGCACCGACGTTTGATCTGGGGTAGTCCCGCCCACGTGCGGCGGGGATCTGACGTGATGGTACTTGAGGTCAGCCGCCGATGGGTATTCAGGGGGCACGTCCTGCCTGGGGGCCTGCTGCAGCGGTCCCTGCCAGGGCGGCTTGCACAAGCCCCGAGGCACGAATGAGACCAGCGCAGCCCCCGTCTGACGGGCACCGCCTACGCTTTGGCAACCGCAAGCTCCGATGCGCTGCGGCAGGGCATCGGGGAAGAGGAGGCATATTACAGAGGGGGCGGCTCGGTCAGGTCGGTGGGAAAGGGAACTTGTGGCGCCACGTCACGTGGGGCAGGGCAGAGCATCGTCCGGCGCGAGGCCCCGAAGTGGCAGACCTTCGGGGCGGGGCGCTTCCAGCACTGAACCGCCGGCGGCGACCCGCGCGGGTGGGACTGACGCTGCGTGGTGCGGCTTTCTCTCTGCAACGGGGCGAGGACTCAAGGAATCCCCCCAAACGGATCGTCAGCGGTTGCGTGGGTCGCGACGTGTTCTTTGGATTCGCTCTGTTTGCCGCTGCGGCTGCGGGCGCTGCTTTTGCGTCCCCATTTTCGTTGACGCGGTTGCGGTGTTCGTGGTGTGTGACGCGGAGGGGCAGTGATTGTGAAGCTGCACAGCGGCGAGCGTCAAACGCAGGATCGTCGTGGGTGAGTTGCTGTTTCTTTTTTTTTTTGGCTCAGACCAAGATGAGCTGGCGTAGCCTGCTCACTTCACAGTACTCGAGATAACCTCTCGGGATCAAGGTTCAGAGCTGTCCAGTGCTACGATGATCCCACAGTGGCCGTGGTAGCGGATCCGACACGTAGTGTGGATTAGCTGAGTCTGAAACCAGGTGATGCAGTGGGAGACTGCCACGCCCGTAGGCTTCCCAGTGTGCATGAGGCACAATGACTGCCGGCTGAAAAAGACAGCGGGGTGAAGACTGTAGGCTCAGATGAATCAGTGTCGTGGGTGGGTCGCTGTTTCTGAACCAGCATGGCCATGCTTGGCCCGTGGGGCAGCGTACGATAGCAGGCGAGGGGAGCAGGGCTGAGAGACTTAGAGGCAGAACGAATGATCAGTTGGGGTGGCGGTTGGGGGAGCCTGCGGTCCAGCCTTTGAGGCAGGGCTGCCCTTGAGGCAACAAAAAAACGCGGCCTGGACCCCAGTCCGTCTGCACATCCCCCGGGGCACCGGTCGCCTGATCGGTGCCGTCCGTTACCGGCCACCCGTTGTCAGGCGACCCCCAACCGCCGTGGGTTGAGCCGTCGGTCAACCCCAACATCCCCAACAGGACCGTCCATCACTCGGGCGGCGCGGTCTGTCGGACTGGGGTACGCCCGAGCCCGAACAGAGCACTGGCCGACCGGCTGGTGTCGAAACGCGCGTCGGTTGACCATCCACGGCAGCCATTTGCCAGCAGGCCTCCGTGGGTTCAGCGTGTCTCTGCCACCGAAGCTCTCATCCCTCAGTGCCGCTTCGGCGTCGAGATACGAGTGCATGAGGGCGGGGCCCAAAGGTTGTGTTTGTTTTTTGGTGCAGACTAAAATGGCTGGCGTAGCCCGCTCACTTCACAGTACTCAAGATAACCTCTCGGGATCAAGGTTCAGAGCTGTCCAGTGCTACGATGATCCCACAATGGCGGATCTGACACGTAGTGTGGATTAGCTGTGTCTGAAACCAGGTGATGCAGTGGGAGACTGCCACGCCCGTACCCCGCCCCCCCCTTGCGCAAGCACGGCCACGGTACCAAAAAAACCGGCAAAACAGCGGTTCAACGCCCACCCGGTGCTTAGACAAGACTGTGCCTGCGTGTGGCACACATGATGGCAAACACACATGATCGCCCACATCCAGGAGATCCCTCAGATGCAGATGGCGATAGGCTGTGGAAGGGAAATAGCAGGAATGGCTAAGAATCACATCCAAACAAACATCATCGGGTGGCAATGTGTGGTAAACTGTTTTTTAAACCCCATGTTACATCTGGGACCACAAAAACAGTGGTCCCAAAAATTCCTAAAACCAGCGGTTCAACGCCCACCCCGTGCTTAGACAAGGCCGTGTTTGCGCAATGGGGAGGGGGGGTAGGCTTCCCAGTGTGCATGAGGCACAACGACTGCAGGCTGAAAAAGACAGCGGTGTGAAGATTGAAGGCTGAGATGCGTCCACAGATTGCATGGAGCCCAAAGGTTGTGTTTTTTTTCATTGTGTCCAGACCAAAAAAGATGACCCAGCGAGGCATGTCCAATGCATGGCACCCCCCGCTCAGGGACGCAGCCGTTGCATGCGAACCTTTACCCCGCACGGCGCAGGCTGCAGAGCAACAACCGTCAGAACAAAAAGCTCTTCAGCGACATTGCCATCGGCGCCTTTCGCTGTGATGGATGAAGTGCTCTGAGATGGTGCAGTGGAGGGCTCGTTCACGGGCCACACTCCTCACCCACAGAATGCCAGACACAGCACATAGGCATCCCGTTCCCCACTCCCCCTCCCCCATGTGATGCACCCAGTCCCGGGGCTCGTGTGTCTTGTCTTCAAGGCGGACCCTGCGCTGCACAACTCTGAGGAGCTGCCAAGTGTTTCTCAAGAGCACAATCTGAAGGGGTCGGCCGGGCACAAAGGAGAGGAGGAGGAGGAGTGACTCGGCCATGTTTCATTTCTTTTCAACGTGGGAGGGCCGGCTCAGTATTCATTCACGGCACGTCAAGCGGGTGTTTCTGAGGCTCTGATCATGGACAGCCCCCCCGGAACTTACGACGCTGTATCCCACCCCCCGGGGGGGCAACGGTCACCAAATGACGGTGCCACCCCCCCCCCCCCCCATGCGCAAGGACCCACCCCTCACCTTCGACTACCCCTGCATTGTAACTGGAGGCAAAATCGTCTTGGGCGCCATGAACTTCCGAGACAAGTGACCCCCCCAGGGATGTGTTAGAAGGGGGGAAGGGGGGGGGAGTGGGGGGTCTGAAGGGGAGGGGGGGGCGGGGTTGGCTGGGACCCCCCTCCTCCTTGGGTCCCCCTATGGTCCCCGCCGAAGGTGGGCCGAAAATCTTTAAGCTTAAATCCTATTGGGGCCAAAGGCGCCGAAGCAAATTTTTGGCTGTCAGCGTCAAACATTGGAAGGGGAGGAGGGGGAAGGGGAGGGGGGTCTAGGGGGTCCAGGGGGGGGGGGGGGACCCCCCCTGTCACACAGGGGGTAGCCCCCCACCTGCTACGGTGTACAGCCGTTCTAATACATCCCTGACTCCACCCTACCCCCACCCCGGGTGATGGTGCAAGTGAGGGGGCCATGATGTCAGGCTTTGAAATAATCAGCGTGATCTGGGCCTCATGCCAGACTTACTCAGTTCGCCTCAAACCAGTGGTGCCTTGCTCATAAATTGTTTCGCCGTTGCTGCTCTCGCAGTGCAAACCGGACCAGCTCCGAATGCTGCCTTGGGGTCGCCGCACGGGTGCAGCTATCGAATGCGGCTTGCGCTGTCTGGGTCAGCTCTTGCCCCTCCCACGGCACGCGTGGGGGGGGGAGGTACTCGATACTCTCGGATTCGAGGTTCCTCGCTTTACACTTGTCCCACGGGAGAACTGCGGTAACGGACATGACACGCCTTGACGATGAGCGGACTCCGAGAGCAGGTCAGGCGGCAGGATACGGCCACGTCCACAGGCGATGGGAGTGGGCCACCGACGTTGGAGTCTCGCCTGCTGAGGCGGTGCGCGGTGCGCAAAGCCCCGCGGGAGCGGCAGCAGACCGGGGGATTCACCATCGCGACACTGGCATGACGGGGGACATGGCATGGGGATGGGAGGCAATGGCCGCCACCAAACCGCGTCGGCACACCCCCGGCACCGTCCCGGTGCGTGCCTCGGGGGAAAGGGTCGGGTTAGGCACGCCGCGCAGAGGGAAGCACAGACTGTGAGGGATGGGGCTTTCCGGTGAGGGAGGGCTGGGGTTGGCTTGCCCGGGGCCCCGGGGGTGCGGCGACATGAACGCATTCTCGACACCGATCACGGCGGTGCCGTGGAGCACTGCCGGGGCCGAGACGGTGGGGAGGGGGGGAGGCCCACTCCTTGGCACGCACCCGAAGGCCAGCCCTGTTCTCCGTTATGCCGCGCAGAACCTGCGCGACGGGCTGCGGTGCGCGACGATGCCGCGACTTGGACTCACCGTTGCACGGCCAAGGCCCTTGAAGCACGCAGCAACACCCGCCCCGGCCCCGGCCCATGTTGCTCGGCCACCCTCTTTGTCCGCGGCACCGCGGTGGCCGGGGTCTCCGGTGTGCACGCCGACGGCCCCTCGGGCACGACCGTGCCCTGGCGGGACGGTGGGACGCGACTCCTCTCGACGACACGCGCCGCCGCTCCCGGACTGGGCCCACCAACGCCCACAGCGCAGCCCGGCACCGGCTCCGGGCGGTATGCCGCCTGGCGTTCGTCGGCAATCGGCCGATCCCCCGGTCTGCGGGCGGGGCCGGGGGGCTCATTGGGGCCGCACAACGCCCCAAGGACACGCACAACTCATTACTGGGCCTGCGTGCCTCCGAGCCTTCGGCCGCCACCCTGCCCCCATTCGCTGAGGCCACGGGTGAGACGCCAAGCCGCCACGTGCTGCAGGCGGCTGGAACCCATTTGGGGGGGGGCGGGGGGGGGGGGGGGGGCAAGGGTCAGCCCACAGTGATGCAGCTTCAACATGAAAGCCACACGTCTCAGTGTGCCACTGAATTTGGTACAAACCTAAACACTGAAATCAGGACGGGACGCACGCCGGCTGTATGCGATACAAGGGCGGGCCTCCGACAGGGGGGAGGAGGGGCTCGTTTCTGTTCGAAAGGGGCCGCACGGGTCATGTACACAATTTACAAAATTCGCATTCCAATGCGCATATCGTACACCGCGTTCCACTCGCACATCGCAGACCAGCGGGGGGTGTTTGCGAAGCTCTTGGACTTCTCAGCTGCTGCAAAGCACTTGCCGAGCACATGTGCACCAGCGGAACGCAGACGAAACGCACTTCGTCGTGGGGTCCGTGGGGCGGGGGCAGCCGCAAAGCTCAGAGGGTCGGTACACCGCCAGGGACGCGACTTAATGACTGGGCCCGAACGCCCCCAAGCGGCCCGAACGCCCCCAAGCTTTCGGCCGCCGCCCGGCCCCTGCCCCCGTTCGCCGAAGCCACGGGCGCGGCAGGACACCAAAGGGTCAACGGCACGCGAAAATGCGCGTGACTACCGCGGCACTGCCGCGGGGAACACATGCGACCCCCTGCCGCCCCCCCCGCGGCCTCTCCCCTGGGCCGGCCCCCCTCTTCGTTCCTGGAGACTGCCGTCCGTGCAGGAGGGTGCGGAGCCAACCTACGGCCGAGGCGGCCGCTGCCGTGAAGTGTGCGCCCAACAAGCATCTCAAAGCAGCCCAAGACGACCCCCAAACCTCCGCGCTCAACCAAACAAACCGCCAAAGCCGCTGCCCTCCGTGACCAAAAGCCGGGGTCCCATGACTCAAACTCTCAGGCTCTCGGACCTCAACAAACCGCCAGCCGACGAGTAACTGCCGTCGGTGGCCAACCGGCGTCGGCTGACCATCACCTGCCCTCAGGCAACCACCACCGCCGTCGGTCAAACGATTTTTGCGACCAAAACTCTCAGGCCGTCCTGAGTGAAAGGGGCTGGGTCCCTTGGGTTTTCGCAAAATCTGTGGTGCAGGGGTCTCATAATTCAACCCCCCCCCCCCCCCCCTGTGGATAGGCACAGCCCTGATGCCATCTCCAGTCCAGATGCCGACCGCAGTTGCCCTACCAATGGGTTTAGGGTGAGAGAGAGCGTTATCACTGCAACTTGTTCGTTGGGCTGCTTTCAGGGCCGTCCTCCGGGAACGATTCCCACCGGGGGGGGGGGGGGGGGTGTTGGACAAGCCACCCACCCACCCACCCACCCACCAATGCAGTACACAACACACTCACAAAGAATTTTCACACTGTGCCTTGAAATGGAGACCGCAGCGAACAGCGGGTGAATATCACAGGGGAACACAACAGCAGCATTGCAGCGGAGTGCATCGTGCGGCACATGTAGTCTTGGGACAGTTGGCCAGACAACAGACTTCTCGGCATAGGCACCGTGAACCCATCAGCACCCACAGACCAACAAGCGTCCCATCCCCACGGGAGGAGGCGGGGGGGGGGGGGGTGTTTGGACACCCACCCCCCCCCACCCCCCGTCCCGTAGGCCGGACACGAAGCACATCCCCGGAGAGCGTTCCTCACAAAGAGTGTCGCCGCTCACACCGTTTCGGCTGGCTTTTGTGGCTGCACCGTGACCGGAACTTCATGAGCGCCTGGAGGTTGGCCACCTGTGAGAAAGACGATGGGGCTGAGTCTGGCATTGCTGCGCGCAATCCAGAAAAGAGGAACAAACTCCTGCGACTTCTACACTCACGGCCAAACAGCTTACGTCACTATATGACCATTGCTTCATGCACTAATCCTCGAGAACTATGATGTCCTGCAGCTCAACACTGAGCGTATGCTGTAGGCGCACTCCGTGCTAGACGCGGACGCATGCTACCCCCCCCGCCCCCACTTGTATAAGCTACGCCAATGTACACAATTATTACGGTCCCTATGCCTACTGTAGCTTGGACAAGGGCGTGGCTTGTGCGCAACACATACAACTGCCGACACACACGTGCGAGGGCCACATGTGCTGAAATTGGCAATTCAGGACCTATGGGATGCATCAGACTCAAAACAAAATTCCTGGTGCACCAGCAGGGGGCCACATGTGCTGAAATTGGCAAATGTGACGACAAACCCATGTCTTATGTGGCCACACTACATTACTAAATTAAATTACGTACAAAATTATTACGGTCCCTACGCCTACTGTAGCTTGGACATGGGGGCAAGCTGCAGGCCAGACCGGTGTCCACAGACGGGGGGCAGGGGAGGCCGGGGCGCTCTGCCCTAACCCTAACCCTAACCTGCGATGTAAACACAATACACCGGGACCCATGACGACACGCCCGGTCCAAAGCAACACAACATTTGCGCGGAAGGCAGAGGGACATCCGCTCTCCCCCGGGCCCCACCCGTTCTGCACGGACGTACTTTTCATGAGCGGCCCACTGACGCGCCGGGCACACGGGCTGTCGGTCGAAGACCATCGAAGCCGAGGCCAAGGGGAAAAGGTGGGGAAGTCCGGCACGTATTTGGCCTCCCATCGCCATGACTGCCCCCATCCGAACGCGGGCTGGCCGTTCCCCCCTTCCCCGTTCCTCCCCATGATGCCCCCCCCCCCTGTGTGACATTCCGTCTGGTTGTTGTTCCTTTACGGGGCCCTGGACAGTCGCCCGTTCTTCCCTCGGTGTGTTGCGTCGGGTCGCCGCGTTCTGTCGGCCGCTGCGGCCGGTGCTCTTGCTGGTGTCGTTTCCGCGTTCGCGGAGCCCAGTAGTTGGTTTGCCGGGGCTGTGCCGGATGTAGCGGGATGTGCCGTTTGCGCGCCAGCGGCGCCCAGTAGTTGGCCTATTGGGGTTGTGCTGGTTGTTGGCGGGGTCGTTTGACTGTTTTTGCCGTCCACGCGCCTCTGTCCACAGGCCGTCCATAACCTGCCTCGCTGTGTTTCCACCCTCAACGAAGAAAAACGTGGTGTGGGCTATTCGCTCGGGGGGGCGGGGGGCAGACACGCAATCAACCCCGCGTAATGAGTCCAGACGCGGGATACGGCACAGCGACACACGGCGCGGTGTGAGCATATGTCATCTCCATGCCGCCGCCCCTTCTTGTGTGTCGACTCTTCATGTGGGTCCGTGGGCTCTGCTTGTTGGGAGGTTGTTGGCAATTCACCGTCCACCACCAGTGATGGTCCGACGAGACCAGCCGTTATGCCTGTGTGTGTGTGCGCGCGCGCATCCCCTCGTTTGAAGGGCCGTGCCATCATTACATCCCGGGCGCCCTTTCCGTACAGATTGGTGCCGGGTCGCTCCATGACATCCCCCGCTCTTCTCGGCAACTTTGATTACGTCACTGCACACGCCGCCGAGAGGCTGCTGAGCAATGCCGCACCACCCTGCCACTCCCTGCGATGACACACCCCCACAACCGATACCCACCCACAACCCTCCACGGCGCATGTCTCGAGAGCGCAACGCCCGCCGACACAATCGCCGCGCGACGCTGCCAAACCCCAAAACCGACGCAACACACGCCGCCGCACCGCACGCCACCGTCACAACGCATCCACGGCCCCGCCTGCCACAGCGGAAGTACCTTCCGTGCGATAAAATCCACGTACAAGCGGCGGCTGGAGTCCGGCGACATGGCCCTCGCGGCGACCGGCAGCTCCCCCTCGATGCTTCTGGCGCTGCTCGGCCACCCCCCGCCCAACTCCGCGTTCCACTTCCGCTCCCCACGCCAGCCCCGGAACGCCTTCTCGTAAAGGATGGTGCTCCACCTGCGGGCCCGCGGCGCCCGCTTCCGGGCGTCCCTGTTGGCCCCCTCCATCCCGAGGCCGTCGGCTTCATCCGTGTCCGACACGGCGTCCCCGGCTCCGGCGGGGCCCGTCGCGGCGCTCCCGCCCCCCGGACTCCCAACCCCATCCCCATCCCCATCCCCATCCCCATCCCCATCCCCATCCCCATCACCCGCGCCTGCGGACGCCGCCCTGGTCTCGGACTGCGGAGGGGACGCCGGTGGCGACCGTCGAAAGAACCGGATGAATGCGCTGCCCTCCGTCGCGCTCTCCTGCTCCCCACAGCAGCCGGCGTCCACTTCCGCCTCTGCGTCGCCCGCACCCGCCGCGGGCGCGTCCGCGCGCGCGCGCGGCTCTGGGTCCGCCTCCTCTCGCATCGCCTGATAGCCCACTGCCCCCTGCCCCGCCCATTCCCAGGCCGGGCGCCCCTCCTCCAGCCCCCCGTGCCCCTCCCCCTCCGCCTCCGGCACTTGCGGACGGGCCGGGCTCCCCGGGGGCGTGGCCGTGGCCTCCGGGACCTTGCCTCGTTGCCCCGACGACCGCGGGATGAGCCGCCGGGCGCTTTGGAAGATGTCCCAGACGTCGCCGGACGGCATGCACGACTGGGCGTCCACCTGCGGCGCCTCCTCGGGGGGCTCTGCGGCGGCCTGGAACCAATGTGCCAGGGGGTGGGGCCTGCACGGGCCACGGGGCGGATATACGCACCGCACTGCCTGCCTCCGCACACCCGCGGGCCCACACGCAACCTCAAAAAAGCGGGTAAAGATTGTCCAACTGGCCGAAGGTCATGTCATACCCAGACTTTGTTTTTAAGAGGGGGGGGGGTCTTTGGCTCTGAGACCCACCCACCCCAAAAAAATCTTGACCCAAAACTTGGCCGAGGGAAAATCAAATTTGAATAAGCGGCCCCTTTGTGGGACCCCCCAGACCCCCAACCCCCCTTTGGTATTAATTCCTTATAAACAAAGCCTGGTCATATCACAGCACACGACGCCTGCTCCACGCTCAAGCAGGAAAAGCCACAGTGAAATACAAGAACCGGCCCTGCATCGCGTTGCGATCACCGTGGGGTGTGGTGTGTGGTGGGGGTGGGGGGGGATGAGTGGGAGTGAGAGTGAAGGACTCGCAACGCCATTTTCCCATTTCTTAGGCTGCCACAGACGCGCGATGACTCCACCGTCAGTCCCCTGCCCGACGATTCCAGACCTCCGCGAAGCGCAAACGAAACTGGGGGAAGCCCCAACGGTGGCACTGGCATGTGCCGGAGGGGCCAGACGCACAAGAGTGTCACCAAGGACGTTACGCATGTACCACTCGAGGCGTGGCACCTCCTCCCACGGTGATGGCAACAGGGCATAGCCCATCACCCACGGGGTACACAATTTGGCAAGTACGTTTGTATCGGGCATTGGGCAAACCCATCGTTTCACACAGCCCCGGGGTAGGTCCTGCGTGGGAGGCAGAGGTAGAGCACCGGGGCGACCTTCAAGGTGCATCAACCGCCAGATCTAACTCAAAGCAGCCTCCAGGGGCCATGGGAGGCACCTTTGCGGGCAACGCCGTGGCTCGTGCAGCAGCACTGGCAGTGCCGGACGTGTTTGAGGAGGAGAATGTCTTGGAGGCTCAAGGACCTGTGCAATCGAAGTCTGGACCTCAGACCAGTGGGGCCACATATGCTTTGCCGATTGAGGATGTCCGCGCTACCGGACCGATGGTGGCGTGTGGAGGTCCCTGAGCTCTGGAGGGCTCTGCAGAGTTTTCCGTAGGGGGGGGGGGGGGCTGTGGGGGGGGGCCCTGTGTGACATTCCGTCTGCCCCCCCCCCCCCCCCGGAGACCCTGAGTTGTTAGAGGCGCCGAAGAATTTTTTTTGCCTAAATCGACTTGCGCCGAAGGCGCCAGAGAAAATTTTTGGTTGGCTGAAGACGCGGAGAAAAAATTGCCCAATCACTGAAAAGGGTGGGGGGGGTGGGGGGTGTCAGACCCCCCCCCCCCCCAGGAGATGCTGAGTTGTTAAGCAAAGCTCTGGGGCTCTGCTCCGAAGGCAAGAATCTCACACTGGCGCACTGGTGCCCACCATCGGCAGCGGTCCTCAAGGCACTCAGTTCGCTGTTGTTTGCTCTGGGTTCCCCTCGGCGTGTTGCCCGTGGCCGGGGGTGGGTGAGAGTAGCACACTTGTCCCTCTGCTCACAAGAGCCACTTGTGCCCCCTGTTTGGGGCCGGGGGGGGGGGGTTACCCCTGCCCGGACCCCTCCCCCAAATGGTGTGTATGGACCGACCGCTTGAGGCCGCCCCGGGATGGCCCGGAAGTGACCCCAAAGAGGGCAGGCAACACAAAGAACATGGCACCAGCACAGCGTGTGGCAGATCGGCATCGAACCGCTTGAAGGGCGTAGTTTTCGCGATGTGGGGGAGGGCCCGGGGGGGGGGGGGGGGGGCAATGCAGAATCGGAAAGCAAAGGAACTGATTTTGTGCGCCTTGTCTGGTCAACGGGAAGTAGGGCCTCATGTTCGGCCGAATGTTGTTCCGAGTTCGGCCAACTCCTGCTGAGTTCGGACCCGAATGCGCCGGACAAGTCGAGCCCTTGAGGGTATCCCACCGAATACCGCGAGTTCGGGCCCGTAGGATTCGAAATCGCCCGTTTCGCCGGGCGCCCTGCGGAGACCGGAGAGGCAGATGGGGCACCTCGGCATCTTCCGTGTCCTTGAAATCGGCCGGGAGCACATTTTGGTCACCCACGAACACCGGAGATGCAAAGCGGCGCGCGGGCAGATCAGCGGACGTCAGGTCCCAGCCTTCGCAGCTGTACCCCAGCAGCAGCGCGTGGTGCCGGTTAACGGCCTTGATGCAGCACTGTTCCTGGGAGACCAACGGAGACGGCGGCTTGAGCGCTCGTCCTGCGGACGACCCCGGCCTGCCGGGCGGATGGGGGGCCGAAGGCGAGGGAGGCTGACGATGTGCACCGCGCGGGGCGTCTTTGTTGAGGGCATGGCTGTGTCCAAGTCTCGTCTCGCTGAGCGTTGCAAGGCATGTGCCCTTACCCTGACCCAACCTGAGCCACCCCCCCCCCCCCGCGCGCCCCCCGTGCGGTGACACGCGGGTGTGTCAAGTGATGATTGCGCTCAGGGAAATTGCGCAAGCGACAGCAGTGCACCGCAAAAAAGAGATCACGGCTGATCACAGACTGCAATGTCCGGTCCTCGGCGGCTATAGCCAAAGTCCGTGGGAAGCAGCAGCGGAATGGACTGGGCAACCGCAGTATGTGCACAGGTAAATTCCGGCTCAGACTGGGCCAGCCATGCCATGGAACACCACAGCAGTAGCAAACGTGCAGACTTGGGCTGCCCTATGCCCTCTGCCCTATGCCCTCTGCCCTCTGCCCTATGCCCTCTGCCCTATGCCCTATGCCCTATGCCCTATGCCCTCTGCCCTCTGCCCTCTGCCCTCTGCCCTCTGCCCTCTGCCCTATGCCCTCTGCCCTCTCCCCTATGCCCTATGCCCTCTGCCCACTGCCCTCTGCCCTCTGCCCTCTGCCCTCTGCCCTCTGCCCTATGCCCTCTGCCCTATGCCCTCTGCCCTCTGCCCTATGCCCTCTGCCCTATGCCCTCTGCCCTATGCCCTCTGCCCTATGCCCTCTGCCCTCTGCCCTATGCCCTCTGCCCTATGCCCTATGCCCTATGCCCTATGCCCTCTGCCCTCTGCCCTCTGCCCTCTGCCCTATGCCCTCTGCCCTCTCCCCTATGCCCTATGCCCTCTGCCCACTGCCCTCTGCCCTCTGCCCTCTGCCCTCTGCCCTCTGCCCTATGCCCTATGCCCTATGCCCTATGCCCTATGCCCTCTGCCCTATGCCCTCTGCCCTATGCCCTCTGCCCTATGCCCTCTGCCCTATGCCCTATGCCCTATGCCCTATGCCCTCTGCCCTCTGCCCTCTGCCCTATGCCCTCTGCCCTATGCCCTATGCCCTATGCCCTCTGCCCTATGCCCTATGCCCTATGCCCTATGCCCTATGCCCTGTGCCCTCTGCCCTCTGCCCTCTGCCCTATGCCCCTATGCCCTATGCCCTCTGCCCTCTGCCCTATGCCCTATGCCCTAGGCCCTCTGCCCTATGCCCTATGCCCTATGCCCTATGCCCTATGCCCTCTGCCCTCTGCCCTATGCCCTATGCCCTATGCCCTCTGCCCTATGCCCTATGCCCTATGCCCTATGCCCTATGCCCTATGCCCTATGCCCTATGCCCTATGCCCTATGCGCTCTCCCCTATGCCCTATGCCCTCTCCCCTATGCCCTATGCCCTATGCCCTATGCCCTATGCCCTATGCCCTATGCCCTCTACCCTATGCCCTATGCCCTATGCCCTATGCCCTGTGCCCTCTGCCCTATGCCCTCTGCCCTCTGCCCTCTGCCCTATGCCCTCTGCCCTCTACCCTATGCCCTATGCCCTATGCCCTATGCCCTGTGCCCTTTGCCCTCTGCCCTATGCCCTATGCCCTATGCCCTCTGCCCTATGCCCTATGCCCTATGCCCTATGCCCTATGCCCTATGCCCTATGCCCTATGCCCACTGCCCTCTGCCCTCTGCCCTCTGCCCTCTGCCCTATGCCCTCTGCCCTCTCCCCTATGCCCTATGCCCTCTGCCCACTGCCCTCTGCCCTCTGCCCTCTGCCCTCTGCCCTATGCCCTCTGCCCTCTGCCCTCTGCCCTCTGCCCTCTGCCCTCTGCCCTCTGCCCTATGCCCTCTGCCCTCTGCCCTCTGCCCTCTGCCCTATGCCCCTATGCCCTATGCCCTCTGCCCTATGCCCTATGCCCTAGGCCCTCTGCCCTATGCCCTCTGCCCTATGCCCTATGCCCTCTGCCCTATGCCCTCTGCCCTCTGCCCTCTGCCCTCTGCCCTCTGCCCTCTGCCCTCTGCCCTCTGCCCTATGCCCCTATGCTCTATGCCCTCTGCCCTCTGCCCTATGCCCTATGCCCTAGGCCCTCTGCCCTATGCCCTATGCCCTATGCCCTCTGCCCTATGCCCTATGCCCTATGCCCTATGCCCTATGCCCTATGCCCTATGCCCTATGCCCTATGCCCTCTCCCCTATGCCCTATGCCCTATGCCCTATGCCCTATGCCCTATGCCCTATGCCCTATGCCCTATGCCCTCTCCCCTATGCCCTATGCCCTATGCCCTATGCCCTATGCCCTATGCCCTCTGCCCTATGCCCTATGCCCTATGCCCTCTCCCCTATGCCCTATGCCCTATGCCCTATGCCCTATGCCCTATGCCCTATGCCTTGTGCCCTCTGCCCTCTGCCCTCTGCCCTATGCCCCTATGCCCTATGCCCTCTGCCCTCTGCCCTATGCCCTATGCCCTAGGCCCTCTGCCCTATGCCCTATGCCCTATGCCCTATGCCCTATGCCCTCTGCCCTCTGCCCTATGCCCTATGCCCTATGCCCTATGCCCTATGCCCTATGCCCTATGCCCTATGCCCTATGCCCTATGCCCTATGCCCTATGCCCTATGCCCTCTCCCCTATGCCCTATGCCCTATGCCCTATGCCCTCTGCCCTCTGCCCTCTGCCCTCTGCCCTATGCCCTCTGCCCTCTCCCCTATGCCCTATGCCCTCTGCCCACTGCCCTCTGCCCTCTGCCCTCTGCCCTCTGCCCTCTGCCCTATGCCCTCTGCCCTATGCCCTCTGCCCTCTGCCCTATGCCCTCTGCCCTATGCCCTATGCCCTATGCCCTATGCCCTCTGCCCTCTGCCCTCTGCCCTCTGCCCTATGCCCTCTGCCCTCTCCCCTATGCCCTATGCCCTCTGCCCACTGCCCTCTGCCCTCTGCCCTCTGCCCTCTGCCCTCTGCCCTATGCCCTATGCCCTATGCCCTATGCCCTATGCCCTCTGCCCTATGCCCTCTGCCCTATGCCCTCTGCCCTATGCCCTCTGCCCTATGCCCTATGCCCTATGCCCTATGCCCTCTGCCCTCTGCCCTCTGCCCTATGCCCTCTGCCCTATGCCCTATGCCCTATGCCCTCTGCCCTATGCCCTATGCCCTATGCCCTATGCCCTATGCCCTGTGCCCTCTGCCCTCTGCCCTCTGCCCTATGCCCCTATGCCCTATGCCCTCTGCCCTCTGCCCTATGCCCTATGCCCTAGGCCCTCTGCCCTATGCCCTATGCCCTATGCCCTATGCCCTATGCCCTCTGCCCTCTGCCCTATGCCCTATGCCCTATGCCCTCTGCCCTATGCCCTATGCCCTATGCCCTATGCCCTATGCCCTATGCCCTATGCCCTATGCCCTATGCCCTATGCGCTCTCCCCTATGCCCTATGCCCTCTCCCCTATGCCCTATGCCCTATGCCCTATGCCCTATGCCCTATGCCCTATGCCCTCTACCCTATGCCCTATGCCCTATGCCCTATGCCCTGTGCCCTCTGCCCTATGCCCTCTGCCCTCTGCCCTCTGCCCTATGCCCTCTGCCCTCTACCCTATGCCCTATGCCCTATGCCCTATGCCCTGTGCCCTTTGCCCTCTGCCCTATGCCCTATGCCCTATGCCCTCTGCCCTATGCCCTATGCCCTATGCCCTATGCCCTATGCCCTATGCCCTATGCCCTATGCCCACTGCCCTCTGCCCTCTGCCCTCTGCCCTCTGCCCTATGCCCTCTGCCCTCTCCCCTATGCCCTATGCCCTCTGCCCACTGCCCTCTGCCCTCTGCCCTCTGCCCTCTGCCCTATGCCCTCTGCCCTCTGCCCTCTGCCCTCTGCCCTCTGCCCTCTGCCCTCTGCCCTATGCCCTCTGCCCTCTGCCCTCTGCCCTCTGCCCTATGCCCCTATGCCCTATGCCCTCTGCCCTATGCCCTATGCCCTAGGCCCTCTGCCCTATGCCCTCTGCCCTATGCCCTATGCCCTCTGCCCTATGCCCTCTGCCCTCTGCCCTCTGCCCTCTGCCCTCTGCCCTCTGCCCTCTGCCCTCTGCCCTATGCCCCTATGCTCTATGCCCTCTGCCCTCTGCCCTATGCCCTATGCCCTAGGCCCTCTGCCCTATGCCCTATGCCCTATGCCCTCTGCCCTATGCCCTATGCCCTATGCCCTATGCCCTATGCCCTATGCCCTATGCCCTATGCCCTATGCCCTCTCCCCTATGCCCTATGCCCTATGCCCTATGCCCTATGCCCTATGCCCTATGCCCTATGCCCTATGCCCTCTCCCCTATGCCCTATGCCCTATGCCCTATGCCCTATGCCCTATGCCCTCTGCCCTATGCCCTATGCCCTATGCCCTCTCCCCTATGCCCTATGCCCTATGCCCTATGCCCTATGCCCTATGCCCTATGCCTTGTGCCCTCTGCCCTCTGCCCTCTGCCCTATGCCCCTATGCCCTATGCCCTCTGCCCTCTGCCCTATGCCCTATGCCCTAGGCCCTCTGCCCTATGCCCTATGCCCTATGCCCTATGCCCTATGCCCTCTGCCCTCTGCCCTATGCCCTATGCCCTATGCCCTATGCCCTATGCCCTATGCCCTATGCCCTATGCCCTATGCCCTATGCCCTATGCCCTATGCCCTATGCCCTCTCCCCTATGCCCTATGCCCTATGCCCTATGCCCTATGCCCTATGCCCTATGCCCCATGCCCCATGCGGGTATTTGGTAAAACTGAGTACCAGACGAGGTAAAACTGAGTAAAATGTGGTAAAACTGAGTAGAGTTGAGGTAAAACGGAGTAAAAAAAATTTTTTAAAAAAAATTATTTTTTTTTACTCAGTAAAAAGACAATTTTTTTTTGAAAAAAAATGCACAAAAAACTGCACACTTTGATGGTAGGTGGTACTTTTGTTTAAGGGCACAAGGCCCCCGAGTCGATTCCCGGCCACTTGTGTTAGTGGCGCCCCACCCGGGCCAAACCATCATATATATATATATATATATATCACACAACCGCTTCACCAAGGAGGGTTGAGTACCGTCTGCATGCATGCACAGAGGAGGGAGGGATCACACAACCACTTCACCAAAGAGGGTTGAGTATCGTATGCATGCATGCAAAGGGGAGGGAGGGAGGGTGGGGCCAACTACTTACAAGTAGTTACAAAAGACACGCTTGAAGATCAAGTCGGCCTTAGTATCTCTCTTGTGAGGCTTGCCTCTCGGGGTAGGATTCAGCTTGCATCTCTCAAAAAGATCTTCTTTCTTTTCCAGATGCAGCTGTCTGCAAAATGCTTGGTCATTTTCCAATTGACCATCAGCATTTTGGGGGTATTGAGGAGGCAACGCATACCACTTCCGACAGATCCACACACCGGGACGGGTGTCATCAGTGGCATTGGCATTGCCAGGAGTGGCATGCGTGGCATTGGCAGCAGTAACTGCAGCAAAAGCAACAACAGCAGCAGCAGCAGCAGCAACGGGGGCTGCCCGGAATTGGCGCAATCCTACACAAATCTCGGACTGACACAAGACAGTGGTATGGAAGGTACAATGAAGAACCTTACATTCCTGACACGCTATGGCGGGTGTGCCATCGCAAAAAAAGCATGTGTCAGGGGGGTCTGCAGATTTGGGCGTGGGGTACAACCGAGACACCTCCCAATGCATTGACCGGGTCCGGGGTGTGGGGGCCAACTTGGAACCACTGTAGTACAAAGTAGCTTGTGCCATCTCACGCAATAACCACAATCTATCCTGTGGCACTTGCAAATCGCCTTTGACAACACGTCTAGACAAGGCACAATGCAACATCAACAGACATGCCGGATGGCAACTGACAAAATCATCCTGCCTGATGAAGGTGGAATACAGGGGTGCAATTGCAAATGCAAGGGAACCGAAAGCATCCAAAAACGTTGCCCACTTCCTCCGCGGTTGTGGTTGGATGCCTTCTCGCTCCGCAAGCTCATCGACAACAGCCAACTCCTCCTTGTTTGCCCCAACAATGTGTGGCTTGTCAAGGAGGGGGTCAAACTTAAGGCAAAGGTATTCACGGGTAGGGGCAATCAGCAACAAGCGGAGCACCCAATGGAAATTACGCGAATTATCAGAAGTGGCCCACAAGTGGGCAAAGTGGCTACCTCACCCCTGCCGTATCGGGGATCCCCACCGCTTCAGAGCGGGGGGCAGAATCAGAAGTGGCCCACAAGTGGGCAAAGTGGCTACCTCACCCCTGCCGTATCGGGGATCCCCACCGCTTCAGAGCGGGGGGCAAAATCAGAAGTGGCCCACAAGTGGGCAAAGTGGCTACCTCACCCCTGCCGTATCGGGGATCCCCACCGCTTCAGAGCGGGGGGCAAAATCAGAAGGGGCCCACAAGTGGGCAAAGTGGCTACCTCACCCCTGCCGTATCGGGGATCCCCACCGCTTCAGAGCGGGGGGCAAAATCAGAAGTGGCCCACAAGTGGGCAAAGTGGCTACCTCACCCCTGCCGTATCGGGGATCCCCACCGCTTCAGAGCGGGGGGCAGAATCAGAAGTGGCCCACAAGTGGGCAAAGTGGCTACCTCACCCCTGCCGTATCGGGGATCCCCACCGCTTCAGAGCGGGGGGCAAAATCAGAAGTGGCCCACAAGTGGGCAAAGTGGCTACCTCACCCCTGCCGTATCGGGGATCCCCACCGCTTCAGAGCGGGGGGCAGAATCAGAAGTGGCCCACAAGTGGGCAAAGTGGCTACCTCACCCCTGCCGTATCGGGGATCCCCACCGCTTCAGAGCGGGGGGCAGAATCAGAAGTGGCCCACAAGTGGGCAAAGTGGCTACCTCACCCCTGCCGTATCGGGGATCCCCACCGCTTCAGAGCGGGGGGCAAAATCAGAAGTGGCCCACAAGTGGGCAAAGTGGCTACCTCACCCCTGCCGTATCGGGGATCCCCACCGCTTCAGAGCGGGGGGCAAAATCAGAAGTGGCCCACAAGTGGGCAAAGTGGCTACCTCACCCCTGCCGTATCGGGGATCCCCACCGCTTCAGAGCGGGGGGCAGAATCAGAAGTGGCCCACAAGTGGGCAAAGTGGCTACCTCACCCCTGCCGTATCGGGGATCCCCACCGCTTCAGAGCGGGGGGCAAAATCAGAAGGGGCCCACAAGTGGGCGAAATGGCTACCTCACCCCTGCCGTATCGGGGATCCCCACCGCTTCAGAGCGGGGGGCAGAATCAGAAGTGGCCCACAAGTGGGCCAAATGGCTACCTCACCCCTGCCGTATCGGGGATCCCCACCGCTTCAGAGCGGGGGGCAGAATCAGAAGTGGCCCACAAGTGGGCAAAGTGGCTACCTCACCCCTGCCGTATCGGGGATCCCCACCGCTTCAGAGCGGGGGGCAGAATCAGAAGTGGCCCACAAGTGGGCAAAGTGGCTACCTCACCCCTGCCGTATCGGGGATCCCCACCGCTTCAGAGCGGGGGGCAAAATCAGAAAAAAGGGCTTCTTCTACTAATTTTTTTACTGAGTAAAAAAAAAAAATTTTTTTCTACTCAGTTTTTTACTGAGTAAAAAAAAAAATTTTTCTTTCTACTCAGTTTTTTGCTGAGTAAAAAAAAAATTTTTTTTTCTACTCAGTTTTTTACCGAGTAAAAAAAAAAAAAATTTCCTCAACTCAGTTTTTTACTGAGTAAAAAAAAAAAATTTTTTTTCTACTCAGTTTCGCAACTGAGTAGAAACCCCACTTACTGAGTAAAAAAAAATTTTTTTACTCGGTTTGAAACAGAGTAAAAAAAAAAATTTGTAAAAAAAAATTTTTTTTTACTCAGTTTTACCACGGACCCGCCCTATGCCCTCTCCCCTATGCCCTATGCCCTATGCCCTATGCCCTATGCCCTCTGCCCTATGCCCTATGCCCTATGCCCTCTCCCCTATGCCCTATGCCCTATGCCCTATGCCCTATGCCCTATGCCCTCTACCCTATGCCCTATGCCCTATGGCCTATGCCCTCTACCCTATGCCCTCTGCCCTCTGCCCTATGCCCTATGCCCTATGCCCTATGCCCTCTGCCCTATGCCCTATGCCCTCTGCCCTATGCCCTATGCCCTACGCCCTATGCCCTATGCCCTATGCCCTCTGCCCTATGCCCTCTGCCCTCTGCCCTCTGCCCTATGCCCTCTGCCCTATGCCCTATGCCCTCTCCCCTATGCCCTATGCCCTATGCCCTATGCCCTCTGCCCTCTGCCCTCTGCCCTATGCCCTATGCCCTATGCCCTGTGCCCTATGCCCTATGCCCTATGCCCTATGCCCTATGCCCTATGCCCTATGCCCTCTGCCCTCTGCCCTCTGCCCTCTGCCCTCTGCCCTATGCCCTATGCCCTCTGCCCTCTGCCCTCTCCCCTATGCCCTCTGCCCTATGCCCTTTGCCCTATGCCGTCTGCCCTCTGCCCTCTGCCCTCTGCGCTCTGCCCTCTACCCTATGCCCTCTGCCCTCTGCCCTATGCCCCTATGCCCTGTGCCCTCTGCCCTATGCCCTCTGCCCTCTGCCCTCTGCCCTCTGCCCTATGCCCTTTGCCCTATGCCCTCTGCCCTCTGCCCTCTGCCCTCTGCCCTATGCCCTCTGCCCTCTGCCCTCTGCCCTATGCCCCTATGCCCTATGCCTTCTGCCCTATGCCCTATGCCCTAGGCCCTCTGCCCTATGCCCTCTGCCCTATGCCCTATGCCCTCTGCCCTATGCCCTCTGCCCTATGCCCTCTGCCCTATGCCCTCTGCCCTCTGCCCTATGCCCTCTGCCCTCTGCCCTGTGCCCTCTGCCCTATGCCCTCTGCCCTCTGCCCTATGCCCCTATGCCCTGTGCCCTCTGCCCTCTGCCCTCTGCCCTCTGCCCTCTGCGCTCTGCCCTATGCCCTCTGCCCTATGCCCTCTGCCCTCTGCCCTCTGCCCTCTGCCCTCTGCCCTATGCCCTCTGCCCTCTGCCCTATGCCCCTATGCCCTGTCCCCTCTGCCCTATGCCCCTATGCCCTATGCCCTATGCCCTAGGCCCTCTGCCCTCTGCCCTCTGCCCTATGCCCTCTGCCCTATGCCCCTATGCCCTATGCCCTCTGCCCTATGCCCTCTGCCCTCTGCCCTCTGCCCTCTGCCCTCTGCCCTATGCCCTATGCCCTCTGCCCTCTGCCCTCTGCCCTATGCCCTCTGCCCTCTGCCCTATGCCCCTATGCCCTGTCCCCTCTGCCCTATGCCCTCTGCCCTCTGCCCTCTGCCCTCTGCCCTATGCCCTCTGCCCTATGCCCTCTGCCCTCTGCCCTCTGCCCTCTGCCCTATGCCCTCTGACCTCTGCCCTCTGCCCTATGCCCCTATGCCCTATGCCCTCTGCCCTATGCCCTATGCCCTAGGCCCTATGCCCTATGCCCTCTGCCGTATGCCCTATGCCCTCTGCCCTCTCCCCTATGCCCTATGCCCTCTGCCCTATGCCCTCTGCCCTATGCCCTCTGCCCTCTGCCCTATGGCCTATGCCCTATGCCCTCTGCCCTATGCCCTATGCCCTCTGCCCTATGCCCTATGCCCTATGCCCTCTCCCCTATGCCCTATGCCCTATGCCCCATGCCCTCTGCCCTCTGCCCTCTGCCCTATGCCCTATGCCCTATGCCCTATGCCCTATGCCCTATGCCCTCTGCCCTCTGCCCTATGCCCTATGCCCTATGCCCTATGCCCTATGCCCTATGCCCTCTGCCCTATGCCCTCTGCCCTCTACCCTCTGCCCTATGCCCTATGCCCTCTGCCCTATGCCCTATGCACTCTCCCCTATGCCCTATGCCCTATGCCGTATGTCCTCTGCCCTCTGCCCTCTGCCCTATGCCCTCTGCCCTATGCCCTATGCCCTATGCCCTACGCCCTATGCCCTATGCCATATGCCCTCTGCCCTCTGCCCTATGCCCTATGCCCTATGCCCTCTGCCCTATTCCCTCTGCCCTCTGCCCTATGCCCTCTGCCCTATGCCCTATGCCCTCTGCCCTATGCCCTCTGCCCTATGCCCTATGCCCTAGGCCCTCTGCCCTATGCCCTATGCCCTATGCCCTCTGCCCTATGCCCTCTGCCCTATGCCCTCTGCCCTATGCCCTCTGCCCTATGCCCTATGCCCTATGCCCTCTGCCCTATGCCCTCTGCCCTATGCCCTCTGCCCTCTGCCCTATGCCCTCTGCCCTATGCCCTATGCCCTCTGCCCTATGCCCTCTGCCCTATGCCCTATGCCCTAGGCCCTCTGCCCTATGCCCTATGCCCTATGCCCGCTGCCCGCTACCCTGTGCCCTATGCCCTCTGCCCTATGCCCTATGCCCTCTGCCCTCTGCCCTCTGTTCTATGCCCTATGCCCTATGCCCTATGCCCTATGCCCTCTGCCCTCTGCCCTCTGCCCTATGCCCTCTGCCCTATGCCCTGTGCCCTTTGCCCTATGCCCACTCCCCTCTGCCCTATGCCCTATGCCCTCTGCCCTCTGCCCTCTGCCCTATGCCCTCTGCCCTATGCCCTGTGCCCTTTGCCCTATGCCCACTCCCCTCTGCCCTATGCCCTATGCCCTCTGCCCTCTGCCCTCTGCCCTCTGCCCTCTGCCCTATGCCCTCTGCCCGCTGCCCGCTGCCCGCTGCCCTATGCCCTATGCCCTCTGCCCTCTGCCCTATGCCCTCTGCCCTCTGCCCTGTGCCCTATGCCCTCTGCCCTCTGCCCTATGCCCTATGCCCTATGCCCTCTGCCCTCTGCCCTCTGCCCTCTCCCCTATGCCCATTTTCCCCTGCCCTCTGCCCTATGCCCTATGCCCTATGCCCTCTGCCCTCTGCCCTGTGCCCTTTGCGCTCTGCGCTCTGCGCTCTGCCCTATGTCCTATGCCCTATGCCCTATGCCCTATGCCCTATGCCCTATGCCCTATGCCCTCTGCCCTATGCCCTCTGCCCTATGCCCTCTGCCCTCTGCCCTATGCCCTATGCCCTCTGCCCTATGCCCTATGCCCTATGCCCTATGCCCTGTGCCCTATGCCCTCTGCCCTATGCCCTATGCCCTATGCCCTATGCCCTCTGCCCTATGCCCTATGCCCTATGCCCTATGCCCTATGCCCTATGCCCTATGCCCTATGCCCTATGCCCTCTGCCCTATGCCCTATGCCCTCTGCCGTATGCCCTACGCCCTATGCCCTATGCCCTCTGCCCTATGCCCTATGCCCTCTGCCCTATGCCCTATGCCCTATGCCCTATGCCCTATGCCCTATGCCCTATGCCCTATGCCCTATGCCCTCTGCCCTCTGCCCTATGCCCTATGCCCTATGCCCTATGCCCTATGCCCTATGCCCTCTGCCCTATGCCCTCTGCCCTCTACCCTCTGCCCTATGCCCTATGCCCTCTGCCCTATGCCCTATGCACTCTCCCCTATGCCCTATGCCCTATGCCGTATGTCCTCTGCCCTCTGCCCTCTGCCCTATGCCCTCTGCCCTATGCCCTATGCCCTATGCCCTACGCCCTATGCCCTATGCCATATGCCCTCTGCCCTCTGCCCTATGCCCTATGCCCTATGCCCTCTGCCCTATTCCCTCTGCCCTCTGCCCTATGCCCTCTGCCCTATGCCCTATGCCCTCTGCCCTATGCCCTCTGCCCTATGCCCTATGCCCTAGGCCCTCTGCCCTATGCCCTATGCCCTATGCCCTCTGCCCTATGCCCTCTGCCCTATGCCCTCTGCCCTATGCCCTCTGCCCTATGCCCTATGCCCTATGCCCTCTGCCCTATGCCCTCTGCCCTATGCCCTCTGCCCTCTGCCCTATGCCCTCTGCCCTATGCCCTATGCCCTCTGCCCTATGCCCTCTGCCCTATGCCCTATGCCCTAGGCCCTCTGCCCTATGCCCTATGCCCTATGCCCGCTGCCCGCTACCCTGTGCCCTATGCCCTCTGCCCTATGCCCTATGCCCTCTGCCCTCTGCCCTCTGTTCTATGCCCTATGCCCTATGCCCTATGCCCTATGCCCTCTGCCCTCTGCCCTCTGCCCTATGCCCTCTGCCCTATGCCCTGTGCCCTTTGCCCTATGCCCACTCCCCTCTGCCCTATGCCCTATGCCCTCTGCCCTCTGCCCTCTGCCCTATGCCCTCTGCCCTATGCCCTGTGCCCTTTGCCCTATGCCCACTCCCCTCTGCCCTATGCCCTATGCCCTCTGCCCTCTGCCCTCTGCCCTCTGCCCTCTGCCCTATGCCCTCTGCCCGCTGCCCGCTGCCCGCTGCCCTATGCCCTATGCCCTCTGCCCTCTGCCCTATGCCCTCTGCCCTCTGCCATGTGCCCTATGCCCTCTGCCCTCTGCCCTATGCCCTATGCCCTATGCCCTCTGCCCTCTGCCCTCTGCCCTCTCCCCTATGCCCATTTTCCCCTGCCCTCTGCCCTATGCCCTATGCCCTATGCCCTCTGCCCTCTGCCCTGTGCCCTTTGCGCTCTGCGCTCTGCGCTCTGCCCTATGTCCTATGCCCTATGCCCTATGCCCTATGCCCTATGCCCTATGCCCTATGCCCTCTGCCCTATGCCCTCTGCCCTATGCCCTCTGCCCTCTGCCCTATGCCCTATGCCCTCTGCCCTATGCCCTATGCCCTATGCCCTATGCCCTGTGCCCTATGCCCTCTGCCCTATGCCCTATGCCCTATGCCCTATGCCCTCTGCCCTATGCCCTATGCCCTATGCCCTATGCCCTATGCCCTATGCCCTATGCCCTATGCCCTATGCCCTCTGCCCTATGCCCTATGCCCTCTGCCGTATGCCCTACGCCCTATGCCCTATGCCCTCTGCCCTATGCCCTATGCCCTCTGCCCTATGCCCTATGCCCTATGCCCTATGCCCTATGCCCTACGCCCTATGCCCTCTGCCCTATGCCCTATGCCCTCTGCCCTATGCCCTATGCCCTACGCCCTCTGCCCTATGCCCTCTGCCCTCTGCCCTATGCCCTATGCCCTATGCCCTATGCCCTCTGCCCTATGCCCTATGCCCTATGCCCTATGCCCTATGCTCTATGCCCTCTGCCCTATGCCCTATGCCCTCTGCCCTATGCCCTATGCCCTATGCCCTATGCCCTGTGCCCTATGCCCTCTGCCCTATGCCCTATGCCCTATGCCCTCTGCCCTATGCCCTATGCCCTACGCCCTCTGCCCTATGCCCTCTGCCCTCTGCCCTATGCCCTATGCCCTATGCCCTATGCCCTATGCTCTATGCCCTCTGCCCTATGCCCTATGCCCTCTGCCCTATGCCCTATGCCCTATGCCCTATGCCCTGTGCCCTATGCCCTCTGCCCTATGCCCTATGCCCTATGCCCTATGCCCTCTGCCCTATGCCCTATGCCCTATGCCCTATGCCCTATGCCCTATGCCCTATGCCCTATGCCCTCTGCCCTATGCCCTATGCCCTCTGCCGTATGCCCTACGCCCTATGCCCTATGCCCTCTGCCCTCTGCCCTATGCCCTCTGCCCTATGCCCTACGCCCTCTGCCCTATGCCCTATGCCCTCTGCCCTATGCCCTCTGCCCTATGCCCTCTGCCCTCTGCCCTATGCCCTATGCTCTATGCCCTCTGCCCTCTGCCCTATGCCTGCCCTGCCTCAGCGCGGCTGCAGACTGCACGCCCCCGCGGCCCCGTACTGCGCCTCCTGCGCCGCCCCACGCTGCGCCCATGCGCAGCCCCACACTGCGCCCCTGCGCAGCCCCACGCTGCGCCCCTGCGCGGCCCCACGCTGCGCCCCCGCGCGGCCCCGCGCAGCGCCCCTGCGCGGCCCCACTTTGCGCCCGTGCGCGGCCCCACGCTGCGCCCCTTGCGTGGCCCCACGCTGTGCCCCTGCGCAGCCCCACGCTGCGCCCTTGCGCTGCCGCTGCGCAGCCCCACGCTGCGCCCGTGCACGGCCCCACGCTGTGCCCCTGCGCGGCCCCACACTGCGCCCCTGTGCCACCCCACGCTGCGCCCCTTGCGTGGCCCCACGCTGTGCCCCTGCGCAGCCCCACGCTGCGCCCATGCACAGCCCCACCCTGCGCCCTTGCGCAGCCCCACGCTGCGCCCTTGCGCTGCCGCTGCGCGGCCCCACGCTGCGCCCGTGCACGGCCCCACGCTGCGCCCCTTGCGCAGCCCCACGCTGCGCCCCTGCGCCGCCCCACGCTGCGCCCCTGGGCGGCCCCACGCTGCGCCCCTCCGCGGCCCCACGCTGCGCCCCTGCGTGGCCCCAAGCTGCGCCCCTGCGCGGCCCCACGCGGCGCCCATGCGCAGCCCCACGCTGCGCCCATGCGCAGCCCCACCCTCCGCCCCTGCGCAGCGCCACGCTGCGCCCCTGCGCCGCCCCACGCTGCGCCCCTGCGCCGCCCCACGCTGCGCCCCTTGCGCCGCCCCAAGCTGCGCACCTGTGCAGCCCCACGCTGCGCCCCTGCGCCGCCCCACGCTGCGCCCGTGCGCGGCCCCACGCTGCGCCCGTGCGTGGCCCCACGCTGCGCCCCTTGCGCAGCCCCAGGCTGCGCCCCTGCGCATTTCCACGCATTTCCCGCGCAGCCCCAGCGCAGCCCCATTCTGCGCCCCTTGCTGAGCCACACGCTGCGCCCCTCCCGCAGCCGCGGCAGCCCAGCCCAGCTCCACGCTGCTCCGTGCACAGCCCCATGCTGCACCCATGCGCGGCTGCGTGCTGCAAGCATGCGCAGTTCTCTGCTGCGCCGCAGCGCAGCCGCTTGCTGCGCTCCAGCGCAGCCCAAGCCGCGCCCCCTGCGCGGCCGCATGGTGCACTGCAGCGCAGTCCCACGCCCTGCCTCAGCGCAGCTGCAGACTGCGCGCCCCCGCGGCCCCGTACTGCGCCCCTGCGCAGCCGCATGCTACGGCCATGCGCAGTTCTCCGCTTCGCCCCAGCGCAGCCGCATACTGCACTCACGCGCAGTTCCACGCTGCGCCCCTGCGCAGCCCCGCGCTGCGCCCCAGCGCGGTCCCCCGCTGCACCCCAGCGCAGCCGCATGCCGCGCTCCAGCGCAGCCCAAGCTGCGCCCCCTGCGCAACTGCACGGAGCACTGCTGCGCAGCCCCACGCCACACCTCAGCGCAGCTGTAGGCTGTGCGCCCCCGCAGCCCCGTACTGCTCCCCTGCGCAGCCCCTTGCTGCGCCCATGCGCAGCCGCCTGCTGCGGCCATGCGCAGTTCCTCGCTGCGCCCCTGCGCGGCCCCACGCTGCGCCCCAGCGCAGCCACATGCTGCGCTCAGGCGCAGGCGCATGCTGGGCCCCAGCACAGCCCGATTCTGCACCCCTTGCTCAGCCCTTCCACAACCGCCGCGCCCCAGCGCAGCTCCACGCTGCCCCCTACACGGTCCCACGCTGCGCCCCAGCGTGGCCGCAGGCTGCGCTCCAGCACAGTCCCACGCTGCGCACCAGCGCCGCCACATGCTGCGCTCCAGCGCCGCCGCGTGCTGCGCCCCTGCGCAGCCCCACACTGCGCCCCCTACTCAACCGCACGCTGCGCGCCTCGCACAGCCGCTACGCCCCAGCGCAGCTCCACGCTGCCCCCTGCGCAGCCCCATCTTGCGCCCATGCGTAGCCGCATACTGCACCGCTGCGCCCCTTGCGCAGCCCCGCGCTCCCCCCCACCCCCAAGAAGGGCACCTCCACCACACCAACGCGGAGCACCCCCTCCCCCCCAAGCACAGAAATTTTACGGCTGGTTACAGCCCCCGGTGG
The DNA here is from genome assembly GCA_964036045.1 of Eutreptiella sp. 'Long Island Sound 2002'. Lineage (NCBI taxonomy): Eukaryota > Euglenozoa > Euglenophyceae > Eutreptiales > Eutreptiaceae > Eutreptiella > Eutreptiella sp. 'Long Island Sound 2002'. The sequence goes on from OZ038383.1 coordinate 132,238,879, forward strand.
CGCGGGCTGTGCTGTCACTGGCTGCCCGCTTCGGCCCACCCTGGCGGGACCGAGTAAACCGCCCTGTGGACGGTTGGGGGCTGCGATTTTCCGGCGGCCTCCCTTCGGCTTTGCCGTCGCCTCGGGCGGGCCAACCAGAAACCAGAAACCAGAAAAAACCTCTGCCCTATGCCCTATGCCCTATGCCCTATGCCCTCTGCCCTATGCCCTATGCCCTATGCCCTATGCCCTCTGCCCTATGCCCTCTGCCCTATGCCCTCTGCCCTATGCCCTCTGCCCTATGCCCTATGCCCTATGCTCTATGCCCTCTGCCCTCTGCCCTCTGCCCTATGCCCTCTGCCCTATGCCCTCTGCCCTGTGCCCTCTGCCCTCTGCCCTCTGCCCTCTGCCCTATGCCCTATGCCCTATGCCCTCTGCCCTATGCCCTCTGCCCTATGCCCTCTGCCCTATGCCCTCTGCCCTATGCCCTATGCCCTATGCTCTATGCCCTCTGCCCTCTGCCCTCTGCCCTATGCCCTCTACCCTATGCCCTCTGCCCTGTGCCCTCTGCCCTCTGCCCTCTGCCCTCTGCCCTATGCCCTATGCCCTATGCCCTCTGCCCTATGCCCTATGCCCTATGCCCTCTGCCCTATGCCCTATGCTCTATGCCCTCTGCCCTATGCCCTATGCCCTATGCCCTATGCCCTCTGCCCTATGCCCTATGCCCTATGCCCTATGCCCTATGCCCTATGCCCTATGCCCTATGCCCTATGCCCTCTGCCCTATGCCCTATGCCCTCTGCCGTATGCCCTACGCCCTATGCCCTATGCCCTATGCCCTATGCCCTATGCCCTATGCCCTCTGCCCTATGCCCTATGCCCTCTGCCGTATGCCCTACGCCCTATACCCTATGCCCTCTGCCCTCTGCCCTATGCCCTATGCCCTCTGCCCTATGCCCTATGCCCTATGCCCTATGCCCTATGCCCTACGCCCTATGCCCTATGCCCTATGCCCTCTGCCCTATGCCCTATGCCCTACGCCCTCTGCCCTATGCCCTCTGCCCTCTGCCCTATGCCCTATGCCCTATGCCCTATGCCCTATGCCCTCTGCCCTATGCCCTATGCCCTATGCCCTCTGCCCTATGCTCTATGCCCTCTGCCCTCTGCCCTATGCCCTCTGCCCTATGCCCTCTGCCCTATGCCCTCTGCCCTCTGCCCTATGCCCTATGCTCTATGCCCTCTGCCCTCTGCCCTATGCCTGCCCTGCCTCAGCGCGGCTGCAGACTGCACGCCCCCGCGGCCCCGTACTGCGCCTCCTGCGCCGCCCCACGCTGCGCCCATGCGCAGCCCCACACTGCGCCCCTGCGCAGCCCCACGCTGCGCCCCTGCGCGGCCCCACGCTGCGCCCCCGCGCGGCCCCGCGCAGCGCCCCTGCGCGGCCCCACTTTGCGCCCGTGCGCGGCCCCACGCTGCGCCCCTTGCGTGGCCCCACGCTGTGCCCCTGCGCAGCCCCACGCTGCGCCCTTGCGCTGCCGCTGCGCAGCCCCACGCTGCGCCCGTGCACGGCTCCACGCTGTGCCCCTGCGCGGCCCCACACTGCGCCCCTGTGCCACCCCACGCTGCGCCCCTTGCGTGGCCCCACGCTGTGCCCCTGCGCAGCCCCACGCTGCGCCCATGCACAGCCCCACCCTGCGCCCTTGCGCAGCCCCACGCTGCGCCCTTGCGCTGCCGCTGCGCGGCCCCACGCTGCGCCCGTGCACGGCCCCACGCTGCGCCCCTTGCGCAGCCCCACGCTGCGCCCCTGCGCCGCCCCACGCTGCGCCCCTGGGCGGCCCCACGCTGCGCCCCTCCGCGGCCCCACGCTGCGCCCCTGCGTGGCCCCAAGCTGCGCCCCTGCGCGGCCCCACGCGGCGCCCATGCGCAGCCCCACGCTGCGCCCATGCGCAGCCCCACCCTCCGCCCCTGCGCAGCGCCACGCTGCGCCCCTGCGCCGCCCCACGCTGCGCCCCTGCGCCGCCCCACGCTGCGCCCCTTGCGCCGCCCCAAGCTGCGCACCTGTGCAGCCCCACGCTGCGCCCCTGCGCCGCCCCACGCTGCGCCCGTGCGCGGCCCCACGCTGCGCCCGTGCGTGGCCCCACGCTGCGCCCCTTGCGCAGCCCCAGGCTGCGCCCCTGCGCATTTCCACGCATTTCCCGCGCAGCCCCAGCGCAGCCCCATTCTGCGCCCCTTGCTGAGCCACACGCTGCGCCCCTCCCGCAGCTGCGGCAGCCCAGCCCAGCTCCACGCTGCTCCGTGCACAGCCCCATGCTGCACCCATGCGCGGCTGCGTGCTGCAAGCATGCGCAGTTCTCTGCTGCGCCGCAGCGCAGCCGCTTGCTGCGCTCCAGCGCAGCCCAAGCCGCGCCCCCTGCGCGGCCGCATGGTGCACTGCAGCGCAGTCCCACGCCCTGCCTCAGCGCAGCTGCAGACTGCGCGCCCCCGCGGCCCCGTACTGCGCCCCTGCGCAGCCGCATGCTACGGCCATGCGCAGTTATCCGCTTCGCCCCAGCGCAGCCGCATACTGCACTCACGCGCAGTTCCACGCTGCGCCCCTGCGCAGCCCCGCGCTGCGCCCCAGCGCGGTCCCCCGCTGCACCCCAGCGCAGCCGCATGCCGCGCTCCAGCGCAGCCCAAGCTGCGCCCCCTGCGCAACTGCACGGAGCACTGCTGCGCAGCCCCACGCCACACCTCAGCGCAGCTGTAGGCTGTGCGCCCCCGCAGCCCCGTACTGCTCCCCTGCGCAGCCCCTTGCTGCGCCCATGCGCAGCCGCCTGCTGCGGCCATGCGCAGTTCCTCGCTGCGCCCCTGCGCGGCCCCACGCTGCGCCCCAGCGCAGCCACATGCTGCGCTCAGGCGCAGGCGCATGCTGGGCCCCAGCACAGCCCGATTCTGCACCCCTTGCTCAGCCCTTCCACAACCGCCGCGCCCCAGCGCAGCTCCACGCTGCCCCCTACACGGTCCCACGCTGCGCCCCAGCGTGGCCGCAGGCTGCGCTCCAGCGCAGTCCCACGCTGCGCACCAGCGCCGCCACATGCTGCGCTCCAGCGCCGCCGCGTGCTGCGCCCCTGCGCAGCCCCACACTGCGCCCCCTACTCAACCGCACGCTGCGCGCCTCGCACAGCCGCTACGCCCCAGCGCAGCTCCACGCTGCCCCCTGCGCAGCCCCATCTTGCGCCCATGCGTAGCCGCATACTGCACCGCTGCGCCCCTTGCGCAGCCCCGCGCTCCCCCCCACCCCCAAGAAGGGCACCTCCACCACACCAACGCGGAGCACCCCCTCCCCCCCAAGCACAGAAATTTTACGGCTGGTTACAGCCCCCGGTGGCGCGGGCTGTGCTGTCACTGGCTGCCCGCTTCGGCCCACCCTGGCGGGACCGAGTAAACCGCCCTGTGGACGGTTGGGGGCTGCGATTTTCCGGCGGCCTCCCTTCGGCTTTGCCGTCGCCTCGGGCGGGCCAACCAGAAACCAGAAACCAGAAAAAACCTCTGCCCTATGCCCTATGCCCTATGCCCTATGCCCTCTGCCCTATGCCCTATGCCCTATGCCCTATGCCCTCTGCCCTATGCCCTCTGCCCTATGCCCTCTGCCCTATGCCCTCTGCCCTATGCCCTATGCCCTATGCTCTATGCCCTCTGCCCTCTGCCCTCTGCCCTATGCCCTCTGCCCTATGCCCTCTGCCCTGTGCCCTCTGCCCTCTGCCCTCTGCCCTCTGCCCTATGCCCTATGCCCTATGCCCTCTGCCCTATGCCCTCTGCCCTATGCCCTCTGCCCTATGCCCTCTGCCCTATGCCCTATGCCCTATGCTCTATGCCCTCTGCCCTCTGCCCTCTGCCCTATGCCCTCTGCCCTATGCCCTCTGCCCTGTGCCCTCTGCCCTCTGCCCTCTGCCCTATGCCCTATGCCCTATGCCCTCTGCCCTATGCCCTATGCCCTCTGCCCTCTGCCCTATGCCCTATGCTCTATGCCCTCTGCCCTATGCCCTATGCCCTATGCCCTATGCCCTATGCCCTCTGCCCTCTGCCCTCTGCCCTATGCCCTATGCCCTATGCCCTCTGCCCTATGCCCTATGCCCTCTGCCCTCTGCCCTCTGCCCTATGCCCTCTGCCCTATGCCCTATGCCCTCTGCCCTCTGCCCTATGCCCTATGCTCTATGCCCTATGCCCTCTGCCCTCTGCCCTATGCCCTATGCCCTATGCCCTATGCCCTCTGCCCTCTGCCCTATGCCCTCTGCCCTATGCCCTATGCCCTATGCCCTCTGCCCTATGCCCTCTGCCCTATGCCCTCTGCCCTATGCCCTATGCCCTATGCCCTCTGCCCTCTGCCCTATGCCCTATGCCCTATGCTCTATGCCCTATGCCCTCTGCCCTCTGCCCTATGCCCTATGCCCTCTGCCCTCTGCCCTATGCCCTCTGCCCTCTGCCCTATGCCCTATGCCCTCTGCCCTATGCCCTATGCCCTATGCCCTATGCCCTCTGCCCTATGCCCTATGCCCTATGCCCTATGCCCTCTGCCCTATGCCCTATGCCCTATGCCCTCTGCCCTATGCCCTCTGCCCTATGCCCTATGCCCTATGCTCTATGCCCTCTGCCCTATGCCCTCTGCCCTCTGCCCTATGCCCTCTGCCCTATGCCCTCTGCCCTATGCCCTCTGCCCTCTGCCCTCTGCCCTCTGCCCTATGCCCTCTGCCCTATGCCCTCTGCCCTATGCCCTCTGCCCTATGCCCTCTGCCCTCTGCCCTATGCTCTATGCCCTCTGCCCTGTGCCCTATGCCCTATGCCCTATGCCCTATGCCCTATGCCCTATGCCCTCTGCCCTATGCCCTATGCCCTATGCCCTATGCCCTATGCCCTATGCCCTATGTCCTATGCCCTATGCCCTATGCCCTATGCCCTATGCCCTATGCCCTCTGCCCTCTGCCCTATGCCCTATGCCCTATGCTCTATGCCCTATGCCCTCTGCCCTCTGCCCTATGCCCTATGCCCTCTGCCCTCTGCCCTATGCCCTCTGCCCTCTGCCCTATGCCCTATGCCCTCTGCCCTATGCCCTCTGATCTATGCCCTATGCCCTATGCCCTATGCCCTATGCCCTATGCCCTCTGCCCTATGCCCTCTGCCCTATGCCCTCTGCCCTATGCCCTCTGCCCTATGCCCTCTGCCCTCTGCCCTATGCCCTCTGCCCTATGCCCTATGCCCTATGCCCTCTGCCCTATGCCCTCTGCCCTATGCCCTCTGCCCTATGCCCTATGCCCTCTGCCCTCTGCCCTCTGCCCTATGCTCTATGCCCTCTGCCCTATGCCCTCTGCCCTATGCCCTATGCCCTATGCCCTATGCCCTATGCCCTCTGCCCTCTGCCCTATGCCCTATGCCCTATGCCCTATGCCCTATGCCCTATGCCCTATGCCCTCTGCCCTATGCCCTATGCCCTATGCCCTATGCCCTATGCCCTATGCCCTCTGCCCTCTGCCCTATGCCCTATGCCCTATGCTCTATGCCCTATGCCCTCTGCCCTCTGCCCTATGCCCTATGCCCTATGCCCTCTGCCCTATGCCCTCTGCCCTCTGCCCTATGCCCTATGCCCTCTGCCCTATGCCCTCTGCCCTATGCCCTATGCCCTATGCCCTATGCCCTATGCCCTATGCCCTCTGCCCTATGCCCTCTGCCCTATGCCCTCTGCCCTATGCCCTCTGCCCTATGCCCTCTGCCCTCTGCCCTATGCCCTCTGCCCTATGCCCTATGCCCTATGCCCTATGCCCTCTGCCCTATGCCCTCTGCCCTATGCCCTCTGCCCTCTGCCCTATGCCCTCTGCCCTATGCCCTATGCCCTCTGCCCTCCGCCCTCTGCCCTCTGCCCTATGCCCTCTGCCCTATGCCCTCTGCCCTCTGCCCTCTGCCCTATGCCCTATGCCCTCTGCCCTATGCCCTCTGCCCTATGCCCCCTGCCCTATGCCCTATGCCCTATGCCCTATGCCCTCTGCCCTATGCCCTCTGCCCTATGCCCTATGCCCTATGCCCTCTGCCCTATGCCCTCTGCCCTCTGCCCTATGCCCTCTGCCCTATGCCCTCTGCCCTATGCCCTCTGCCCTATGCCCTATGCCCTATGCCCTATGCCCTCTGCCCACTGCCCTCTGCCCTCTGCCCTATGCCCTATGCCCTATGCCCTCAGCCCTCTGCCCTATGTCCTATGCCCTATGCCCTATGCCCTCTGCCCTATGCCCTATGCCCTATGCCCTATGCCCTATGCGCTCTGCCCTATGCCCTCTGCCCTATGCCCTATGCCCTATGCCCTATGCCCTATGCCCTCTGCCCTCTGCCCTATGCCCTATGCCCTATGCCCTATGCCCTATGCCCTATGCCCTATGCCCTATGCTCTATGCCCTCTGCCCTCTGCACTATGCCCTCTGCCCTATGCCCTCTGCCCTCTGCCCTCTGCCCTATGCCCTATGCCCTCTGCCCTCTGCCCTATGCCCTATGCCCTCTGCCCTATGCCCTCTGCCCTATGCCCTCTGCCCTATGCCCTATGCCCTATGCCCTATGCCCTCTGCCCTATGCCCTCTGCCCTATGCGCTATGCCCTATGCCCTCTGCCCTATGCCCTCTGCCCTATGCCCTCTGCCCTATGCCCTATGCCCTATGCCCTCTGCCCTATGCCCTCTGCCCTATGCCCTATGCCCTATGCTCTATGCCCTCTGCCCTATGCCCTCTGCCCTATGCCCTCTGCCCTATGCCCTATGCCCTATGCCCTATGCCCTCTGCCCTATGCCCTCTGCCCTATGCCCTATGCCCTCTGCCCTCTGCCCTCTGCCCTCTGCGCTATGCCCTATGCCCTATGCCCTCTGCCCTATGCCCTCTGCCCTATGCCCTATGCCCTATGCCCTATGCCCTCTGCCCTCTGCCCTCTGCCCTATGCCCTATGCCCTATGCCCTCTGCCCTATGCCCTCTGCCCTATGCCCTATGCCCTATGCCCTCTGCCCTATGCCCTATGCCCTCTGCCCTATGCGCTCTGCCCTATGCCCTCTGCCCTATGCCCTATGCCCTATGCCCTCTGCCCTATGCCCTATGCCCTATGCCCTATGCCCTCTGCCCTCTGCCCTCTGCCCTCTGCCCTATGCCCTATGCCCTATGCCCTATGCCCTATGCCCTATGCCCTATGCCCTATGCCCTCTGCCCTCTGCCCTCTGCCCTCTGCCCTATGCCCTCTGCCCTATGCCCTCTGCCCTCTGCCCTCTGCCCTATGCCCTATGCCCTCTGCCCTCTGCCCTATGCCCTATGCCCTCTGCCCTATGCCCTCTGCCCTATGCCCTCTGCCCTATGCCCTATGCCCTATGCCCTATGCCCTCTGCCCTATGCCCTCTGCCCTATGCCCTATGCCCTATGCCCTCTGCCCTATGCCCTCTGCCCTATGCCCTATGCCCTATGCCCTATGCCCTATGCCCTCTGCCCTATGTCCTCTGCCCTATGCCCTATGCCCTATGCTCTATGCCCTCTGCCCTATGCCCTCTGCCCTCTGCCCTATGCCCTATGCCCTATGCCCTATGCCCTCTGCCCTATGCCCTCTGCCCTATGCCCTATGCCCTATGCCCTCTGCCCTACGCCCTCTGCCCTATGCCCTATGCCCTATGGCCTCTGCCCTATGCCCTTTGCCCTATGCCCTCTGCCCTCTGCCCTCTGCCCTCTGCCCTCTGCCCTCTGCCCTATGCCCTCTGCCCTATGCCCTATGCCCTCTGCCCTATGCCCTATGCCCTATGCCCTCTGCCCTATGCGCTCTGCCCTATGCCCTCTGCCCTATGCCCTATGCCCTGTGCCCTCTGCCCTATGCCCTATGCCCTATGCCCTATGCCCTATGCCCTCTGCCCTCTGCCCTCTGCCCTCTGCCCTCTGCCCTCTGCCCTATGCCCTATGCCCTATGCCCTATGCCCTATGCCCTATGCCCTATGCCCTCTGCCCTCTGCCCTCTGCCCTCTGCCCTATGCCCTCTGCCCTATGCCCTCTGCCCTCTGCCCTATGCCCTATGCCCTATGCCCTCTGCCCTATGCCCTATGGCCTCTGCCCTATGCCCTCTGCCCTATGCCCTCTGCCCTATGCCCTATGCCCTATGCCCTCTGCCCTATGCCCTCTGCCCTATGCCCTAGGCCCTATGCCCTCTGCCCTATGCCCTCAGCCCTATGCCCTCTGCCCTATGCCCTATGCCCTATGCCCTCTGCCCTATGCCCTATGCCCTATGCCCTATGCCCTCTGCCCTATGCCCTCTGCCCTATGCCCTATGCCCTATGCCCTATGCCCTACGCCCTCTGCCCTATGCCCTATGCCCTATGGCCTCTGCCCTATGCCCTTTGCCCTATGCCCTATGCCCTATGCCCTATGCCCTATGCCCTATGCTCTATGCCCTCTGCCCTATGCCCTCTGCCCTATGCCCTCTGCCCTATGCCCTATGCCCTATGCCCTATGCCCTCTGCCCTATGCCCTCTGCCCTATGCCCTATGCCCTCTGCCCTACGCCCTCTGCCCTCTGCCCTATGCCCTAGGCCCTATGCCCTATGCCCTATGCCCTATGCTCTATGCCCTCTGCCCTATGCCCTCTGCCCTATGCCCTCTGCCCTATGCCCTATGCCCTATGCCCTCTGCCCTCTGCCCTATGCCCTCTGCCCTATGCCCTATGCCCTCTGCCCTACGCCCTCTGCCCTATGCCCTATGCCCTATGGCCTCTGCCCTATGCCCTTTGCCCTATGCCCTCTGCCCTCTGCCCTCTGTCTTATGCCCTATGCCCTCTGCCCTCTGCCCTATGCCCTCTGCCCTCTGCCCTCTGCCCTATGCCCTATGCCCTATGCCCTCTGCCCTATGCCCTCTGCCCTCTGCCCTATGCCCTATGCCCTATGCCCTCTGCCCTATGCCCTATGCCCTATGCCCTATGCCCTATGCCCTATGCCCTCTGCCCTCTGCCCTATGCCCTATGCCCTATGCTCTATGCCCTATGCCCTCTGCCCTCTGCCCTATGCCCTATGCCCTCTGCCCTCTGCCCTATGCCCTCTGCCCTCTACCCTATGCCCTATGCCCTCTGCCCTCTGCCCTCTGCCCTATGCCCTATGCCCTATGCCCTATGCCCTATGCCCTATGCCCTCTGCCCTATGCCCTCCGCCCTCTGCCCTCTGCCCTATGCCCTCTGCCCTGTGCCCTCTGCCCTATGCCCTCTGCCCTATGCCCTATGCCCTATGCCCTATGCCCTCTGCCCTATGCCCTCTGCCCTATGCCCTATGCCCTATGCCCTATGCCCTCTGCCCTATGCCCTCTGCCCTATGCCCTATGCCCTATGCCCTCTGCCCTATGCCCTCTGCCCTCTGCCCTCTGCCCTCTGCCCTATGCCCTCTGCCCTATGCCCTCTGCCCTCTGCCCTATGCCCTATGCCCTCTGCCCTCTGCCCTCTGCCCTCTGCCCTCTGCCCTATGCCCTATGCCCTATGCCCTCAGCCCTCTGCCCTATGTCCTATGCCCTATGCCCTATGCCCTCTGCCCTATGCCCTATGCCCTATGCCCTATGCCCTATGCGCTCTGCCCTATGCCCTCTGCCCTATGCCCTATGCCCTCTGCCCTCTGCCCTATGCCCTATGCCCTATGCCCTATGCCCTATGCCCTATGCCCTATGCCCTATGCTCTATGCCCTCTGCCCTCTGCACTATGCCCTCTGCCCTATGCCCTCTGCCCTCTGCCCTCTGCCCTATGCCCTATGCCCTCTGCCATCTGCCCTATGCCCTATGCCCTCTGCCCTATGCCCTCTGCCCTATGCCCTCTGCCCTATGCCCTATGCCCTATGCCCTATGCCCTCTGCCCTATGCCCTCTGCCCTATGCCCTATGCCCTATGCCCTCTGCCCTATGCCCTCTGCCCTATGCCCTCTGCCCTATGCCCTATGCCCTATGCCCTCTGCCCTATGCCCTCTGCCCTATGCCCTATGCCCTATGCTCTATGCCCTCTGCCCTATGCCCTCTGCCCTATGCCCTCTGCCCTATGCCCTATGCCCTATGCCCTATGCCCTCTGCCCTATGCCCTCTGCCCTATGCCCTATGCCCTCTGCCCTATGCCCTCTGCCCTCTGCGCTATGCCCTATGCCCTATGCCCTCTGCCCTCTGCCCTATGCCCTATGCCCTATGCCCTATGCCCTATGCCCTCTGCCCTCTGCCCTCTGCCCTCTGCCCTATGCCCTATGCCCTATGCCCTATGCCCTCTGCCCTCTGCCCTATGCCCTATGCCCTATGCCCTCTGCCCTATGCCCTATGCCCTATGCCCTCTGCCCTATGCGCTCTGCCCTATGCCCTCTGCCCTATGCCCTATGCCCTCTGCCCTCTGCCCTATGCCCTATGCCCTATGCCCTCTGCCCTCTGCCCTCTGCCCTATGCCCTCTGCCCTATGCCCTCTGCCCTATGCCCTATGCCCTATGCCCTATGCGCTCTGCCCTATGCCCTCTGCCCTATGCCCTATGCCCTCTGCCCTCTGCCCTATGCCCTATGCCCTATGCCCTATGCCCTATGCCCTCTGCCCTCTGCCCTATGCCCTATGCCCTATGCCCTATGCCCTATGCCCAATGCCCTATGCCCTATGCTCGATGCCCTCTGCCCTCTGCACTATGCCCTCTGCCCTATGCCCTCTGCCCTCTGCCCTCTGCCCTATGCCCTATGCCCTCTGCCATCTGCCCTATGCCCTATGCCCTCTGCCCTATGCCCTCTGCCCTATGCCCTCTGCCCTATGCCCTATGCCCTATGCCCTATGCCCTCTGCCCTATGCCCTCTGCCCTATGCCCTATGCCCTATGCCCTATGCGCTCTGCCCTATGCCCTCTGCCCTATGCCCTATGCCCTCTGCCCTCTGCCCTATGCCCTATGCCCTATGCCCTATGCCCTATGCCCTCTGCCCTCTGCCCTATGCCCTATGCCCTATGCCCTATGCCCTATGCCCTATGCCCTATGCCCTATGCTCGATGCCCTCTGCCCTCTGCACTATGCCCTCTGCCCTATGCCCTCTGCCCTATGCCCTCTGCCCTATGCCCTCTGCCCTATGCCCTATGCCCTATGCCCTCTGCCCTATGCCCTCTGCCCTATGCCCTATGCCCTATGCTCTATGCCCTCTGCCCTATGCCCTCTGCCCTATGCCCTCTGCCCTATGCCCTATGCCCTATGCCCTATGCCCTCTGCCCTATGCCCTCTGCCCTATGCCCTATGCCCTCTGCCCTATGCCCTCTGCCCTCTGCGCTATGCCCTATGCCCTATGCCCTCTGCCCTATGCCCTCTGCCCTATGCCCTATGCCCTATGCCCTATGCCCTCTGCCCTCTGCCCTCTGCCCTCTGCCCTATGCCCTATGCCCTATGCCCTATGCCCTCTGCCCTCTGCCCTATGCCCTATGCCCTATGCCCTCTGCCCTATGCCCTATGCCCTATGCCCTCTGCCCTATGCGCTCTGCCCTATGCCCTCTGCCCTATGCCCTATGCCCTCTGCCCTCTGCCCTATGCCCTATGCCCTATGCCCTATGCCCTATGCCCTCTGCCCTCTGCCCTCTGCCCTCTGCCCTCTGCCCTATGCCCTATGCCCTATGCCCTATGCCCTATGCCCTATGCCCTCTGCCCTCTGCCCTCTGCCCTCTGCCCTCTGCCCTATGCCCTCTGCCCTCTGCCCTCTGCCCTCTGCCCTCTGCCCTATGCCCTATGCCCTCTGCCCTATGCCCTATGCCCTCTGCCCTATGCCCTCTGCCCTATGCCCTCTGCCCTATGCCCTATGCCCTATGCCCTATGCCCTATGCCCTCTGCCCTATGCCCTATGCCCTATGCCCTATGCCCTATGCCCTCTGCCCTATGCCCTCTGCGGTATGCCCTATGCCCTATGCCCTATGCCCTATGCCCTCTGCCCTATGCCCTATGCCCTATGCTCTATGCCCTCTGCCCTATGCCCTGTGCCCTATGCCCTCTGCCCTATGCCCTATGCCCTATGCCCTATGCCCTCTGCCCTATGCCCTCTGCCCTATGCCCTATGCCCTATGCCCTCTGCCCTACGCCCTCTGCCCTATGCCCTATGCCCTATGGCCTCTGCCCTATGCCCTTTGCCCTATGCCCTCTGCCCTCTGCCCTCTGCCCTATGCCCTCTGCCCTCTGCCCTATGCCCTATGCCCTATGCCCTATGCCCTCTGCCCTATGCCCTATGCCCTATGCCCTCTGCCCTATGCGCTCTGCCCTATGCCCTCTGCCCTATGCCCTATGCCCTATGCCCTCTGCCCTATGCCCTATGCCCTATGCCCTATGCCCTATGCCCTCTGCCCTCTGCCCTCTGCCCTCTGCCCTATGCCCTATGCCCTATGCCCTATGCCCTATGCCCTATGCCCTATGCCCTATGCCCTCTGCCCTCTGCCCTCTGCCCTCTGCCCTATGCCCTCTGCCCTATGCTCTATGCCCTCTGCCCTCTGCCCTATGCCCTATGCCCTATGCCCTCCGCCCTATGCCCTATGCCCTCTGCCCTATGCCCTCTGCCCTATGCCCTCTGCCCTATGCCCTATGCCCTATGCCCTATGCCCTCTGCCCTATGCCCTATGCCCTATGCCCTATGCCCTATGCCCTCTGCCCTATGCCCTCAGCCCTATGCCCTCTGCCCTATGCCCTATGCCCTATGCCCTCTGCCCTATGCCCTCTGCCCTATGCCCTATGCCCTATGCTCTATGCCCTCTGCCCTATGCCCTCTGCCCTATGCCCTCTGCCCTATGCCCTATGCCCTATGCCCTATGCCCTCTGCCCTCTGCCCTCTGCCCTATGCCCTATGCCCTCTGCCCTACGCCCTCTGCCCTATGCCCTATGCCCTATGGCCTCTGCCCTATGCCCTTTGCCCTATGCCCTCTGCCCTCTGCCCTCTGCCCTATGCCCTCTGCCCTCTGCCCTATGCCCTATGCCCTATGCCCTCTGCCCTATGCCCTATGCCCTATGCCCTATGCCCTATGCCCTCTGCCCTCTGCCCTATGCCCTCTGCCCTCTACCCTCTGCCCTATGCCCTATGCCCTATGCCCTCTGCCCTATGCCCTATGCCCTCTGCCCTATGCCCTCTGCCCTATGCCCTCTGCCCTATGCCCTATGCCCTATGCCCTATGCCCTCTGCCCTATGCCCTCTGCCCTATGCCCTATGCCCTATGCCCTCTGCCCTATGCCCTCTGCCCTATGCCGTTTGCCCTATGCCCTATGCCCTATGCCCTCTGCCCTATGCCCTCTGCCCTATGCCCTATGCCCTCTGCACTATGCCCTATGCCCTATGCCCTCTGCCCTATGCCCTCTGCCCTATGCCCTCTGCCCTCTGCCCTCTGCCCTATGCCCTATGCCCTATGCCCTCTGCCCTCTGCCCTCTGCCCTATGCCCTCTGCCCTATGCCCTATGCCCTATGCCCTATGCCCTCTGCCCTATGCCCTATGCCCTCTGCCCTATGCCCTCTGCCCTCTGCCCTATGCCCTCTGCCCTCTGCCCTATGCCCTATGCCCTATGCCCTATGCCCTTTGCCCTATGCCCTCTGCCCTCTGCCCTATGCCCTATGCCCTATGCCCTCTGCCCTATGCCCTATGCCCTATGCCCTCTGCCCTATGCGCTCTGCCCTATGCCCTCTGCCCTATGCCCTATGCCCTCTGCCCTCTGCCCTATGCCCTATGCCCTATGCCCTCTGCCCTCTGCCCTCTGCCCTATGCCCTCTGCCCTATGCCCTCTGCCCTATGCCCTATGCCCTATGCCCTATGCGCTCTGCCCTATGCCCTCTGCCCTATGCCCTATGCCCTCTGCCCTCTGCCCTATGCCCTATGCCCTATGCCCTATGCCCTATGCCCTCTGCCCTCTGCCCTATGCCCTATGCCCTATGCCCTATGCCCTATGCCCAATGCCCTATGCCCTATGCTCGATGCCCTCTGCCCTCTGCACTATGCCCTCTGCCCTATGCCCTCTGCCCTCTGCCCTCTGCCCTATGCCCTATGCCCTCTGCCATCTGCCCTATGCCCTATGCCCTCTGCCCTATGCCCTCTGCCCTATGCCCTCTGCCCTATGCCCTATGCCCTATGCCCTATGCCCTCTGCCCTATGCCCTCTGCCCTATGCCCTATGCCCTATGCCCTATGCGCTCTGCCCTATGCCCTCTGCCCTATGCCCTATGCCCTCTGCCCTCTGCCCTATGCCCTATGCCCTATGCCCTATGCCCTATGCCCTCTGCCCTCTGCCCTATGCCCTATGCCCTATGCCCTATGCCCTATGCCCTATGCCCTATGCCCTATGCTCGATGCCCTCTGCCCTCTGCACTATGCCCTCTGCCCTATGCCCTCTGCCCTATGCCCTCTGCCCTATGCCCTCTGCCCTATGCCCTATGCCCTATGCCCTCTGCCCTATGCCCTCTGCCCTATGCCCTATGCCCTATGCTCTATGCCCTCTGCCCTATGCCCTCTGCCCTATGCCCTCTGCCCTATGCCCTATGCCCTATGCCCTATGCCCTCTGCCCTATGCCCTCTGCCCTATGCCCTATGCCCTCTGCCCTATGCCCTCTGCCCTCTGCGCTATGCCCTATGCCCTATGCCCTCTGCCCTATGCCCTCTGCCCTATGCCCTATGCCCTATGCCCTATGCCCTCTGCCCTCTGCCCTCTGCCCTCTGCCCTATGCCCTATGCCCTATGCCCTATGCCCTCTGCCCTCTGCCCTATGCCCTATGCCCTATGCCCTCTGCCCTATGCCCTATGCCCTATGCCCTCTGCCCTATGCGCTCTGCCCTATGCCCTCTGCCCTATGCCCTATGCCCTCTGCCCTCTGCCCTATGCCCTATGCCCTATGCCCTATGCCCTATGCCCTCTGCCCTCTGCCCTCTGCCCTCTGCCCTCTGCCCTATGCCCTATGCCCTATGCCCTATGCCCTATGCCCTATGCCCTCTGCCCTCTGCCCTCTGCCCTCTGCCCTCTGCCCTATGCCCTCTGCCCTCTGCCCTCTGCCCTCTGCCCTCTGCCCTATGCCCTATGCCCTCTGCCCTATGCCCTATGCCCTCTGCCCTATGCCCTCTGCCCTATGCCCTCTGCCCTATGCCCTATGCCCTATGCCCTATGCCCTATGCCCTCTGCCCTATGCCCTATGCCCTATGCCCTATGCCCTATGCCCTCTGCCCTATGCCCTCTGCGGTATGCCCTATGCCCTATGCCCTATGCCCTATGCCCTCTGCCCTATGCCCTATGCCCTATGCTCTATGCCCTCTGCCCTATGCCCTCTGCCCTATGCCCTCTGCCCTATGCCCTATGCCCTATGCCCTCTGCCCTATGCCCTCTGCCCTATGCCCTATGCCCTATGCCCTCTGCCCTACGCCCTCTGCCCTATGCCCTATGCCCTATGGCCTCTGCCCTATGCCCTTTGCCCTATGCCCTCTGCCCTCTGCCCTCTGCCCTATGCCCTCTGCCCTCTGCCCTATGCCCTATGCCCTATGCCCTATGCCCTCTGCCCTATGCCCTATGCCCTATGCCCTCTGCCCTATGCGCTCTGCCCTATGCCCTCTGCCCTATGCCCTATGCCCTATGCCCTCTGCCCTATGCCCTATGCCCTATGCCCTATGCCCTATGCCCTCTGCCCTCTGCCCTCTGCCCTCTGCCCTATGCCCTATGCCCTATGCCCTATGCCCTATGCCCTATGCCCTATGCCCTATGCCCTCTGCCCTCTGCCCTCTGCCCTCTGCCCTATGCCCTCTGCCCTATGCTCTATGCCCTCTGCCCTCTGCCCTATGCCCTATGCCCTATGCCCTCTGCCCTATGCCCTATGCCCTCTGCCCTATGCCCTCTGCCCTATGCCCTCTGCCCTATGCCCTATGCCCTATGCCCTATGCCCTCTGCCCTATGCCCTCTGCCCTATGCCCTATGCCCTATGCCCTCTGCCCTATGCCCTCAGCCCTATGCCCTCTGCCCTATGCCCTATGCCCTATGCCCTCTGCCCTATGCCCTCTGCCCTATGCCCTATGCCCTATGCTCTATGCCCTCTGCCCTATGCCCTCTGCCCTATGCCCTCTGCCCTATGCCCTATGCCCTATGCCCTATGCCCTCTGCCCTCTGCCCTCTGCCCTATGCCCTATGCCCTCTGCCCTACGCCCTCTGCCCTATGCCCTATGCCCTATGGCCTCTGCCCTATGCCCTTTGCCCTATGCCCTCTGCCCTCTGCCCTCTGCCCTATGCCCTCTGCCCTCTGCCCTATGCCCTATGCCCTATGCCCTCTGCCCTATGCCCTATGCCCTATGCCCTATGCCCTATGCCCTCTGCCCTCTGCCCTATGCCCTCTGCCCTCTGCCCTCTGCCCTATGCCCTATGCCCTATGCCCTCTGCCCTATGCCCTATGCCCTCTGCCCTATGCCCTCTGCCCTATGCCCTCTGCCCTATGCCCTATGCCCTATGCCCTATGCCCTCTGCCCTATGCCCTCTGCCCTATGCCCTATGCCCTATGCCCTCTGCCCTATGCCCTCTGCCCTATGCCGTTTGCCCTATGCCCTATGCCCTATGCCCTCTGCCCTATGCCCTCTGCCCTATGCCCTATGCCCTCTGCACTATGCCCTATGCCCTATGCCCTCTGCCCTATGCCCTCTGCCCTATGCCCTCTGCCCTCTGCCCTCTGCCCTATGCCCTATGCCCTATGCCCTCTGCCCTCTGCCCTCTGCCCTATGCCCTCTGCCCTATGCCCTATGCCCTATGCCCTATGCCCTCTGCCCTATGCCCTATGCCCTCTGCCCTATGCCCTCTGCCCTCTGCCCTATGCCCTCTGCCCTCTGCCCTATGCCCTATGCCCTATGCCCTATGCCCTTTGCCCTATGCCCTCTGCCCTCTGCCCTCTGCCCTATGCCCTCTGCCCTCTGCCCTATGCCCTATTCCCTCTGCCCTCTGCCCTCTGCCCTCTGCCCTCTGCCCTATGCCCTATGCCCTCTGCCCTCTGCCCTCTGCCCTATGCCCTATGCCCTCTGCCCTATGCCCTATGCCCTATGCCCTCTGCCCTATGCCCTCTGCCCTATGCCCTCTGCCCTCTGCCCTCTGCCCTCTGCCCTCTGCCCTCTGCCCTCTGCCCTCTGCCCTATGCCCTATGCCCTATGCCCTCTGCCCTATGCCCTATGCCCTATGCCCTATGCCCTCTGCCCTCTGCCCTCTGCCCTATGCCCTATGCCCTATGCCCTCTGCCCTATGCCCTCTGCCCTCTGCCCTCTGCCCTATGCCCTCTGCCCTGTGCCCTCTGCCCTCTGCCCTATGCCCTATGCCCTCTGCCCTCTGCCCTATGCCCTCTGCCCTCTGCCCTCTGCCCTATGCCCTATGCCCTCTGCCCTCTGCCCTATGCCCTATGCCCTCTGCCCTCTGCCCTCTGCCCTCTGCCCTCTGCCCTATGCCCTATGCCCTATGCCCTATGCCCTCTGCCCTATGCCCTCTGCCCTCTGCCCTCTGCCCTCTGCCCTCTGCCCTCTGCCCTATGCCCTATGCCCTCTGCATTCTGCCCTATGCCCTCTGCCCTCTGCCCTCTGCCCTATGCCCTATGCCCTCTGCCCTCTGCCCTATGCCCTATGCCCTCTGCCCTCTGCCTTCTGCCTTCTGCCCTATGCCCTATGCCCTATGCCCTCTGCCCTATGCCCTATGCCCTCTGCCCTCTGCCCTCTGCCCTCTGCCCTATGCCCTATGCCCTATGCCCTCTGCCCTCTGCCCTCTGCCCTCTGCCCTATGCCCTATGCCCTATGCCCTATGCCCTATGCCCTATGCCCTTTGCCCTATGCCCTATGCCCTCTGCCCTATGCCCTCTGCTCTCTGCCCTATGCCCTCTGCCCTCTGCCCTATGCCCTATGCCCTATGCCCTATGCCCTTTGCCCTATGCCCTCTGCCCTCTGCCCTCTGCCCTATGCCCTCTGCCCTATGCCCTATGCCCTATTCCCTCTGCCCTCTGCCCTATGCCCTCTGCCCTCTGCCCTATGCCCTATGCCCTCTGCCCTATGCCCTCTGCCCTATGCCCTATGCCCTCTGCCCTATGCCCTCTGCCCTCTGCCCTCTGCCCTCTGCCCTCTGCCCTCTGCCCTATGCCCTATGCCCTATGCCCTATGCCCTCTGCCCTCTGCCCTCTGCCCTCTGCCCTATGCCCTATGCCCTATGCCCTATGCCCTATGCCCTATGCCCTTTGCCCTATGCCCTATGCCCTCTGCCCTATGCCCTCTGCTCTCTGCCCTATGCCCTCTGCCCTCTGCCCTATGCCCTATGCCCTATGCCCCATGCCTTTTGCCCTATGCCCTCTGCCCTCTGCCCTCTGCCCTATGCCCTCTGCCCTCTGCCCTATGCCCTATTCCCTCTGCCCTCTGCCCTATGCCCTCTGCCCTATGCCCTATGCCCTATGCCCTCTGCCCTATGCCCTCTGCCCTCTGCCCTATGCCCTCTGCCCTCTGCCCTATGCCCTATGCCCTATGCCCCATGCCTTTTGCCCTATGCCCTCTGCCCTCTGCCCTCTGCCCTATGCCCTCTGCCCTCTGCCCTATGCCCTATTCCCTCTGCCCTCTGCCCTATGCCCTCTGCCCTATGCCCTATGCCCTATGCCCTCTGCCCTCTGCCCTCTGCCCTCTGCCCTCTGCCCTCTGCCCTATGCCCTATGCCCTATGCCCTATGCCCTCTGCCCTCTGCCCTCTGCCCTCTGCCCTATGCCATATGCCCTATGCCCTATGCCCTATGCCCTATGCCCTATGCCCTCTGCCCTATGCCCTCTGCCCTATGCCCTCTGCCCTCTGCCCTCTGCCCTATGCCCTCTGCCCTATGCCCTCTGCCCTATGCCCTCTGCCCTATGCCCTCTGCCCTATGCCCTATGCCCTATGCCCTCTGCCCTATGCCCTCTGCCCTCTGCCCTATGCCCTATGCCCTCTGCCCTCTGCCCTATGCCCTCTGCCCTCTGCCCTCTGCCCTATGCCCTATGCCCTCTGCCCTCTGCCCTATGCCCTATGCCCTCTGCCCTATGCCCTCTGCCCTCTGCCCTATGCCCTATGCCCTATGCCCTATGCCCTCTGCCCTATGCCCTCTGCCCTATGCCCTATGCCCTATGCCCTCTGCCCCATGCCCTCTGCCCTATGCCCTCTGCCCTATGCCCTATGCCCTATGCTCTATGCCCTCTGCCCTATGCCCTATGCCCTCTGCCCTATGCCCTATGCCCTATGCTCTATGCCCTCTGCCCTATGCCCTCTGCCCTATGCCCTCTGCCCTATGCCCTATGCCCTATGCCCTATGCCCTCTGCCCTATGCCCTCTGCCCTATGCCCTATGCCCTATGCCCTCTGCCCTATGCCCTCGACCCTATGCCCTATGCCCTATGCCCTCTGCCCTATGCCCTCTGCCCTATGCCCTCTGCCCTCTGCCCTCTGCCCTCTGCCCTCTGCCCTCTGCCCTCTGCCCTATGCCCTATGCCCTATGCCCTATGCCCTATGCCCTATGCCCTCTGCCCTATGCCCTCTGCCTTATGCCCTTTGCCCTATGCCCTATGCCCTATGCCCTCTGCCCTATGCCCTCTGCCCTATGCCCTATGCCCTCTGCACTATGCCCTATGCCCTATGCCCTCTGCCCTATGCCCTCTGCCCTATGCCCTCTGCCCTCTGCCCTCTGCCCTATGCCCTATGCCCTCTGCCCTCTGCCCTCTGCCCTCTGCCCTATGCCCTCTGCCCTATGCCCTATGCCCTATGCCCTATGCCCTCTGCCCTATGCCCTATGCCCTCTGCCCTATGCCCTCTGCCCTCTGCCCTATGCCCTCTGCCCTCTGCCCTATGCCCTATGCCCTATGCCCTATGCCCTTTGCCCTATGCCCTATGCCCTCTGCCCTCTGCCCTCTGCCCTCTGCCCTCTGCCCTATGCCCTATTCCCTCTGCCCTCTGCCCTATGCCCTCTGCCCTCTGCCCTATGCCCTATGCCCTCTGCCCTATGCCCTATGCCCTATGCCCTCTGCCCTATGCCCTCTGCCCTATGCCCTCTGCCCTCTGCCCTCTGCCCTCTGCCCTCTGCCCTCTGCCCTCTGCCCTATGCCCTATGCCCTATGCCCTATGCCCTATGCCCTATGCCCTATGCCCTATGCCCTCTGCCCTCTGCCCTATGCCCTCTGCCCTCTGCCCTCTGCCCTATGCCCTCTGCCCTATGCCCTCTGCCCTATGCCCTCTGCCCTATGCCCTCTGCCCTATGCCCTCTGCCCTATGCCCTATGCCCTATGCCCTCTGCCCTATGCCCTCTGCCCTATGCCCTCTGCCCTCTGCCCTCTGCCCTCTGCCCTCTGCCCTCTGCCCTCTGCCCTCTGCCCTCTGCCCTATGCCCTATGCCCTATGCCCTATGCCCTATGCCCTATGCCCTATGCCCTCTGCCCTATGCCCTCTGCCCTATGCCCTCTGCCCTCTGCCCTCTGCCCTATGCCCTCTGCCCTATGCCCTCTGCCCTATGCCCTCTGCCCTATGCCCTCTGCCCTATGCCCTATGCCCTATGCCCTCTGCCCTATGCCCTCTGCCCTCTGCCCTATGCCCTATGCCCTCTGCCCTCTGCCCTATGCCCTCTGCCCTCTGCCCTATGCCCTATGCCCTATGCCCTCTGCCCTCTGCCCTATGCCCTATGCCCTCTGCCCTATGCCCTCTGCCCTCTGCCCTATGCCCTATGCCCTATGCCCTATGCCCTCTGCCCTATGCCCTCTGCCCTATGCCCTATGCCCTATGCCCTCTGCCCCATGCCCTCTGCCCTATGCCCTCTGCCCTATGCCCTATGCCCTATGCTCTATGCCCTCTGCCCTATGCCCTATGCCCTCTGCCCTATGCCCTATGCCCTATGCTCTATGCCCTCTGCCCTATGCCCTCTGCCCTATGCCCTCTGCCCTATGCCCTATGCCCTATGCCCTATGCCCTCTGCCCTATGCCCTCTGCCCTATGCCCTATGCCCTATGCCCTCTGCCCTATGCCCTCGACCCTATGCCCTATGCCCTATGCCCTCTGCCCTATGCCCTATGCCCTCTGCCCTATGCCCTCTGCCCTCTGCCCTCTGCCCTATGCCCTCTGCCCACTGCCCTCTGCCCTATGCCCTATGCCCTATGCCCTATGCCCTCTGCCCTATGCCCTATGCCCTCTGCCCTATGCCCTCTGCCCTCTGCCCTATGCCCTCTGCCCTCTGCCCTATGCCCTATGCCCTATGCCCTATGCCCTTTGCCCTATGCCCTCTGCCCTCTGCCCTCTGCCCTCTGCCCTCTGCCCTCTGCCCTATGCCCTATTCCCTCTGCCCTCTGCCCTATGCCCTCTGCCCTCTGCCCTATGCCCTATGCCCTCTGCCCTATGCCCTCTGCCCTATGCCCTCTGCCCTATGCCCGATGCCCTATGCCCTCTGCCCTATGCCCGATGCCCTATGCCCTCTGCCCTATGCCCTCTGCCCTATGCCCTCTGCCCTCTGCCCTCTGCCCTCTGCCCTCTGCCCTCTGCCCTCTGCCCTATGCCCTATGCCCTATGCCCTATGCCCTATGCCCTATGCCCTATGCCCTCTGCCCTATGCCCTCTGCCCTATGCCCTCTGCCCTATGCCCTCTGCCCTATGCCCGATGCCCTATGCCCTCTGCCCTCTGCCCTCTGCCCTATGCCCTCTGCCCTATGCCCTCTGCCCTATGCCCGATGCCCTATGCCCTCTGCCCTATGCCCTCTGCCCTATGCCCTCTGCCCTCTGCCCTCTGCCCTCTGCCCTCTGCCCTGTGCCCTCTGCCCTATGCCCTATGCCCTATGCCCTATGCCCTATGCCCTATGCCCTATGCCCTCTGCCCTATGCCCTCTGCCCTATGCCCTCTGCCCTCTGCCCTCTGCCCTATGCCCTCTGCCCTATGCCCTCTGCCCTATGCCCTCTGCCCTATGCCCTCTGCCCTATGCCCTCTGCCCTATGCCCTATGCCCTATGCCCTCTGCCCTATGCCCTCTGCCCTATGCCCTCTGCCCTCTGCCCTCTGCCCTCTGCCCTCTGCCCTCTGCCCTATGCCCTCTGCCCTATGCCCTATGCCCTATGCCCTATGCCCTATGCCCTATGCCCTATGCCCTCTGCCCTATGCCCTCTGCCCTATGCCCTCTGCCCTCTGCCCTCTGCCCTATGCCCTCTGCCCTATGCCCTCTGCCCTATGCCCTCTGCCCTATGCCCTCTGCCCTATGCCCTATGCCCTATGCCCTCTGCCCTATGCCCTCTGCCCTCTGCCCTATGCCCTATGCCCTCTGCCCTGTGCCCTATGCCCTCTGCCCTCTGCCCTCTGCCCTATGCCCTATGCCCTCTGCCCTCTGCCCTATGCCCTATGCCCTCTGCCCTATGCCCTCTGCCCTCTGCCCTATGCCCTATGCCCTATGCCCTATGCCCTCTGCCCTATGCCCTCTGCCCTATGCCCTATGCCCTATGCCCTCTGCCCCATGCCCTCTGCCCTATGCCCTCTGCCCTATGCCCTATGCCCTATGCTCTATGCACTCTGCCCTATGCCCTATGCCCTCTGCCCTATGCCCTATGCCCTATGCTCTATGCCCTCTGCCCTATGCCCTCTGCCCTATGCCCTCTGCCCTATGCCCTATGCCCTATGCCCTATGCCCTCTGCCCTATGCCCTCTGCCCTATGCCCTATGCCCTATGCCCTCTGCCCTATGCCCTCGACCCTATGCCCTATGCCCTATGCCCTCTGCCCTATGCCCTATGCCCTCTGCCCTATGCCCTCTGCCCTCTGCCCTCTGCCCTATGCCCTCTGCCCACTGCCCTCTGCCCTATGCCCTATGCCCTCTGACCTATGCCCTCTGCCCTATGCCCTCTGCCCTATGCCCTCTGCCCTATGCCCTCTGCCCTCTGCCCTCTGCCCTCTGCCCTCTGCCCTCTGCCCTCTGCCCTATGCCCTATGCCCTATGCCCTATGCCCTATGCCCGATGCCCTCTGCCCTATGCCCTCTGCCCTATGCCCTATGCCCTATGCTCTATGCCCTCTGCCCTATGCCCTCTGCCTTATGCCCTCTGCCCTATGCCCTATGCCCTATGCCCTATGCCCTCTGCCCTATGCCCTCTGCCCTATGCCCTATGCCCTATGCCCTCTGCCCTATGCCCTCGACCCTATGCCCTATGCCCTATGCCCTCTGCCCTATGCCCTATGCCCTCTGCCCTATGCCCTCTGCCCTCTGCCCTCTGCCCTATGCCCTCTGCCCACTGCCCTCTGCCCTATGCCCTATGCCCTATGCCCTATGCCCTCTGCCCTATGCCCTATGCCCTCTGCCCTATGCCCTCTGCCCTCTGCCCTATGCCCTCTGCCCTCTGCCCTATGCCCTATGCCCTATGCCCTATGCCCTTTGCCCTATGCCCTCTGCCCTCTGCCCTCTGCCCTCTGCCCTCTGCCCTCTGCCCTATGCCCTATTCCCTCTGCCCTCTGCCCTATGCCCTCTGCCCTCTGCCCTATGCCCTATGCCCTCTGCCCTATGCCCTCTGCCCTATGCCCTATGCCCTCTGCCCTATGCCCTATGCCCTATGCCCTATGCCCTATGCCCTATGCCCTCTGCCCTATGCCCTCTGCCCTCTGCCCTCTGCCCTCTGCCCTCTGCCCTCTGCCCTATGCCCTATGCCCTATGCCCTATGCCCTATGCCCTATGCCCTATGCCCTCTGCCCTATGCCCTCTGCCCTATGCCCTCTGCCCTCTGCCCTCTGCCCTATGCCCTCTGCCCTATGCCCTCTGCCCTATGCCCTCTGCCCTATGCCCTCTGCCCTATGCCCTCTGCCCTATGCCCTATGCCCTATGCCCTCTGCCCTATGCCCTCTGCCCTATGCCCTCTGCCCGCTGCCCTCTGCCCTCTGCCCTCTGCCCTCTGCCCTATGCCCTCTGCCCTATGCCCTATGCCCTATGCCCTATGCCCTATGCCCTATGCCCTATGCCCTCTGCCCTATGCCCTCTGCCCTATGCCCTCTGCCCTCTGCCCTCTGCCCTATGCCCTCTGCCCTATGCCCTCTGCCCTATGCCCTCTGCCCTATGCCCTCTGCCCTATGCCCTATGCCCTATGCCCTCTGCCCTATGCCCTCTGCCCTCTGCCCTATGCCCTATGCCCTCTGCCCTCTGCCCTATGCCCTCTGCCCTCTGCCCTCTGCCCTATGCCCTATGCCCTCTGCCCTCTGCCCTATGCCCTATGCCCTCTGCCCTATGCCCTCTGCCCTCTGCCCTATGCCCTATGCCCTATGCCCTATGCCCTCTGCCCTATGCCCTCTGCCCTATGCCCTATGCCCTATGCCCTCTGCCCCATGCCCTCTGCCCTCTGCCCTCTGCCCTATGCCCTATGCCCTATGCTCTATGATCTCTGCCCTATGCCCTATGCCCTCTGCCCTATGCCCTATGCCCTATGCTCTATGCCCTCTGCCCTATGCCCTCTGCCCTATGCCCTCTGCCCTATGCCCTATGCCCTATGCCCTATGCCCTCTGCCCTATGCCCTCTGCCCTATGCCCTATGCCCTATGCCCTCTGCCCTATGCCCTCGACCCTATGCCCTATGCCCTATGCCCTCTGCCCTATGCCCTATGCCCTCTGCCCTATGCCCTCTGCCCTCTGCCCTCTGCCCTATGCCCTCTGCCCACTGCCCTCTGCCCTATGCCCTATGCCCTCTGCCCTATGCCCTATGCCCTATGCCCTCTGCCCTATGCCCTCTGCCCTATGCCCTCTGCCCTATGCCCTCTGCCCTCTGCCCTCTGCCCTCTGCCCTCTGCCCTCTGCCCTCTGCCCTATGCCCTATGCCCTATGCCCTATGCCCTATGCCCGATGCCCTCTGCCCTATGCCCTCTGCCCTATGCCCTTTGCCCTATGCCCTATGCCCTATGCCCTCTGCCCTATGCCCTCTGCCCTATGCCCTATGCCCTCTGCACTATGCCCTATGCCCTATGCCCTCTGCCCTATGCCCTCTGCCCTATGCCCTCTGCCCTCTGCCCTCTGCCCTATGCCCTATGCCCTCTGCCCTCTGCCCTCTGCCCTCTGCCCTATGCCCTCTGCCCTATGCCCTATGCCCTATGCCCTATGCCCTCTGCCCTATGCCCTATGCCCTCTGCCCTATGCCCTCTGCCCTCTGCCCTATGCCCTCTGCCCTCTGCCCTATGCCCTATGCCCTATGCCCTATGCCCTTTGCCCTATGCCCTCTGCCCTCTGCCCTCTGCCCTCTGCCCTCTGCCCTCTGCCCTATGCCCTATTCCCTCTGCCCTCTGCCCTATGCCCTCTGCCCTCTGCCCTATGCCCTATGCCCTCTGCCCTATGCCCTCTGCCCTATGCCCTATGCCCTCTGCCCTATGCCCTATGCCCTATGCCCTCTGCCCTATGCCCTCTGCCCTATGCCCTCTGCCCTCTGCCCTCTGCCCTCTGCCCTCTGCCCTCTGCCCTCTGCCCTCTGCCCTCTGCCCTATGCCCTATGCCCTATGCCCTATGCCCTATGCCCTCTGCCCTATGCCCTCTGCCCTATGCCCTCTGCCCTCTACCCTCTGCCCTCTACCCTCTGCCCTATGCCCTCTGCCCTATGCCCTCTGCCCTATGCCCTCTGCCCTATGCCCTCTGCCCTATGCCCTATGCCCTATGCCCTCTGCCCTATGCCCTCTGCCCTCTGCCCTATGCCCTATGCCCTCTGCCCTCTGCCCTCTGCCCTATGCCCTCTGCCCTATGCCCTATGCCCTCTGCCCTCTGCCCTATGCCCTCTGCCCTCTGCCCTATGCCCTATGCCCTCTGCCCTATGCCCTCTGCCCTATGCCCTCTGCCCTATGCCCTCTGCCCTATGCCCTCTGCCCTATGCCCTCTGCCCTATGCCCTCTGCCCTATGCCCTATGCCCTATGCCCTCTGCCCTATGCCCTCTGCCCTCTGCCCTATGCCCTATGCCCTCTGCCCTCTGCCCTATGCCCTATGCCCTCTGCCCTATGCCCTCTGCCCTATGCCCTCTGCCCTATGCCCTATGCCCTATGCCCTATGCCCTCTGCCCTATGCCCTCTGCCCTATGCCCTATGCCCTATGCCCTCTGCCTCATGCCCTCTGCCCTATGCCCTCTGCCCTATGCCCTATGCCCTATGCTCTATGCCCTCTGCCCTATGCCCTATGCCCTCTGCCCTATGCCCTATGCCCTATGCTCTATGCCCTCTGCCCTATGCCCTCTGCCCTATGCCCTCTGCCCTATGCCCTATGCCCTATGCCCTATGCCCTCTGCCCTATGCCCTCTGCCCTATGCCCTCTGCCCTATGCCCTCTGCCCTCTGCCCTCTGCCCTATGCCCTCTGCCCTATGCCCTCCGCCCTATGCCCTATGCCCTATGCCCTATGCCCTCTGCCCTATGCCCTCTGCCCTATGCCCTATGCCCTATGCCCTCTGCCTCATGCCCTCTGCCCTATGCCCTCTGCCCTATGCCCTATGCCCTATGCTCTATGCCCTCTGCCCTATGCCCTATGCCCTCTGCCCTATGCCCTCTGCCCTCTGCCCTATGCCCTCTGCCCTATGCCCTATGCCCTATGCCCTCTGCCCTATGCCCTATGCCCTCTGCCCTCTGCCCTATGCCCTATGCCCTCTGCCCTATGCCCTCTGCCCTATGCCCTCTGCCCTATGCCCTATGCCCTATGCCCTTTGCCCTATGCCCTATGCCCTATGCCCTATGCCCGATGCCCTCTGCCCTATGCCCTCTGCCCTATGCCCTTTGCCCTATGCCCTATGCCCTCTGCCCACTGCCCTCTGCCCACTGCCCTCTGCCCTATGCCCTATGCCCTCTGCCCACTGCCCTCTGCCCACTGCCCTATGCCCTCTGCCCTATGCCCTTTGCCCTCTGCCCTATGCCCTCTGCCCACTGCCCTCTGCCCACTGCCCTCTGCCCTATGCCCTATGCCCTCTGCCCTATGCCCTATGCCCTATGCCCTCTGCCCTATGCCCTCTGCCCTATGCCCTCTGCCCTATGCCCTCTGCCCTCTGCCCTCTGCCCTCTGCCCTCTGCCCTCTGCCCTCTGCCCTATGCCCTATGCCCTATGCCCTATGCCCTATGCCCGATGCCCTCTGCCCTATGCCCTCTGCCCTATGCCCTTTGCCCTATGCCCTATGCCCTATGCCCTCTGCCCTATGCCCTCTGCCCTATGCCCTATGCCCTCTGCACTATGCCCTATGCCCTATGCCCTCTGCCCTATGCCCTCTGCCCTATGCCCTCTGCCCTCTGCCCTCTGCCCTATGCCCTATGCCCTCTGCCCTCTGCCCTCTGCCCTCTGCCCTATGCCCTCTGCCCTATGCCCTATGCCCTATGCCCTATGCCCTCTGCCCTATGCCCTATGCCCTCTGCCCTATGCCCTCTGCCCTCTGCCCTATGCCCTCTGCCCTCTGCCCTATGCCCTATGCCCTATGCCCTATGCCCTTTGCCCTATGCCCTCTGCCCTCTGCCCTCTGCCCTCTGCCCTCTGCCCTCTGCCCTATGCCCTATTCCCTCTGCCCTCTGCCCTATGCCCTCTGCCCTCTGCCCTATGCCCTATGCCCTCTGCCCTATGCCCTCTGCCCTATGCCCTATGCCCTCTGCCCTATGCCCTATGCCCTATGCCCTCTGCCCTATGCCCTCTGCCCTATGCCCTCTGCCCTCTGCCCTCTGCCCTCTGCCCTCTGCCCTCTGCCCTCTGCCCTCTGCCCTCTGCCCTATGCCCTATGCCCTATGCCCTATGCCCTATGCCCTCTGCCCTATGCCCTCTGCCCTATGCCCTCTGCCCTCTACCCTCTGCCCTCTACCCTCTGCCCTATGCCCTCTGCCCTATGCCCTCTGCCCTATGCCCTCTGCCCTATGCCCTCTGCCCTATGCCCTATGCCCTATGCCCTCTGCCCTATGCCCTCTGCCCTCTGCCCTATGCCCTATGCCCTCTGCCCTCTGCCCTCTGCCCTATGCCCTCTGCCCTATGCCCTATGCCCTCTGCCCTCTGCCCTATGCCCTCTGCCCTCTGCCCTATGCCCTATGCCCTCTGCCCTATGCCCTCTGCCCTATGCCCTCTGCCCTATGCCCTCTGCCCTATGCCCTCTGCCCTATGCCCTCTGCCCTATGCCCTCTGCCCTATGCCCTATGCCCTATGCCCTCTGCCCTATGCCCTCTGCCCTCTGCCCTATGCCCTATGCCCTCTGCCCTCTGCCCTATGCCCTATGCCCTCTGCCCTATGCCCTCTGCCCTATGCCCTCTGCCCTATGCCCTATGCCCTATGCCCTATGCCCTCTGCCCTATGCCCTCTGCCCTATGCCCTATGCCCTATGCCCTCTGCCTCATGCCCTCTGCCCTATGCCCTCTGCCCTATGCCCTATGCCCTATGCTCTATGCCCTCTGCCCTATGCCCTATGCCCTCTGCCCTATGCCCTATGCCCTATGCTCTATGCCCTCTGCCCTATGCCCTCTGCCCTATGCCCTCTGCCCTATGCCCTATGCCCTATGCCCTATGCCCTCTGCCCTATGCCCTCTGCCCTATGCCCTCTGCCCTATGCCCTCTGCCCTCTGCCCTCTGCCCTATGCCCTCTGCCCTATGCCCTCCGCCCTATGCCCTATGCCCTATGCCCTATGCCCTCTGCCCTATGCCCTCTGCCCTATGCCCTATGCCCTATGCCCTCTGCCTCATGCCCTCTGCCCTATGCCCTCTGCCCTATGCCCTATGCCCTATGCTCTATGCCCTCTGCCCTATGCCCTATGCCCTCTGCCCTATGCCCTCTGCCCTCTGCCCTATGCCCTCTGCCCTATGCCCTATGCCCTATGCCCTCTGCCCTATGCCCTATGCCCTCTGCCCTCTGCCCTATGCCCTATGCCCTCTGCCCTATGCCCTCTGCCCTATGCCCTCTGCCCTATGCCCTATGCCCTATGCCCTTTGCCCTATGCCCTATGCCCTATGCCCTATGCCCGATGCCCTCTGCCCTATGCCCTCTGCCCTATGCCCTTTGCCCTATGCCCTATGCCCTATGCCCTCTGCCCTATGCCCTCTGCCCTATGCCCTATGCCCTCTGCACTATGCCCTATGCCCTATGCCCTCTGCCCTATGCCCTCTGCCCTATGCCCTCTGCCCTCTGCCCTCTGCCCTATGCCCTATGCCCTCTGCCCTCTGCCCTCTGCCCTCTGCCCTATGCCCTCTGCCCTATGCCCTATGCCCTATGCCCTATGCCCTCTGCCCTATGCCCTATGCCCTCTGCCCTATGCCCTCTGCCCTCTGCCCTATGCCCTCTGCCCTCTGCCCTATGCCCTATGCCCTATGCCCTATGCCCTTTGCCCTATGCCCTCTGCCCTCTGCCCTCTGCCCTCTGCCCTCTGCCCTCTGCCCTATGCCCTATTCCCTCTGCCCTCTGCCCTATGCCCTCTGCCCTCTGCCCTATGCCCTATGCCCTCTGCCCTATGCCCTCTGCCCTATGCCCTATGCCCTCTGCCCTATGCCCTATGCCCTATGCCCTCTGCCCTATGCCCTCTGCCCTATGCCCTCTGCCCTCTGCCCTCTGCCCTCTGCCCTCTGCCCTCTGCCCTCTGCCCTCTGCCCTCTGCCCTATGCCCTATGCCCTATGCCCTATGCCCTATGCCCTCTGCCCTATGCCCTCTGCCCTATGCCCTCTGCCCTCTACCCTCTGCCCTCTACCCTCTGCCCTATGCCCTCTGCCCTATGCCCTCTGCCCTATGCCCTCTGCCCTATGCCCTCTGCCCTATGCCCTATGCCCTATGCCCTCTGCCCTATGCCCTCTGCCCTCTGCCCTATGCCCTATGCCCTCTGCCCTCTGCCCTCTGCCCTATGCCCTCTGCCCTATGCCCTATGCCCTCTGCCCTCTGCCCTATGCCCTCTGCCCTCTGCCCTATGCCCTATGCCCTCTGCCCTATGCCCTCTGCCCTATGCCCTCTACCCTATGCCCTCTGCCCTATGCCCTCTGCCCTATGCCCTCTGCCCTATGCCCTCTGCCCTATGCCCTATGCCCTATGCCCTCTGCCCTATGCCCTCTGCCCTCTGCCCTCTGCCCTATGCCCTATGCCCTCTGCCCTCTGCCCTATGCCCTATGCCCTCTGCCCTATGCCCTCTGCCCTATGCCCTCTGCCCTATGCCCTATGCCCTATGCCCTATGCCCTCTGCCCTATGCCCTCTGCCCTATGCCCTATGCCCTATGCCCTCTGCCTCATGCCCTCTGCCCTATGCCCTCTGCCCTATGCCCTATGCCCTATGCTCTATGCCCTCTGCCCTATGCCCTATGCCCTCTGCCCTATGCCCTATGCCCTATGCTCTATGCCCTCTGCCCTATGCCCTCTGCCCTATGCCCTCTGCCCTATGCCCTATGCCCTATGCCCTATGCCCTCTGCCCTATGCCCTCTGCCCTATGCCCTCTGCCCTATGCCCTCTGCCCTCTGCCCTCTGCCCTATGCCCTCTGCCCTATGCCCTCCGCCCTATGCCCTATGCCCTATGCCCTATGCCCTCTGCCCTATGCCCTCTGCCCTATGCCCTATGCCCTATGCCCTCTGCCTCATGCCCTCTGCCCTATGCCCTCTGCCCTATGCCCTATGCCCTATGCTCTATGCCCTCTGCCCTATGCCCTATGCCCTCTGCCCTATGCCCTCCGCCCTCTGCCCTATGCCCTCTGCCCTATGCCCTATGCCCTATGCCCTCTGCCCTATGCCCTATGCCCTCTGCCCTCTGCCCTATGCCCTATGCCCTCTGCCCTATGCCCTCTGCCCTATGCCCTCTGCCCTATGCCCTATGCCCTATGCCCTATGCCCTCTGCCCTATGCCCTCTGCCCTATGCCCTATGCCCTCTGCCTCATGCCCTCTGCCCTATGCCCTCTGCCCTATGCCCTATGCCCTATGCTCTATGCCCTCTGCCCTATGCCCTATGCCCTCTGCCCTATGCCCTCTGCCCTATGCCCTCTGCCCTATGCCCTCTGCCCTATGCCCTCTGCCCTATGCCCTATGCCCTATGCCCTATGCCCTCTGCCCTATGCCCTCTGCCCTATGCCCTATGCCCTATGCCCTCTGCCTCATGCCCTCTGCCCTATGCCCTCTGCCCTATGCCCTATGCCCTATGCTCTATGCCCTCTGCCCTATGCCCTATGCCCTCTGCCCTATGCCCTCTGCCCTCTGCCCTATGCCCTCTGCCCTATGCCCTATGCCCTATGCCCTCTGCCCTATGCCCTCTGCCCTATGCCCTATGCCCTATGCCCTCTGCCCTATGCCCTATGCCCTCTGCCCTATGCCCTCTGCCCTCTGCCCTCTGCCCTATGCCCTCTGCCCACTGCCCTCTGCCCTATGCCCTATGCCCTCTGCCCTATGCCCTATGCCCTATGCCCTCTGCCCTATGCCCTCTGCCCTATGCCCTCTGCCCTATGCCCTCTGCCCTCTGCCCTCTGCCCTCTGCCCTCTGCCCTCTGCCCTCTGCCCTCTGCCCTATTCCCTCTGCCCTCTGCCCTATGCCCTCTGCCCTCTGCCCTCTGCCCTCTGCCCTCTGCCCTATGCCCTCTGCCCTATGCCCTATGCCCTCTGCCCTATGCCCCATGCCCTCTGCCCTATGCCCTCTGCCCTCTGCCCTCTGCCCTATGCCCTCTGCCCTATGCCCTCTGCCCACTGCCCACTGACCTCTGCCCTATGCCCTATGCCCTATGCCCTATGCCCTATGCCCTCTGCCCTATGCCCTATGCCCTATGCCCTCTGCCCTATGCCCTCTGCCCTATGCCCTCTGCCCTCTGCCCTCTGCCCTCTGCCCTCTGCCCTCTGCCCTCTGCCCTATGCCCTCTGCCCTATGCCCTCTGCCCTATGCCCTATGCCCTATGCCCTATGCCCTATGCCCTATGCTCTATGCCCTCTGCCCTATGCCCTCTGCCCTATGCCCTCTGCCCTATGCCCTATGCCCTATGCCCTCTGCCCTATGCCCTCTGCCCTATGCCCTATGCCCTATGCCCTCTGCCTCATGCCCTCTGCCCTATGCCCTCTGCCCTATGCCCTATGCCCTATGCTCTATGCCCTCTGCCCTATGCCCTATGCCCTCTGCCCTATGCCCTATGCCCTATGCTCTATGCCCTCTGCCCTATGCCCTCTGCCCTATGCCCTCTGCCCTATGCCCTATGCCCTATGCCCTATGCCCTCTGCCCTATGCCCTCTGCCCTATGCCCTCTGCCCTATGCCCTCTGCCCTCTGCCCTCTGCCCTATGCCCTCTGCCCTATGCCCTCCGCCCTATGCCCTATGCCCTATGCCCTATGCCCTCTGCCCTATGCCCTCTGCCCTATGCCCTATGCCCTATGCCCTCTGCCTCATGCCCTCTGCCCTATGCCCTCTGCCCTATGCCCTATGCCCTATGCTCTATGCCCTCTGCCCTATGCCCTATGCCCTCTGCCCTATGCCCTCTGCCCTCTGCCCTATGCCCTCTGCCCTATGCCCTATGCCCTATGCCCTCTGCCCTATGCCCTATGCCCTCTGCCCTCTGCCCTATGCCCTATGCCCTCTGCCCTATGCCCTCTGCCCTATGCCCTCTGCCCTATGCCCTATGCCCTATGCCCTATGCCCTCTGCCCTATGCCCTCTGCCCTATGCCCTATGCCCTCTGCCTCATGCCCTCTGCCCTATGCCCTCTGCCCTATGCCCTATGCCCTATGCTCTATGCCCTCTGCCCTATGCCCTATGCCCTCTGCCCTATGCCCTCTGCCCTATGCCCTCTGCCCTATGCCCTCTGCCCTATGCCCTCTGCCCTATGCCCTATGCCCTATGCCCTATGCCCTCTGCCCTATGCCCTCTGCCCTATGCCCTATGCCCTATGCCCTCTGCCTCATGCCCTCTGCCCTATGCCCTCTGCCCTATGCCCTATGCCCTATGCTCTATGCCCTCTGCCCTATGCCCTATGCCCTCTGCCCTATGCCCTCTGCCCTCTGCCCTATGCCCTCTGCCCTATGCCCTATGCCCTATGCCCTCTGCCCTATGCCCTCTGCCCTATGCCCTATGCCCTATGCCCTCTGCCCTATGCCCTATGCCCTCTGCCCTATGCCCTCTGCCCTCTGCCCTCTGCCCTATGCCCTCTGCCCACTGCCCTCTGCCCTATGCCCTATGCCCTCTGCCCTATGCCCTATGCCCTATGCCCTCTGCCCTATGCCCTCTGCCCTATGCCCTCTGCCCTATGCCCTCTGCCCTCTGCCCTCTGCCCTCTGCCCTCTGCCCTCTGCCCTCTGCCCTCTGCCCTATTCCCTCTGCCCTCTGCCCTATGCCCTCTGCCCTCTGCCCTCTGCCCTCTGCCCTCTGCCCTATGCCCTCTGCCCTATGCCCTATGCCCTCTGCCCTATGCCCCATGCCCTCTGCCCTATGCCCTCTGCCCTCTGCCCTCTGCCCTATGCCCTCTGCCCTATGCCCTCTGCCCACTGCCCACTGACCTCTGCCCTATGCCCTATGCCCTATGCCCTATGCCCTATGCCCTCTGCCCTATGCCCTATGCCCTATGCCCTCTGCCCTATGCCCTCTGCCCTATGCCCTCTGCCCTCTGCCCTCTGCCCTCTGCCCTCTGCCCTCTGCCCTCTGCCCTATGCCCTCTGCCCTATGCCCTCTGCCCTATGCCCTATGCCCTATGCCCTATGCCCTATGCCCTATGCTCTATGCCCTCTGCCCTATGCCCTCTGCCCTATGCCCTCTGCCCTATGCCCTATGCCCTATGCCCTATGCCCTCTGCCCTATGCCCTCTGCCCTATGCCCTCTGCCCTATGCCCTCTGCCCTCTGCCCTCTGCCCTATGCCCTCTGCCCTATGCCCTCTGCCCTATGCCCTATGCCCTATGCCCTATGCCCTCTGCCCTATGCCCTCTGCCCTATGCCCTATGCCCTATGCCCTCTGCCTCATGCCCTCTGCCCTATGCCCTCTGCCCTATGCCCTATGCCCTATGCTCTATGCCCTCTGCCCTATGCCCTATGCCCTCTGCCCTATGCCCTATGCCCTCTGCCCTATGCCCTCTGCCCTATGCCCTATGCCCTATGCCCTCTGCCCTATGCCCTATGCCCTCTGCCCTCTGCCCTATGCCCTATGCCCTCTGCCCTATGCCCTCTGCCCTATGCCCTCTGCCCTATGCCCTATGCCCTATGCCCTATGCCCTCTGCCCTATGCCCTCTGCCCTATGCCCTATGCCCTATGCCCTCTGCCTCATGCCCTCTGCCCTATGCCCTCTGCCCTATGCCCTATGCCCTATGCTCTATGCCCTCTGCCCTATGCCCTATGCCCTCTGCCCTATGCCCTATGCCCTCTGCCCTATGCCCTCTGCCCTATGCCCTCTGCCCTATGCCCTCTGCCCTATGCCCTATGCCCTATGCCCTATGCCCTCTGCCCTATGCCCTCTGCCCTATGCCCTATGCCCTATGCCCTCTGCCTCATGCCCTCTGCCCTATGCCCTCTGCCCTATGCCCTATGCCCTATGCTCTATGCCCTCTGCCCTATGCCCTATGCCCTCTGCCCTATGCCCTCTGCCCTCTGCCCTATGCCCTCTGCCCTATGCCCTATGCCCTATGCCCTCTGCCCTATGCCCTCTGCCCTATGCCCTATGCCCTATGCCCTCTGCCCTATGCCCTATGCCCTCTGCCCTATGCCCTCTGCCCTCTGCCCTATGCCCTCTGCCCACTGCCCTCTGCCCTATGCCCTATGCCCTCTGCCCTATGCCCTATGCCCTATGCCCTCTGCCCTATGCCCTCTGCCCTATGCCCTCTGCCCTATGCCCTCTGCCCTCTGCCCTCTGCCCTCTGCCCTCTGCCCTCTGCCCTCTGCCCTCTGCCCTCTGCCCTATTCCCTCTGCCCTCTGCCCTATGCCCTCTGCCCTCTGCCCTCTGCCCTCTGCCCTCTGCCCTATGCCCTCTGCCCTATGCCCTATGCCCTCTGCCCTATGCCCCATGCCCTCTGCCCTATGCCCTCTGCCCTCTGCCCTCTGCCCTATGCCCTCTGCCCTATGCCCTCTGCCCACTGACCTCTACCCTATGCCCTATGCCCTATGCCCTATGCCCTATGCCCTCTGCCCTATGCCCTATGCCCTATGCCCTCTGCCCTATGCCCTCTGCCCTATGCCCTCTGCCCTCTGCCCTCTGCCCTCTGCCCTCTGCCCTCTGCCCTCTGCCCTATGCCCTCTGCCCTATGCCCTCTGCCCTATGCCCTATGCCCTATGCCCTATGCCCTATGCCCTCTGCCCTATGCCCTATGCCCTCTGCCCTATGCCCTCTGCCCTCTGCCCTCTGCCCTATGCCCTCTGCCCTATGCCCTCTGCCCTATGCCCTCTGCCCTATGCCCTCTGCCCTATGCCCTATGCCCTATGCCCTCTGCCCTATGCCCTCTGCCCTATGCCCTCTGCCCTATGCCCTATGCCCTATGCCCTATGCCCTCTGCCCTATGCCCTCTGCCCTATGCCCTATGCCCTATGCCCTCTGCCTCATGCCCTCTGCCCTATGCCCTCTGCCCTATGCCCTATGCCCTATGCTCTATGCCCTCTGCCCTATGCCCTATGCCCTCTGCCCTATGCCCTATGCCCTCTGCCCTATGCCCTCTGCCCTATGCCCTCTGCCCTATGCCCTCTGCCCTATGCCCTATGCCCTATGCCCTATGCCCTCTGCCCTATGCCCTCTGCCCTATGCCCTATGCCCTATGCCCTCTGCCTCATGCCCTCTGCCCTATGCCCTCTGCCCTATGCCCTATGCCCTATGCTCTATGCCCTCTGCCCTATGCCCTATGCCCTCTGCCCTATGCCCTCTGCCCTCTGCCCTATGCCCTCTGCCCTATGCCCTATGCCCTATGCCCTCTGCCCTATGCCCTCTGCCCTATGCCCTATGCCCTATGCCCTCTGCCCTATGCCCTATGCCCTCTGCCCTATGCCCTCTGCCCTCTGCCCTATGCCCTCTGCCCACTGCCCTCTGCCCTATGCCCTATGCCCTCTGCCCTATGCCCTATGCCCTATGCCCTCTGCCCTATGCCCTCTGCCCTATGCCCTCTGCCCTATGCCCTCTGCCCTCTGCCCTCTGCCCTCTGCCCTCTGCCCTCTGCCCTCTGGACTCTGCCCTATTCCCTCTGCCCTCTGCCCTATGCCCTCTGCCCTCTGCCCTCTGCCCTCTGCCCTCTGCCCTATGCCCTCTGCCCTATGCCCTATGCCCTCTGCCCTATGCCCCATGCCCTCTGCCCTATGCCCTCTGCCCTCTGCCCTCTGCCCTATGCCCTCTGCCCTATGCCCTCTGCCCACTGACCTCTACCCTATGCCCTATGCCCTATGCCCTATGCGCTATGCCCTCTGCCTGCCCTATGCCCTATGCCCTATGCCCTCTGCCCTATGCCCTCTGCCCTATGCCCTCTGCCCTCTGCCCTCTGCCCTCTGCCCTCTGCCCTCTGCCCTCTGCCCTATGCCCTCTGCCCTATGCCCTCTGCCCTATGCCCTATGCCCTATGCCCTATGCCCTATGCCCTCTGCCCTATGCCCTATGCCCTCTGCCCTATGCCCTCTGCCCTCTGCCCTCTGCCCTATGCCCTCTGCCCTATGCCCTCTGCCCTATGCCCTCTGCCCTATGCCCTCTGCCCTATGCCCTATGCCCTATGCCCTCTGCCCTATGCCCTCTGCCCTCTGCCCTATGCCCTATGCCCTCTGCCCTCTGCCCTATGCCCTCTGCCCTCTGCCCTATGCCCTCTGCCCTCTGCCCTATGCCCTATGCCCTCTGCCCTCTGCCCTATGCCCTATGCCCTCTGCCCTATGCCCTCTGCCCTATGCCCTCTGCCCTATGCCCTATGCCCTATGCCCTATGCCCTCTGCCCTATGCCCTCTGCCCTATGCCCTATGCCCTATGCCCTCTGCCCCATGCCCTCTGCCCTATGCCCTATGCCCTATGCCCTATGCCCTATGCCCTCTGCCCTATGCCCTATGCCCTATGCCCTCTGCCCTATGCCCTATGCCCTATGCTCTATGCCCTCTGCCCTATGCCCTCTGCCCTATGCCCTCTGCCCTATGCCCTATGCCCTATGCCCTATGCCCTCTGCCCTATGCCCTCTGCCCTATGCCCTATGCCCTATGCCCTCTGCCCTATGCCCTCTGCCCTATGCCCTATGCCCTATGCCCTCTGCCCTATGCCCTATGCCCTCTGCCCTATGCCCTCTGCCCTCTGCCCTCTGCCCTATGCCCTCTGCCCACTGCCCTCCGCACTATGCCCTATGCCCTATGCCCTATGCCCTATGCCCTATGCCCTCTGCCCTATGCCCTCTGCCCTATGCCCTCTGCCCTATGCCCTATGCCCTATGCCCTATACCCTCTGCCCTATGCCCTCTGCCCTATGCCCTATGCCCTATGCCCTATGCCCTCTGCCCTATGCCCTATGCTCTATGCCCTCTGCCCTCTGCCCTATGCCCTATGCCCTATGCCCTCTGCCCTATGCCCTCTGCCCTATGCCCTATGCCCTCTGCCCTCTGCCCTATGCCCTCTGCCCTCTGCCCTATGCCCTATGCCCTCTGCCCTATGCCCTATGCCCTATGCCCTATGCCCTCTGCCCTCTGCCCTATGCCCTCTGCCCTATGCCCTATGCCCTCTGCCCTCTGCCCTCTGCCCTCTGCCCTATGCCCTCTGCCCTATGCCCTATGCCCTCTGCCCTATGCCCTATGCCCTCTGCCCTATGCCCTCTGCCCTATGCCCTCTGCCCTATGCCCTCTGCCCTATGCCCTATGCCCTATGCCCTATGCCCTCTGCCCTATGCCCTATGCTCTATGCCCTCTGCCCTCTGCCCTATGCCCTATGCCCTCTGCCCTATGCCCTATGCCCTCTGCCCTATGCCCTCTGCCCTATGCCCTCTGCCCTATGCCCTCTGCCCTCTGCCCTATGCCCTATGCCCTCTGCCCTATGCCCTCTGCCCTATGCCCTATGCCCTATGCCCTCTGCCCTATGCCCTCTGCCCTATGCCCTCTGCCCTCTGCCCTATGCCCTATGCCCTCTGCCCTCTGCCCTCTGCCCTATGCCCTCTGCCCTCTGCCCTATGCCCTATGCCCTCTGCCCTATGCCCTATGCCCTATGACCTATGCCCTCTGCCCTCTGCCCTCTGCCCTCTGCCCTATGCCCTATGCCCTATGCCCTCTGCCCTATGCCCTATGCCCTCTGCCCTATGCCCTCTGCCCTATGCCCTCTGCCCTATGCCCTCTGCCCTATGCCCTATGCCCTATGCCCTATGCCCTCTGCCCTATGCCCTATGCTCTATGCCCTCTGCCCTCTGCCCTATGCCCTATGCCCTATGCCCTCTGCCCTATGCCCTCTGCCCTATGCCCTATGCCCTCTGCCCTCTGCCCTATGCCCTATGCCCTCTGCCCTCTGCCCTATGCCCTATGCCCTCTGCCCTATGCCCTCTGCCCTATGCCCTATGCCCTATGCCCTCTGCCCTATGCCCTCTGCCCTATGCCCTATGCCCTCTGCCCTCTGCCCTATGCCCTCTGCCCTATGCCCTCTGCCCTATGCCCTATGCCCTATGCCCTATGCCCTCTGCCCTATGCCCTATGCCCTATGCCCTATGCCCTCTGCCCTCTGCCCTCTGCCCTCTGCCCTATGCCCTATGCCCTATGCCCTCTGCCCTATGCCCTATGCCCTCTGCCCTATGCCCTCTGCCCTCTGCCCTCTGCCCTCTGCCCTCTGCCCTCTGCCCTCTGCCCTCTGCCCTATGCCCTCTGCCCTCTGCCCTATGCCCTCTGCCCTCTGCCCTCTGCCCTATGCCCTATGCCCTCTGCCCTCTGCCCTCTGCCCTATGCCCTCTGCCCTCTGCCCTCTGCCCTCTGCCCTATGCCCTATGCCCTAGCCCTCTGCCCTCTGCCCTATCCCCCCTCCCCGGCATCCAACCCCTGGAGAAGCCTGCTGAGGAGGAATTCTCATGAAGTACAGGCTGCAAGCAGAAGCTCAGTTGGGGGTATGAATGGCATATGCCACAAAATGGAGCGCTGGTGTGCCCTTCACCCACGATGAGGCCTTGCGCCACATCTGTGGAACGGCCTGACTCTGCGGCCAGGGCTGTCGACACCCGGGCTTGCCACTCCATGTCAGGGACCAGCGGATCGGGGCTTGCACCCCCCGACCGGTTTCATCGCGCGCTTCGTCCCTCTCCGCCCCCTGCGGATCCTGCCCCACGATATCTTATCTTGTGGGGTCGCATGCTCCACCTCCCAGACTCAGGGCTGGCGGGCGGACGCCGGGGGGGCTTCGATGCCCGTCACCCCGATATCCGCCGGCCCCCGCTCCATGCCCCTGCCTCCCGCAAGAACACCCCCGTGCACAGACGCGACACCAAACGCTTCGTGGCCTAGTGCGACGCGGGAGGAGGGTGCGGGGGGGGCGGCGGCGCGGGTTCGGGATGGCGATGAGGGCACAAGGGGTGCGGAGGAACAAGAATGGGGGCATGGGGGGCGGGGAAGGCGGCGCTGGTGACGGATGCGGCTGCGGAGGAGGAGGAGTGTGGGCCCGAGGGCGATGTGTTGGAGGAGGAGGAGGAGAGGAGGAGGAGGGAAAATTGTGTGGTGCTGAGGGTTTAGAGGAGGGAGACAAGGGGTGTGGGCATGCGGAAACAAGGGGCCTGGGGGAGGAGAAGTAGTGTCCGCCCTCATTGACAGCAGCCGCACAGACCTCCGACTGCCGGTACTGCTGATAAAAATGGCGCAGCTCCTCGACATCCGCAAACGAGCACACGTTGAACTCGCCGTTCTGCTTCATGCGCCGCATGTTATCCTTCTCAAAAGCCGACGCCTTGGCCCAGTCGATCATGCTCGCCTGCCCACTGTAGGCGCCCCACCGTCGCACGATGGAGTCGTACAGCCGCAGGTATTCCCCATCCGTCAGCAGGTACCCCGGGCGGGCCTTGTCCCCGATGCTCGTGCCATTCTGTAAAGGGGGGGCCACGCTCTTTGGGGGAGAACGGGGGGGGAGTGGAAAATGAACGCGAACCAGGGGCTTGGGGGCAAACCCTGACAACGACGACGAGAAAGACGACGACGACGACGACGAGAAAGACGACGATGACGACACCATACGATGCATCTTGGTGGCAGACGGGTCACTGCCAACAGACCACAGATGATTGTCTATCAACTGCACACCACTGTTCATGGGCGACAAACCTTCTGCATGGTTTCAGACCGTACGCGCAACCGGGGGCATTTCCTTTGTTTTTTTCGACATAAAAACTATTAATGGCACACATTTACGCGTACGCAGTAGTTACACGCAATTGTTTGCGCCCAAATTTGTTGCCAGCGATTGCACAACGCATTTACCCGGAAGTGGTTGCACAAGCACATAAACTTCGAACGTCGTTCTCCCATTCAGGAGGATTTGACAATGTTCGTGTGTGTATTTGTGTGGGGGGGGGGGGGGGGTCGCCAGACGGGTGGCCGGGGCTCCATTTGCCCTGCTGCTGCTGCTGCTGCTGCTGGTATCGCAGAGGCAATGCTGCAGGGGGTCTCGAACTCATGGGGCAGAGGGCACGATCACTGTAAGGAATGCTCTCAACGTGGGTAGACGTTGCATGCTACTACTTTCGCGGAGTAAACCCAACAGTCCTTAAAACTTTTCCGCCATTCGTAGGTGCATTGTGGGTGCAAAAATTTTCCGCCCCGGGGTTCAATTTGCAGCTCGGCGTGACCCCCCCCCCTCCCACGCCCCCAAAATAAAGGCCTGGTCAGGGATGAAATAACTGGGGGGGGGGGGTTAATGGGTAATGGGTAATGCTTCGGGTGACCAGATGAACGGCCGGAGGTCAAAAAGCCGTTTCATGTTTTTCATCCATATTTGAATTATCCATAAAACATCTGAGCATTTTCAACCCCTCAGAGCAAAACGGCAGCCCACTGTTGTTGTATAGCCCATGCTTGCCCCGTTGTTTGAGCTTGGTTGTTCTTGGTGGTGTTGTGGCAAACACAGGGGATGGCTGCAGGTGACACACACGTAATGAACACAACCCCCGTTGACAGTTCAGGGCGCTGTCCTGCAAATAGGGCTTGCTCAGGTCCACACAGGTCTGTGACTATGTCAGCACACTTTGCCATCAGAAACCACTGTTAATCTGTTGTTAAACAAATGCACATGCACAGAGACAGTTCCCACCAAAAACCACCACCCTCCGCTAGAATGCCCATTTCTGGTGTTCAATGTTGGAATTGCGCTACAAATCAGGGCGAGTCAGGGTAGTAAGGATTTTGGTAAAAAAAATGATTTTGGTGAAAAAATTTGGGTAAAAAGATTTTGATTTTGGTAACAAAAAATGATTTTGGTAAAAAAGATTTTGATTTTGGTAAAAAAAGATTTTGATTTTGGTAAAAAGATTTTGATTTTGTAAAAAAGAGTTTGATTTTGGTAAAAAAAATGATTTTGGTAAAAAGGTTTTGATTTTGGTAAAAAGATTTTGATTTTGGTAAACAGATTTTGGTTTTGGCAACAAAAATGATTTTGGTAAAAAGGTTTTGATTTTGGTAAAAAGATTTTGATTTTGGTAAAAAGATTTTGATTTTGGTAAAAAGATTTTGATTTTGTAAAAAAGATTTTGATTTTGGTAAAAAAAATGATTTTGGTAAAAAGGTTTTGATTTTGGTAAAAAGATTTTGGTTTTGGAAAAAAGATTTTGATTTTGGCAAAAAGAGCATACACACATCAGGTGAAAACATTTCTTCTCCCTGCCATACCCCGCCCCCCTTTAAACAAAAATTCAGTGGTCCTCGACTTTGTGGCCACCCCAGCCAGAACCATCATCAACCACTAGTGAATGATGGTTCCCAGACCCCCCCCCGCCCCGCACCCTAAGCAAGGGAGCACAGGCACAAGCAACCCACCGGCAACAACCCGACGTGCCCAGGGCAGTGACAGGACACCCGCGCGCACGCCGCCCCACACGGGCACAACAGCGCCGCCTGCCCGCCAGCCGATCGCCATTCGCTGCCCTTCCGTTGGACCCTTTCCCTCCATCGGCGGTGGTGCCCATCGGCCTCTCACCACTCCTTCCCTTTCCTTTCCCCTGGTCGGTTGTGCCAACGGAGCCCACGACGGGGGGGGGGGGGGGGCAGCGCCTCGGACACACGGCTGACCCGCACCTGCGCCAGAAAATCCAGGGAAAGGCCGTAGGTCAATCTGAACAGCTCAGGCTCCAGCCGGATGTTGGTCTGCCGGCCACTGAGATCCATCAACATGGGCTCCAATGTGGCGTCCACGCACATGTTGACGTGGTTGCCCGGCAGCAGGTCCAACCACAAATGCGTGCGCCGCGGGTCCATGACGGTGGGCAGCAGCGCCTCGAAGCCAAGGGAGTGTTCATGCTCCGCGATCCACACCTACCGGAACAGGGCCGGGGTCTTGGGACAGACACCGGAAGAGGGCAAAGATTCCAGGATTGGAATACGGCCGCGTGCGTGAGCCTGCACCAGGGCAACACGAAATAGAGCGGTGGATCGTTTCGACGCACCAAGAACTTGGAAGTTCCTGCTCTTACTTCTGGCTTTGGTGTGACAAAAGGATTGGGTTTCATTGGATTTGCCTCTGGTAGTACCCTGGTCCACTAAGGCTTCACCATGCACCGGGGGTCCACCGTGCGCGCGCGCGCGCGCCGACGGTTGAAAAGGAGGCTTCAAAAGAGGCTTCCCCAGCTCCCGAAGATACCTACCTACCAACCTTCACCATGCACCTGTATCAGTGATCCATACTCTCACTCACTGATGTGAATGCTTGAATCCATGCATTTCTATGCAATTGAGCATGGGGGGGCCGTCTCCTCGCTTTTGTACGCGACTCCCCCCCCCCCAGTAGAAGTGGGCTGAAGGCCCCTTGGGGGGGGGGGGGGGAGGGGTGGTCGGGAGGGTCGGTTGGGGGGGGGGGTCCAGGTGGGGCAATTTGGGGTAGTGGGGGGGGGGGCATAGGCTCCCGTTACCTCCCCTTGCCCTCCCTCATGGGTGAGAGCTAGGGCTAGGGTTAGGGGTAGGGTTAGGGTCACCGAGCTGGTGGAACCAGTCTTGGTTTTATAACCCTTTTTAGTGTCTAGGGTGGACCTACCAGGTTTAGCAGCAGCAGCAAGCAGCAAGCAGCAGCAGCAAGCAGCAAGCAGCAGCACGCGTGAAATTGGTAAAAATCAGAACTCCGTCGTGGTGCTTCGGATTCGGGTGAAATTTTGGTGGATGATACCTATGGGTGTGAAGTACAATCACACAAAGTTTGAGCAAGAAACTCAACGGTGGCGGCCGGGAACGGGATTCGCAAGTGGCGGACCTCAGTTTCAAAATCTGCAGTTTAGGGCCAAAAACAGCCATTTTTGGGCCAAAAATGCCCTGGAACACATTCAAAACGGCCAAACGAAGGGAAACGGTGGGTACACTCCACGTGCGGCTTGACTTCCCCGTGTCAACGAGCTCTTTGCGGCCCTCTAACTCCATGATATGCCGCGGAAGCGGCCCAAAAAGGCCCCCAGAAGCTCCAACTGCCGACAGCCACAAACCAAGAATAGGCCATATCTTTGGCTACATGGCTCAAAATGCGATTCCGAGGGCACCTACTCCACCCGCAACCCCCCACTTTTTGTGGTTTCCACCCCTCAGAATTGCCCAAACGGACGCCTAGACCCCAATAACTAGGCCCACTAGGCTGTGGCAAGCTGCAAGCTCAAGCCCAAACAGGTGGGTGCCCAAATGGGTCAACAGGGTCCGAAAGGGGTAAAAATATGACTTTCCGCAAAAATGATCCTAGACCATGTGCGACGCTAGAACAAGTGTTTTTGGACTGTTTTGAGCTTGTGGTGGCCCATTTGGGTCCTCCGAGAATCCCAAAATGCCTTGAAAATGGGTTGTTTTGGGACCAAAAATGGGTCAAAAATGGGTCAAAAACACATTTTTCCAAAACTCATCGTAGACCATTTGGGGTGCACAAACGGGTGAAATGAGCCCATTTTGAGCCCATTTTGGGGCATTTTGGCCCCTGAGAAGTCCAAAAAGCCTTGAAAGTGGGCCTCGTGGTGATGGGGTTCAGGTGCATTTCACTTTGTCAAGAGCCATCAATGTGTGAATCATTCTTGATGTCCCTCACCATTCATATCTAATGTTCCCTCCCCCACCAGCTCGGTCCCAATATTCAGTCTTGATTAGGGTTAGGGTTAGGGTTAGGGTCATGGGTACGGTTAGGTGTAGGGTTAGGAGC
The DNA here is from genome assembly GCA_964036045.1 of Eutreptiella sp. 'Long Island Sound 2002'. Classification (NCBI taxonomy): domain Eukaryota; phylum Euglenozoa; class Euglenophyceae; order Eutreptiales; family Eutreptiaceae; genus Eutreptiella; species Eutreptiella sp. 'Long Island Sound 2002'. Next base: position 132,282,979 of record OZ038383.1, read on the forward strand.
AGGCTGAGGGTTGGGGTGGGTGTTAGAGTCAAGGTTGGGTTCAAGTATAGCGTTGGGGTGCTCCACCGCCTGGGTGGGGAGGGATGCTATGTTGGCAAGGGGAATGAAAAAAATTTTCGGGCGCCTTCGGCGCCACCATATGTATGGCCGGTAGCTATTGACCCTTGGTAACTAAGTGGGCCCGGAGGGCAGGGAGGGGGGGGGGGGGGGGGGGAGGGGGGGGAGTCGCGTACCCAAACCGAGGAGACGGCCCACCCGTGCAATTGAGACTGAAACACGTGAGTGTCCCCAACCCCCTACTTTGCATTGTTGCATTGTCTGGGGGGGGGGGGGGGGGGCATCACCGTTTTTACCAGGTATGCACGGTTGACCCATCCACACCAACATCCTTGGCCTGGGAGCGTAGCCCCATTGTGATGATCCTCCGCCACTGCTCTGTATCGGGGCCAGAAGCTTGCTCGCTGCCCCGGATCACCCCGGATGTGGGGTGGTGGCTCCGTCGCTCCTTGTCTTTGTGGATGGGTGGTGGTGGGGGGGGGGGGCACACGTTGTACACCCAGTCTGCGCAGTGACTACAGACTGTCCACCGTTACAGTAGTTTGCGCAACGTCTACAAGCGGTGCGCAACGCCGACACAGCAGCTCTTGACCCCCGGCTGCAACCCGCCATCCTCCCCGCGAATCGCCGACCAACACCAGGCATCCCCCAAATTGATGGAGGAGGACCGGTCCGTGAGCGACATGCGCCCTTCATGATGGTGTGGTGCCAGTTCATGCAGCCCGCTGGGCATTGCAAATTGCAACCCCCACCCCATCAGACTAGGTGCGCCTCATTGGTGACGGGTTTTTTCGTAAGATCTTGACAAAAATACAGTGGTGATAGTTCGGGGCGACATGAGAAGATCCCGGGTGCAAATGCACGAATGAACACAAAAGGGTTGCCAAGGGGTGTTTCCCCTAAGGGCCATAGGAGGTGTTTTCCGCAGGTTCGGTGGGGAGGGAGAGACATGGGGTGTGGGGGCCTGGATCAATGGGGGTGTTCCAAGCCGCGGCTAGCCGCGGCTGGGTTGGTTGACCCCCCCCCCTTCCCCCCCCCCTTGCCGCGGCTGACAAAAAACGGCTAGGGGGGGGTATGGCCAAAATCATGGAAAATGAAGAAAAAACGGCCACACTTGGGGTCCCTAGGGGTGCAAGCCATCCCCTTTTGACTTGTGGCTATGTATGCCAGTGTATTTGGGGCAACTAGGTTGTGTGGCCTCTTTTGAAGTGCAAAATGACCCCCCTCCCTCCCATGCTCAACTTCACGTGCAGCTAAAGACACAGTGTGACATACTTCAACACAAAAAAAAAATTGAATACAAAATTTTTTTTCAACACAAATTTTTTTTCAACACAAAATTGTTGAACACAAAATTGTTGAACACAAAATTTTTGAACACAAGAATTGTTGTGTTGAAAAAAAATTTTCAACACGAAATTGTTGTGTTGAACAAAAAGTTTTCTGTTGAAAAAAAATTTTGTGTTGGACACATCATCATCGTCATGTGATCTTGAGAGCAGGCAAAATGCAAGGCCCAACACAATATTGTGGCTAGGTGGCTGGGCGGCTAGCTAAGTGGCTGGGTGCTGGATGGCTAGAGCCCCCCCCCACCCCCTCCCCCCCACTGACCGGAACAAGCCCAATGCAGGCACGTGTGGTTTGTGAATACAACGCAAAGCAAAATAAGCAAGGGCCCAGCACTGTCAATAAAGCATAATCTGTCGTCAGCCAAACCAACGCGTGTCTCGGCGTGTATTGGTAATGTCAAGAGCACCCATGCGATGAAGGCCATTTGGCAGGCAAACGGCAGACCTGTGCATGCCGCACATTGGGCGGGAAGGTGGAATTCTTCTTTAGAAAGGAATTTACCGGTCCTGGCACTGGATCCATGACACAGCAGTTAAGGCGGATGTGGGCCGTCTCCGGGTCGTGGTACATCTCCCACGCCAACTTATATGCTTGAACACCACCGCGACTGTGCCCGAGCACGTTCACGCACGTCACAGGGCCCTGGACGAGGAGGAGGTTGAGGTGAGAAATGCCCTAATCACAACATCGCGACGGACGTGAGGCGACAGTGAAAGGAAGCGCCGAATTCAGACGAAGGACAAAGAAAGGAAAAAACAAAAGAGTGAAGGAAAGAAACCGTGGCGGTGGTTGCGGTGTCACGTTGTGCACTACGGCCTCGGTGGCACAACCCCTTGGACGCCACCTCCCCCCCCCCTTGCGGCACGGCACAACACGGCACGGCACAGGCCGTTTACGCCCCCCCCCCTCCACCCCCTAGCCGTCCCCCCCCGGACCCTACCGAAAATCGGCCCTTAAACTCGACCGAAATGAAGTGTTGTACACACACACTGGCCCCCTTGGGCCCAATGTAATTTTTCTTTGTTGTTTACCCCTTGCCTTGGGCCCAAAGTAGTGCCCAAACAGTGGATCCAACACAACACAAATACAATACAAAAAACAAGAACAACACAACACAACACAACACAACACAACACAACACAACACAACACAACACAACACAACACAACACAACACAACACTACACAACACAACACAACACAACACGACGTGGCACAAGAAATTAATAAGCATTATAACTAGGTTCTTGCAAGATCGCACAACAAATGAATTGTTCAAAGTGAAGAGTAATGTGATGTAGTGTGACATGCATGCAAAGGTAGTAGAATTCAACCATGACATGGTGTAGAAATTTGAAAGAACCAATTCATTTAAACTAAGCATCGCGTGCATTCATAGTAAATCACCGAAAACCAACAGGCAAGTGCAGATGAGGCAAGCACACAAAAAGAAGCAACCTCCAACTCAGTCCTTATTCACTTCCATGACTGGCCTTTATTTGGTACGTACACCGTGGAACAGCGCGGTACAGACCATTTACGCCCCCCCCCCCTCCCTATAGGTGGCACGGCACGGCACGGCACGGCACAGGCCGTTTACGCCCCCCCCCCCCCCCCCAGCCGTAGTGCACGTTGGTTTCGCTACATGTGCGCCAACAATTCCAGCTTTGGATCAAGCTGGTGGTGACTATTCAGCACGCAATTTGCGTGTTGATTCCTTGCTAACTACGGATTCAACACACTACGTACCAACAACACAACACCGCGCACTCGACAGTGGTGAAGGTGTTGGATGGGGGTGGAAGGAGTGGGATGGGGCTTGAGATCATATGATTATAGAGACGGTTGGACGCGGGTTTTGTTCTCTCGCAGTGCTGCGATGTGCTTTGGTTTCCGTACACATATAAAGCAAGAAGATGCATGCAAAAGAGTTTGGTGGCCTAAGCCCGAGCCTTCTGTTAGAAAAGACAGGCATTTCGGATAGTCACCTCCTAGCTCTTGCAAAATCCAAAATCGTAAGTTCGGCACCGGTGTCAGATAGTGACCGTTGTGTTGTTGACGGCAAGTCATATGTCCATGAGTTGCAAGCAATGTGGCAACAACGATAAAGCGGGGCAAGCAAAGAGCGTTTTTAAACGGCCATGACCGAAAAAAAATAGACACTCAGAAAGTGTCATCCAAATGTCATCCACCTCTATGAAATCTTTCCATGGCCTGCATGCCGCACATAAGCCACACCTGTTTGCGGGCATATGATGCGAGTTCCTCCTTGTCTTGCCGTGCAGGAGCCCGCTTTATGATGGCCATGGCATTGGCTACGTTATCATCCATCCCGGCTCCAAGTGCCACCCCTACGCAAGGGAGAGGTTGGGCTTGCACACTCAATGCTTAAAGAATATCTCTCGTCTAACAATCGGTAGCAATGCAAAGTCAGCAAACTTTGTCCCGAAATAGCCATGCCCAAGGACCCACTCACCTATGATCTTGTTCCAACTCTTGGTGTTGGTCCAACGCCGTTCCATGTCGTATGCACCGCTGCCAGGGCCATCAATAATGGCCTTGTGGACGTACTCCTCCCCTCCGATCGCATCATACACACGGCCCACCAATCTATCTGCGTGCAATGAATAGCTGTCCGCTGTGCCTAGGAAACAAATGGTCAACGTAACCCCGTCCAGCGATGGTTCATCCGATGACGCGTCAACCACACCACATTTCGACGGTGTGTTCGAGCTATTGGGGTCCCCATTGTTGTCTTCGTTGTTAGTATTATGTTGTGTTCTTGTTGTCAGTTGGCATGAAGGACTCTCCGTCAATTCGGCCGAATGCTCGCTTGGCGTGAGTGCATGCTCTTGTGGTGGCTTGCCCTCGGGACTGAAGGCCACACTTGTTGAATTGGGCGAATCCGGGGCCATCACCTTGGAATCGCCCTCAACTTTGTCGGGGGCATGCTCCATGATTAGGTCCACTCGTGCTCCATGTCACTAGGTCATGGTGTGCAAAAGCAAAGTACAAAGGTTGGAGTTCCAGACGATACAAAAGCTGTAAAGAGGTCGCTCGGAGTTGCCAAGATGGTTGAGCACGTATAGCAAAGGATAGCAAGTGAAGGCGGGTGCGAGCGACGCAAAAGAATTTTCGGGTGCACAAAGTGGGTGGTAAACTCGCATGCACATGATGGGCACTAGGCCATGGAGGAAAGATGGGCAAGTGCACAAAAACAGAGGTAAGGTAAACTACTCTAATCCAGCCACTATTTGCTATGTGGTAGCTTGCTTAAACCCGTGAGTGCAGTCTCCATATCAACCTCCATTTAAATCTCCAAGGAGCTGAGCATGCAAGTGAGGCATACGTTGGATTCAAACGACCACCCAACTCAAATACGCAACAAGAGGAACCACAATAGATTGTGAATCACAAGGGGTGAGGAGTGGCACAACCACCACTTCACTATCACTGTTAAAGCACAAGACAGATGTGTGTGCACGTAAGCGGCAACAATGGCATGCATCAACAAGATGGCTGGTAATCCATCCATCCATCCAGACTCCTCAATCGGCACACAAATTGTCAAAACGACCATGATTCTCCGCCATTCCCGTTTACAATCCCATGCAACACAAAGGCGGTTGCAAACTGATAACAACCAAAATGCGTTCGAATGTAACTCCTTCAAAGGGACTTGGTTGGGGATCCGTTGGGGGATCGAACTTTCTTTGGTGCGCTCCGGCTGCCAATCTACCACGCAAAGATTAAATACGGCCTGAAAATTTCCTCTGCTTTTTGTCGTGGGATGGTCAGGCTCATAAATAGGGCGAACCGAAGTCGCGGGACCATGGAAATTGGGAGTTCTGAAGTGGATAGCAAGCCGTTCACTGTGGTAGGCAAGTACTTCGAAGTACTTTACCGCATGACTGCCTAGGATTCACCCCATTATCAGAGGGAATAGGGTTAGGGTTACTGACCATAACTCGCCAACTCTGTTACAATGAATATTGTCTGCAGATCCTAGAAACAGCCTGATTCCAGGAGGGTTAACTCGCCGCCGGGAACCCAGCGCTAGCTGGGTGGCGGCGAGTTAACGAGGACGATGGACGATCTCATGGAGCCGCGCAACGAATAGGATTGTTTAGTTTATGGCACGAAGTGCACTCTCACGACCTCTTCGTCAGGTGCCGACACTCTTCCTTGCACAATCCCACAAGACCGCGGGCAAAGCAAAGAAAAATGCACAACCGTGGTTTCTGAAGACGTGTAAACGAGTTGCACGTAGCATTACACACATGACTGTGTGTGTCCACAAATTCAGAAATTAGTTTCCTCACTAGGCTACCTTTAGGTGACAGCATGCATATACACACGGTGTCATACCCACAAAAAGGCTTTGCTTAGAAAGGTTTGTGTACCCGGTTCTCTTATCCTATTTATCTAAAACAAATTGTCTTGCACAGGTCAAGTGAGGGTCGGCGTCTCGCACCTGTGCGAGCCGACCCGAACGCAGAGCTGTGCAAGACCCCCGCCCACATGGCGGGGGTCTGTGAACTCACCCTTCAGGACGCCCATATGTACAACGTAACTCATGTAGAAGAAAGCAGTGTCCCATGGTATCCTAAAAGTCACCAAACAGGGCATTTACACAGCAATGCCCCTTACATAGGGGACTCTTGAACCTCTGTGCATCCAGCACACACTGTACAGGCAAAACTGTAGAAAAACAGAAAATATGTACACAGCATCACGGGTTTGTGCTCTCCAAAGGGAAGAAAAACTGTACGTCGAGCCTCATCAAAAGGAAGCAGTGTCCCATGACATCCTAAAAAATAACAGTCAAGGCATTAGCATAGCAATCGCTCTGCATGGCGGACTGCTGAACCTCTGTGCAACCAGCAGACATTGTACACGTAAATCTGCAAAAAACTGAAAGTATGTACACAGAAATATGGGATCTCGCTCTCCTGGGGCTTCCTGAAAATGAACACAGAGACATCAAGGCTGCAAATATGCACACAAAATCTGCGAACACGGTCCCAGAGGGAGTGGTGTCCATGTCGTGGGATAAGGGATATCCCACCGATGGGCCATTTCACGGAGTTTGGGTTCCCATGAAGATGTGGCATACCCCTTACATTGCAGCAACCCGCCCATTTGAGAAAAATTCTGTGTAGCTCCCGAAAGTGAAGTGCGATAATGTTGCGCTTTCCGCGCCATATTGGGTACAGCAGATTGCAACATTCTGGGTGCATTTGGTGCTTTGCGATCCACCATCTTTCTCAGATCCCCGGCAATAGTTGAACCAGGTGGTGGATTCACGACAGCACTTTTAACACGACTATAATCTGGCGTATGAAGCTGTCGCAACCGACATTCAAGGAAGTCTAACTCAGGGCCAAACTGCTCAATCGTGCTGCACATCCGTGTCAACTTTTCAATGTGCGCCTGCACGATTTTTGCTCTGCGTGTTACAGCTTCTTCCCAGGTCCTGGCTGACACTGATCTGCGTACAATAACATGCGCCAGAAAATTGTCACGGTAACGTATATACGGGGTTGCCGGTATTGGCCGCGCATGCTCAAGTTCAGGGGCAATCAACGTTAAGCTGGCCAGCTGCGCAGAACAGGTGCCCCCAATGGGGACACCGGCAATCTGTTGCAAAATCGAGGACAGGCACACGAACTGGGTATTACAACTCAACTCGAACTTGCAATAATGTACAATATCAGCAAAACACAACTCCCAGAACGACTGTTTGTTACGAGTACAATATATGAATCCGCTCCCCTGGCTTGTGACTTTGCAATCCATAGCCTCAGCGGACCTCTAGTATATTTATTGTCCGGGCTGCACACCTTGGTATGTAAAAACTCCAGCGCCGCAATCACGGCGTGCCTGGGAATCCTAGGAAACATCTCCACTAGATCTAGTTCTAACCAAAACGCCTTCTCTCCCTTTCAGGGCTGCCTGACCGTTTCGTGCCACTGACACATTAATTGTAAAGTGTCACGCATCGACAGAAGTTCTCGTGGTTTCAACACAGTCAGTACCAACTTCCAGAATTGTGACAGCGCCCGACCCATCAACCGATTCCCTCGTGCCAGCAGATGCGCTGCCTGTGTCAAAACTTACTTCTCGTAATTTCAATATTCCCAGTTTTTCATTGGACTTCCATTTAACTAATAATTGACAGGCTGGGGCTCGCAGCACATACCTGGACAATTGAGGTACAGGCTTCACAGACGACTTTAATTTGGACGGTGTAGTTTTACACAGCCCTTTGTGTAACATTGGATCAGCAAAATTCTCTGGGTATTTTCGTATTTTAATAAAGCGATAAGACCGGTTCAATTTACCTCGTGCTCTGTCAATCTGAATATGCCACAACTCACGGTAGTGTGGTGATGTACCTTGAACCTGGGACTCCGAAAACGCCACCTGAGCGGACTTAACAATTTCAGAAAACAAGGCCAGATGCACCTCTTGCGGAGAGATATATGTGTGCAAAACTGTATATCTATGCGGAGCTTTGAAGAAGGCCTTATCATACAAAGAGCACAGTAAAATGCGACAGGCCCCCAACAAACACGTCGGCGCTTTATCAAACGGGCCACACACCCAATTTTTAGGTCCCCGAGCTTGGATACGTCGTATGTATGGTGCATAATGATGCGCACCATACTTGGGAATTTCATTTTTTACATGATCCTGGATGGATCTCAGTATGTACAATTCCAAGTCTTCACGTGCAGACGGGGACATAGTTGGGACCCCTGACAGTGCCCGACGGACAGGTCATTCGCACTGGTTTGTGACACTCAGCCAGTGTGGTATTGTTGCATTTTTCAGGTTTTGGCCCAGGACTGACTCAGCATGTGGACCAAAAAACTGGGACATATTCTGTACTGTGCGCGCAAAACAGTGGCCATCCACTAGAGGTATGGAACATTGCTCAGCTAGTTCTGCACAATTACATTTCTCGTGATTCAACATATATGGCAATTGGCCTGTAGGAAAGGACAGTTTATGTGTACACAACAAATCAGCAGCGGTCTTCGTACGTACGGAAACAGACGACAAAATACTACAGAGGTATTCTGCATAAATCGGAGGCAAATCAGGTGTCGTGAGTAAACTGTATTTGATGACATGTGCCAGCTTGCGTCTGAGATCTGGTGTGAGTAATGGAATTTTCAAGACCAAACTCGGAATAATCAATACTTCTGTGTCTCGTTGTATGTGTTGTTGTGCTTTGGTGAAGACCTGCCCCGCCGTCTCTGCATCCAGAAAACGCTTAGTCTGCATAATCAAATCAAACTTGTCAGTAACTCAAAGATCTGACCTGAGCGATGCAATAAATTTGTGTGCCCTGTCACTCAAAGAATGTGTGTGTTCAGGCTGCACTTTCTTCCATGCTTTCATACGCAAAAGCCACGTCCATCGGTCTCTCCGTAAATCAGGAATATATACATTCAGCAAATCAGTACGTGGAAACTTGTGCATCCATTCAATCTCCTTAATATCAACACGCGACTGAGGCACCTGTTTGACTACAGTAATCTGCACTCTGTGCAATGCCAACGCGCCCACCACTCATACAACGAGTACTTGGCGCGGCGCGCAATGGGTTTGGAAGAGGTGAGAATCCAATCTCTGACTAACAGAAAATGGTCTCGCATGCGTTCCAAAACAGTTCGGAAATTGTCACTAGCACCACACTGCCCAATGTAACATTTCCTACTACCTGGACACCAAATCACATATATCCAGGAACCGCTGGCGTGCACTGATGCGTGAGTATGACGCAAAGTAGAAAGCATTCGCGGGAGCTATTCAGCACTCCACTGCAGAATCGAATTCATTGCATCATATGTTATCCCTAGGACATCCCAATTTGTAGTCTGTACAGGTACTTTTCTCATTTCCCATTTCGGATACATCTCAAGCAAACGTTTGGCACACTCCTCCTGAAAACAAGTCTCAAAATAATTATGTGCTGCACGCGCATCATCATACACAGGCAAGTTCAAATTATGCCAGTTCAGTTTACCTCCGCAGTGTTTCAACCAACCCCCCAACCCCACCAACAGTTCCCGTGAATCCAGTTCCGGACTATTATCAGCAATGTACCACAAGGCCAATTTGGCATTCCCATACACCCGGTGTAATACCCCGGACAACATGGTGGGTGCATGAATATCAATAGCAATGAGTCGTGTCTGTGCACATCCTGTGGCACTCATGTTCAAAAACTATGCATGCAGTTGTTGGCCTTCTATCGTCCACACTGCATAGCGACAACTGCTCAGGACAGGATGTGAATGCACACCGTGTGACTCATGATATCCGTGCATCTAGTCCAGATATGGCTTAGGTAGTACAGCATCACTTAGCACAAATCCCATAGGGCTGTACTGAATTCTAGGTAACAGCACTAGTGAATCTGGATCCCACAGCATCTCAACAGACGATCTCAGTGGTGACAGGTTAGTCGCATTAACCGTCTGTGTATTAACAGAACCCCATGGACATGAGTCAGCTATCCCTGCCAGACAAAAAGTATTTAGAATACACTGTGCTCCCACCGGTGACAACGGAGTAGCAAAATCTACCTGTAACAATGCCTCATGTGCTGTATAAATAACATCCTGTACAAAATGCACAATCACTGCATCATGGACCACACTCCACATATTTACATGAGGTGCACATGCCTAACGAATCCACAGTGTCTCCAGAGGTGGATATTTACGCATGGCTCTCCACAGCACTTCAATGCATGGATATTGCTTAGCGTATGTCAACTGTGGGGGATCATGAAAAACTGACTGTTCACCAAAGACGTGTGTCGAATCAAACATGTGTGCATGCGCACTGTGCATTTTTTGCAACTCATCAATTAATTTCTGCTGTTGCAACCGCAAAACTTCCAAGCGTTTCGTAGCTTGTATAATCCGTTCATTAAGCCGGATATCCGGTGTATCATGTACCAGCACGTCACCAAGTAATGTTCCGCACGACAAAAGTAGTGTAATCAACCAAAGAAAGATGTCCTTGATTAGTGCCCTATAGATTTTGATGAAATCCTGCAGTTTTGTGATGGTGAAATCCCAAAACCAAAGGAGCAAATAGAGCAAGAACATGATGTGGATCGAATCAATGAATAGTTTGAAATCCAGTGTAACACAGAAGGGCTGCAGATAGACAAAGTAGGTTTAAATACAAAGATTCAATCACAAATGAATAGTACAAAAGATTTTATGTGAAAACTGGCCTGACTCTAGCCTCCAAGTTAGCATCAAGCACTTCATGTGCACTCTTTTGGATGAAATGGAGCTGGTTAGGAATGTGGGGCATAAGAGTTAGGCCAGACACAGATTATGACTTGGCCAAACAACTGAATTCAGAAGCAGTTAAAAAGTAGAACCACAATAAGTGGTAGACACAATTGAGTATAGGGGTCTTGGGGTGGGAGACCACTAGGCTTAACCTCCAAGGCCTAAAGCAAGAAATGCCTATTTTATTTCGGTATATCATCCATGAAGGAAGATACCTCCGCTCATTTGAGTGGTGGGGGGGGATTTCATGGGGGGCTAGGGTTATAACCCTAGTTACATTGAGAAAGTGTACTAAAAGCTTCAAAAGAGTGATAAAAATACTTAAGTCAGCCTTAGCATCAACAAAAGGGTTTTAAAGGGGGCTTGGCCCGGATCAAGCCCTCCAAGAAAGACATGGCAGTGACTTTTTCTTACTCCCCCCTGGAGTAATAGTTAGCTAAGCTAGTAGGACCAAGGAAAAAGGCTCAAATATTCCCAAAATTACCTCAGAAGATGCATTAAACTTACCAAAAACATCCTCATCAGCTCATAGAAGCCTATCACACTGTAGGTACCCCTGAAAAACAGTGTAATGTACCATGAATGATGTCCCTTCGATGGGGCATTCCTCAAAAGTCGCCAGCGTGGAACGAAAACTTTTGGTAAAAATTTGGGGGTAGTGTGGTTTGAACGCAGGACTCCCTCCCTGGAGCACACATGCTTGCCCACTAGGGTACAGTCGAACGCTCTAATGCGGGCGCCTATCGCTGCATAAACAGCACTTTAGTAAACGTCATGACCAAGGGCCACGGCGGAGCAATACTCCCAATGGAGGACACAAATCTCCAGGAGCTGAAAAAAATAGAAAATGTAACCAACAGGGAGTGAATCCTGTGGTTTAGCGAAAGGTATAGCGACTTTAGAAGTCTAATCGCTAAAAATTGACGAAATCACGCGAGAAATCGTAATTTTTGTACCAAAACTCAAAGTCGCAGACAAGCGCAACACAAGCGGACTTCAAAAACAACGTTGCGCAAGCGTAAACGGCTTTTGAAAAAGAAGGTATGAGCCGTAGTTTTTAAAGTTGTAAAGGAAATTTTTGCACAGTTGCATCAAAATTTTTATAAACTTTAGGGAAAAGGATTCAAACTCAACCCACACCACAGAGCAGGTGGACAACCCACCTCTCAGGTATGCCAGTGTCATTTCACACGCATGCATTGCGTTCGTGTTGGTTGCTTTGTTAAAACGTTAGGGTTATCAACGCTGTGTTCGTTGGGGGTTCGGGTGTTGTTCTCTCTTTTGCTCTGCACAGGTCAAAACAGGAATGAAAGGTATGCGATGCGAATGGAGCGCGCAGCGCACACGTAGGGTTAGATTGTGCGCTGTGCTCGCGATGCATGTGCCTAATTGAGGCATTCACACGCTGTGGCGCTTTCCTTGTACTCCAATTCACCCTTGTTCTCTCTTCACAGGTCAGAAAAGAAAGTGCTTGCTCGTGTTTGCGTTGCCGTAGCGCTAAAGTAGGGTTGCTTAAAATGCTTAGGCTTGTTTTGCGCTGTGCAGTGCGCCACTTTCTCTCCTCTTTCTGCAGGAAACAAGACAAGGGAAGCGTGCATGACACACAGTGCATTAATCGCTTAGGGTGGTTTATAATTCGCCGTAGGTTTGTTTAAGCGCGTAGGGTTGTTTTGCGCTCGTGTTTTCCTCGGCATTCACATGATGCGTGGTGAGTAAGGTAGGTAAGCCCAGGAGGAGCTCACCTCTTGGTTGAGTCACGCTTGTGATTGGTTATGTTGGGTTGAATTAGGTAAGAACAACAGGAAATGGAGGAATTGTGCATACCTGTGCATGCATATGACGCACCAAAGGGTAGGCCACGCGAAGTGCACACGGTAAACCTTTTTTAGGTTACCCAGGGGCTCCACCCTACGTTGTATAAGAGAAGGGGTGGAGTTTCTTAAGCTTGCTTGCTTGATAGGGGCGTTTGTGGACAACGTATTATAGGGCAGACTGAAAAGCGTATAACACGTGGAGTCTGTCTTGGTTCCTCCGCTGCAAACGCTCCTGCATCCGCCTTTGTTCTTCAGGTGGGAAGGTAAGGGTGATTGGTGCAGTCCCACTTTGGCAGCGCTAAAATATGCTGCCCGGATCACAAACAACAAAGTGCAACTCAACCAGGAGTGGTGAGTGCAGTCCGACTTCATCGCCATCCATGCTGTGCACGCACGCTGAGCACTCCCTCCCTCCAAGCCCTGAGAGGGAAACGCGTAGTGGCATCCCTGTTGGGCCGCAGCCGCTTAGTAGCGCTGTGTTCTCTTGCTTTCTCACAAGAGGGTCAGTAGGACCCGTGACTCCTTCAACAGCAACACCAAGTAGTGTGTGGGTTTTAAGGTCAGCAAGCCTGGCAGGAGTTGAGTGCAAGTGATGAGTGCTCACCCTGCCTTCGAAGGCCGGTGCTGGCGTTAGTGAGTGGAGTGTAGTGGTGTCTCCTGTCCCGCGTGCTTTTCCACGTGGGCAGGGGAGTGCGTTAGCTTTCGGCCTTTAGCAAAAATGGGCGTTTTGTATGCCCGTAGCACACTTGGCCACCCTTCCCCTCTAGTAGGTAGGGCTTTTGCCGTCTTCCCCCAAGGATAGGCGCCAGCACAAAAATTGGGCGCCATAGGAGTGGTACTAGTAACTGACTAGGACCTTCAGTCCGACATCAGCGAAGCCCGTTGATTCGGGAGCCACGCCCGGGAGAGAAGTGTGACGCACACAGACATACGTAGCACACTTAGGGGTAAGGTAAACCCTGTAAGGAAGGGTAGAACCCCATGGGTCTGGACCAGTCAGAGGTCCTAACTGTGGGCTCCCTTGTCCCCAAGGAGGGAAGGCACACCTTGCCTCATAACACCTTGCTTGTCATTCCCCCCTGGTGTAGTAAGCCACCGTTCTTTGTTGGCTCCCCAAGGTCATTACATCAGGGCGGTCCCCATGCAATACATGGTCAACAAGGCATACACTCGCTGGTTGGCTGCAAACCTGATAAGCGGCCACCTGGTCCACGCTGGAAACCATAGGCATGGGACTGCAGGGCACAGACAGGGTCAGTGCAGTGCTCAGTAAGCAGTGGTCTGTGAAAAATCAATGGCCTTCGGCCAGGGAATGGTTGTCACGGGGGGCTAACGGTCCTGTCCTGCGATGCCATGCGGGGCAACTGTGACAACTGTTCTTACACCCAGACACAGCCACGTCTGCACAAGAATGCTCACTGCACCTGTGAGGTTGGACCACAGTAAAATTGGTTTTTTTTTTTACGCTGGGACAGAGTCTCAGCACGGGTTAGTAGCTGCCCCTCGTTGTTCTCAACGAGGTAGGAGCGGAAGATGGGGTTGATACTCCCACCTGGTTGTATGAAGGCTGACATAGGTTCCCAGGTCGCCTCAGACAACCCATAGCCATCCCACAGGGTTAGGAATTTACAGCCCTATTTATACTCGTGGCGAGCAATACCTGCGACCACGTAGTAACCATCGACTGCCATCTCATCGGCAGTCATCTCTTCGAGTTTGTCTGCCTCCTCTGGACTGGCAGCTTTCTCTAGGTCTATACGCTCAACCTCACTGTCGCTGAGGCGCCACTCATCCCAGGACAAATCGTCAAGGGAGTGATAGTGCCTCAACTGTTTAGGTGCACACAGCAGTTCACCACCTAGACGTGGACTGCACCTGACATGGATCCTGGATCCATCTATCCTGATGATACGATAGGGTCCAAAATAAGGGTCCTGTAGGCAGTTACGTGGCCAGGAGGGTAGGCGTGAATGGTGAACCAAAACAAGGTCACCAACCTTGAAGCTGGCAGGTCGCCGTATGCGGTTCCGTCGGCTCAGTTCACCGTCACGAATGTGTCTCAGGTTAGTCTCAGCCTGGTTAGCCAGAGACTGCTTGTGTTCCAACCAATCTCCCACAGGGCTCTTGAAGTCTTCAGGAAAGGGGGTTTTGAAGAACCAAGCAGGTCGTCCTCCACGGAACAGTTGGTCGGGGGTGACACCCGTAGAAGAGCTCCGCTGTGAGTTCATGGTCAGCACTCCCCAGGGCACTAGGCGTACCCAGTCCTTGGTACGCTCTTGTTTCATCAGGATTCTTAGGTTTTGCTCCACCACACGGTTCTGTCTCTCACAGAGAGGGTTAGATGTGTGGGTATAGGGCACACATGTGGTTACCTCCACGTTGAGGGCATTTAGCACTCATTTGTACCACCCAGTGTCAATGCGGATGCGTACATCTTCATCAGAGTACACCTGCTTAGGTGCTCCATAGGGTTCGAACCATTGTTCGACCAACATTTTCACAGTTTGCTCACCTGTGATTTTCTTATTGCAAGGGAACACACGGGTGAAGCGAGATAGGCCACAGGTGACCACTAGGCAACTATCATAGCCGCCGAAGCGTGGTAGGCCGTGCATGAAATCCACATAGAGATGAGAGTTAGCACAATAGGGTATGGGTAAGCTGGAGATCAGGCCCCTATCCCTACTGTTGCTCTGCTTGCTGGCATGACAGCCGCAAGCATCCACAACGGTCTGCATACGCGACCTTAGTTCAGTCAGGGTTAGACTAGAGTAGAAACACTCACGGAAGAAGTCCACTGAGCGATCTTTATACTCTGACAAGCTGATGAGATTGTGCACGCTGCACAATTATTATGCACCCGTATGGCCCGTACGGGTGCAGTATAATTGTTCAGGGTGCATAATCTCATCAATTTCTTGTAGCCATACAGGTGTATAACAATTGTGTAGGGTGCATAATCTCATTAGTTTCCCGTAGCCATACGGGTGCATAACAATGGTGCAGTGTGCATAATCTCACCAGTTTCCGGTAGCCATTCGGTTGCATAATAGTTGTGCAGGGTGCATGATCTGAATACTTTCCGGCAAAATACGAATGCATAGTAATTGTGCACGGTGCATAATCTCATCAGCTTGCGGTAGGCATACGGGTGCATAATAATTGTGCAGGGTGCATGATATCATCATTTTCTGGTAGCCATACGGGTGCATGATAATTGTGCGGGTTGCATAGCCTCATCAGTGTCCGGTAAGCATACGGGTGCATAATACTTGTGCAGAGTGCATAATCTCATCACTTTCCGGTAGCCATACGGGTGCATAATACTTGTGCAGAGTGCATAATCTCATCAGTTTCCAGTAGCAATACGGGTACATAATAGCTGTGCAGGATGCATAATCTCATCAGTTTGCGGTAGCCATACGGGTGCATAATAATGGTGCAGGCTGCATAATGTCATCAGTTTCCGGTAGCCATACGCGTGCATAATAATTGTGCAGTGTGCACAATCTCATTAGTCTGCGGTAGCCATGCGGGTGCATAATCATTGTGCAGGGTGCATAATCTCATCTGTTTCCGGTACCCATACGGGAGCATAATAATTGTGCAGGGTGCATGATGTCATCAGTTTCCGGTACCCATACAAATGCATAATGATTGTGCAGGGTGCATAATCTCATCAGTTTTTGGTATGCATACTAATACTAAGGTGTATACTAATTGTGCAAAGTGCACAATCTGATTAGTTTGCGGTAGCCATACGGGTGCATAATAATTGTGCAGAGTGCATAATCACATGAGTTTCCGGTAGCCATACGGGTGCATAATAATTATGCAGGGTGCATAATCTCATCACCTTCCGATAGCCGTACAGGTGCATAATAATTGTGTGCATAATCTCATCAGCCTCCGGTAGCCATACGCGTGCATAATAGCTGTGCAGGGTGCATAATCTCATCACTTTCCGGTAGCCATACGGGTGCATAATAGCTGTGCAGGGTGCATAATCTCATCACTTTCCGGTAACCATACGGGTGCATAATAATTGTGCAGGGTGCATAATCTCATCCGTTTGCGGTAGCCATACATTCTCTGCTTCATAGAATACTTAGGAGATGGACATTACTCAGGTTTCAGCGACAAACTATGCGACATTGTCATACACCCTTTCACGAATCCTATTGCAGGTCACATCAAAAACCTATTGAAATGATGCACATACATCCTGCAAAATGTCTTGCTCCACACTAATTGAATGATGGAAAAAAAATTTTGACTGAATGATGCGCACATGTGGAAATCTGTATGCTGTCTACTACCCGAATAATCAAAGGCCCCGGAAAAAATTGGATGGTTTTCATGACATTTTTCTGTAAGCATGCTTGTTTTACATAAACCTGGAAAAGAGCAATTGAACAAGAAGCAATATTGGTAAATTTCAAAAAGCAATGCTGCTAGATTTCAACACATGTGGGAAATTTTCCAAAACAAGAAATTGCTTTCACGGAATCCCCCCTTGCCCCTCTGTACAAAAAAATGCACCACAAAATGAATGATAATGCCTCCTTTCCAAATGCAAATCCATGCCCCATCAACGTACCCAAGATCAAGCCAATGCACGACAGCACTCACAAAAATCGCAGTAAGAAAATATAATAAATAAACTAACGCAAATCTCTGGCTGCTGCAAAAGATCCCACTGCCAACAGCAATGTTCCACAACATTAAACAGCAGACTCTAAAAAACTAACAAGATGCCACTGTTGCAGAAAGTAGTGTACAGATTTACAGCAGCCCAGTGGACACAATCACATACTGTTGTGTGATACTGATTGCCCACAGGCTGATAGATGATTGATTCCTGGAAAACAAAAAAACTACAGGTTTTGCAAGTATGCACCCTTCATACAAAGAACTGCATTATTTACAATGTTTCATGCCTTGCCGTTGTGTCTGCTGACACATGGCCAAAGCACTCCTTGTCCAGAATTGCCAGAATAACAGCAGAACATAAACAGATCAAAGCACGTGGCAAACATGAAATTGGCACCAAAGGGGGGGAGCTTTGGGCACCGCATTCTTGTCATACCAACCAGGCTCGATCCGCTGCATGCTCTGGGCTTGCAGATTGATAATGGAATGGCCAACAAATGAACCAGCTTCACAACCATGCCATCCTTTGCGCCTCATGCAAGCTGATTTTCTTATGCAACACTCTGGAACACAAATAACTGCAATATTATATATTCTTTGCTGTGCAACGGCTACCGCAAGGGCCTGCAAAGCAACCAGATGCACGCTCAATTTTACTGGCTTGACTCATGAAAGCACAATCGTACGTCACTAGCGTTGAAAAACGTTATGCAAGCCCAATCGTGCTGTACAAAGCCCTGCCAAGTGCGTTCGGTCTAGAACTGCACCTTGCAATGTGCAAGGCAATAACAATGAGGGCTCTTTCCCAGCGAAACTCTCTGGGACAGTCTGAACCTCAGTGGTGTGCGTGTGTGCAACTTGCAGTGAACAGGTTACGTTCACCGCAAGATTCCAATGTGCGTATCGCGCAGTGTGCACCCTGTGCATGTGCTTGTGTGGCAAAAGAAATGAGTGTGTGGTTTGTGGGTAACTGAAGAATCAGATCTGCAAAAAAAACAGGGAGATACAACACATCAAATGCAAAAAAACCAGTGAGGTACTTGACATAAAAATACACAGCATATGAAACCAATATTTGAAGCGTGCAACAACAGTGGGATCAGGCATCCCCCCCTTTTTGTGTATGAGGGGAACACCGCGGCCACCATTCGGCAGAGGGCATGAGCCGAAAACGGGAGGGGGCGGTTGTAGTGGTGGCTGGAATGTGACGGAGGACAAGACAGGGGCATTTATCCTTTTCAGATACGAAATACAGGGCTGGCTTCCTGATTCGTAGATTTCGCAATCCTCATACCGTACCCACCCAAGCAGCAAACACATGAACCCCCTCACGTTCGGACGTAATTTTCATGCCACGCTCTAATGGATCTTCCAGTATTGACCACAATCCCCTAAAGCAATAAAATTGCATTTACTCAAAAGCCATGACAAAGTGAGGCATTCTGAGAACACAAATCGGACAGGACATGTAACTGGGCTCTTCCGGAACAACGGAAAGGAAAACAAGATATTCGTCAGATATTAAAGCTGGGCAACAACTTCTGGAGCCGCGTAACAGCGTTTGCACCTCGTAGAAAGGCGGCACTCAGGAACGTGCGGGTCCTAAGAGGAGAAAAGAGGTCACATGGTCATAACAATAACAACAAACTACCTCATTTCTCACAACTACGACTGACCAGTGCACCAATTGTAAGGAAATTCTCTCGCACAAAAGAGGAAATGGGACATGAGAGAATTTCGGGCGTCACAACTCCCAGCAGCGCACCGCAACACAGCTGGGATGGTGTCGCATGCGCGAAGAATGGGTACCATCCCTGACTGCCAATTCACAAAACACGAACAGTGCTCATGGCCAAAACGGCCGAAAATAATAAAAATGCAGCCGCCTGAACATGGCCAAAACGGCCGAAAATAATAAAAATGCAGCCGCCTGAACATGGCCTCCAGTGAGACGGCCCTAATGTCGAGACCTATCTTTGCTGACATCACCGCACGCCTCATCAACAGTGCACTTGTTTACGTGTCGCCAGTTAGGACCACTCCTCACAGTCCGTCTCCCGGGTTTCTAAACGCAAAGTGTATGAAAACGGATGGGCAGGGGAAGCAGAACTCAAACTAGAACGAGCATGGCTCAGGGTTTGGTTTTACTAGAGAAAAAGAGTTCACAAATAGTTCTGACCACAAAACCTCCTGAACACGCTGACAAATCCACAGGAGGAGACTGTTTCAAAGAATGAATTGCCCACAAGCTACTGACAGTCATGTGCATCGAATGTGCATCGAAATTGCGAATGCCGGTTCCAAAAATTGCGGTAACATCTCCTCGTGTTGGGGCGTTTGTCTCGCAACAGGGGGTTGCTATACCCATTCAGCCTTTATACTGGTTATGGGGACAAAGGCCTGAAATACTGCTGCTCTCCTGGCAGTTGAAAGCATCAGTCCGCCGCTCGTCACTCATGAAGATCCACCAAGCCGCTGTGTTGGCCCACCGTTTCTGTGTCTCCATGATGGTGGGTCATGGCACCAACACACAAAGAACCACACTGCACACAGGTGGTGGTGGGTGGCTGGGGGGAGGGGTTGGCATGACGCCATGGTGTGTTGTTGTTGTTGGGGGGCAATTGCTTTGAGAGGTGGTTTTGAAAGAGACACAAACAGCAACAAACACAGATGCAGAAAATTTGCATGAGGCAATGCACTCCACAGTCTGACGTGAGTGCATTTTTATTCTCCAAATCAGCCCTCTGCGTCTGTTTTCTCCAACACAGGCCTGATTGACCTCAAGAAAGTCAATGAAACAAACTACCACACCCAGACACACACACACACACACACACACACACACACACACACAGAGAGAGAGAGAGAGAGAGAGTCAGAAGGTGCAAAAGGGAGGGAAAGGTCTCCGTAAGGCGAAGCCAAGCGAAGGTGAAGGTGCCAAAAAGGGGCCCGGGGGGGATCTAATTGAGGTGAGCTTACGAAGCTGCAGGTGGAACCTTTGATAGAGTTGCCGGGGGAGGGTTCGAAACAAAATTGGGCCCGGACACAGGTGTGTTGACGGTTAGCGTCGGCCGAAACGCAAGCTCCAAACAACCCTTCCCCAGTGTTTGAAGCCACCATGGAATTCTCCCAGGGGCTAGGTTCACAGCCATATCCACAACCACATGAGTGAGCAACAACACACTTGAAGTTAGCTCAACAGGTGAGAGCGGCCTTCCGTGGAGCATATGAGCCCTGGCAGTAGGCCTTTGAGCATCGATGTCCTGTGGCATACGGAGGGATGAACCAATCGTGATCGGCCATTGGCGGGCATCTAATCCGGCGAAGTGAATACGACAGGGGGACTCGTCGACTCGCAGCGCAGGGCAGAACAGCCTTGGCAGTTCCATGACTTGCCATGAATTGATGCGGCGTGGCTCATACGTGTGGCATCGCCACGAGCGGAATGCGATGGGTCCAAAAGGAACTGGCCAGAAAAATGAGCACGAAAACAGCTTATCACACCCCCCGCCCGCCGTGGGACCACTGGTTCCACCACCTTGCGCCCTTGCTCTGCCTGTCTTACCTATACTTTCCTCCCAACCCTCCATTCCGTTCCCTTGGTGGCTTGTGCCAATGGAGCTCGCGCGGGCTGGTCCTGTTTCACTGCCCTGTGTCGTGTCTCCACAGAACAGGGGTGCATAACAACCTTGGATCTGCCCTTTCCTGTGCTCAGTCCTCCGTGTGGCAAGCGCCTCATGCTTCCCCCCACCCCCTATCCCATCGCCACGCTGTATCCATCGTGTGTGTACGGTATGCACAGCAACCACACCACTCGGGGTGATAGGTTGGGATTGGGTTTTTGGGGGGGGGGCATTGGCCAGGTGCGTCCAAGCGGACCAATGAAGGTCACCTGATCAAAGGTGTAGGTGGAACCTTTGGTAAACTCACCTTGTTTTGTTGGTGCTGCCGCGGGGGGTCTTTTTGGGCCCTGCCCAACCCCAACCGGTCAACCCGCCCACCCACATCAAAAAATATTAAATCGAAATTAATCAAAGGGGCCACTTTTACGTACACAACCTTATTTTGGCCTCTGACCCACCCACCCAGGACAGTGTCCGCCACACTACGCTGGGCCCCCTTCAGTGCTGTTCATCTGCTGTTTGTACTTCACACGAACAATAGCTGCCCCTTTCAAACAAAAAAAAGAAAAGAAAAAGAGAGCACGAACGTGATTTACAGGGCGTTCGAAGACACAGTGGAAGAGGTGCAGAGGAAACCCCTGCATGAAAACCGCACCGAACACCCCATCAGTGGCAGCCTTGTTTTTTTTGCCAGACTACCGGTGCAGGTGCAAGGCAGTGGCGGAAACACAAGCACACACCAATGCTACGAAGGAACAGTTTCGCTTCTCGGAGAGGGCACTCCCGGGCAAAGTGATTTCCTCCGCAGCTGAAGCATTTACCAGCCCCTCGGCCTAAACCGGTGTACCTGCACAGAAAAACGATATGGGAACACGCCGCTGCACGGCACACGTTCAACACATGATTGTGGATGACACAAACAGCCAATGTTGTACGGGAACCATACCGATTGGGGCAGTCTCGGGCCAAGTGGTTTCCAGAGCAGTTGAAGCACTTAGTATCATCCTCGACTGCACCGCCGTCCTGCGGAAAAAACGATCGAGGCCCCCTCCGCATGGGCATATGGCAAGACAAGGACGTTCGGATTTCGATGCATGGGATTCGCTAAGTTGACTCCTTGGCGGTAACAAAGTTGACTCCCATTTTGTCGCAGGCAAGCAAGCAAGACCGGTAGTGGGACAAGTCTACTAGGTTGTTTTTTAACAGGTTTAGCTGGCATTAGGGGATGCCACCACATTATGTCCGTTTTGATGGGTTTGGCCGAGTTTCAAGCCCTTGTCTATGGCCCACGTGGTGCAAGTGCAAGCTTGGAAGGCTTGGAAGGCAAGACTTGATGAAACCAATTTTCTGTGAATGGTTGGCACCATAAATACGTGGAACCAAAGATATTTCAAAGTGACATTCAAACCCCAAGAAATGTTTTGGGTTGGCATGTTTGAAAGGTGGTCGCCTCGGTGTTGCCAAACTTGTGGCTTCACTTCATGCCGAGAGGTAGTTTTTGTTGTGCCCATCACTCTGGCTTGGAGTGCATGGATGGGATCCCCCATTTCCTACTCCACACGCCGCGCTTGACCTGAAAGAGCGATACAGACCTTTCATATTAGAACACCGATCCCATATGTCCCCTGACAATGCATTTTGGGCACACAACCACAGCAAGGACGCACCGCGGAGCTCGTTCGCTCAATGACCTCCATACACTCAGTTGGGCCAACAGTCGGCGTTCTCGAGTGTTTATTGAACGAGCGCAGCTCTTCTATCGTGTATCTAATCCGCTGTCGGCTGGCGTTCTGCTGTGGAGAAAACAAGGTAAAGGAGGTTGAGACGATTTTAGGGTCATCGCAGGGGATTTAGGCCCCTGCTTTGGACATGACAGGGAGCGCCCGACGGTTACCGAAAATTTTTCCGACACATTGGAAAAAAATGCACCGTTGTACACGTGGCAACAGCATTGTCGCAAAGGATGCGCCAAAACCAAAACGAGCGCGCAGAGCAACCAGGGGTGCACAACCGTTATGCTCTTGGGATAAAACGGCAGCGCTTCTGCGTTCAGGCTGTCGAAGCTGCTTTTGGAATTCAAACTGCCTCCGCTGTCCATCCGGTCCCGGTGACCTCTTGAAATGGACTGAAGGCTGAGGCAGTCACCATAGGAGTGGAACAAAGAGCTGGGGCTAGTGTAAGGATTAACCAGTTGGCAATTTTCGAGCCAACCTTCAGCGTCGTCAAGGGGACTCCACGACGCTATAAAAGGTTCTGCTTGGGGATTCAAGTTTGGGCTCGACGGCTGGAAGGGCTTGGCATCTGGGTTAAGACTGTCTCGCATCAAAGCATCACTAACTGGCTGGAAGGGCACTGCGCGAGGATTCAACGACATCTTGATAGTGCTAAGTCTGAGAGGCAGCAGGACAGTAAGGAAAGACTGAAGGCCGATATTAATGACAGGGATACGATCTGAAAGTCCAGGCTCATTCTACAGAGCCGAGATCAGTTTTTTTGTCAATAGGGGCGATGATTGCGTTTCTGGCAGGTGCTGTTGGCGTTCATCACTCCATTGGTCAGCATTGTGGCGCAAGTGTTATCCGGAAATCTTATGTTAACCGCAAATTCTACGCTTGTCCGTAGAATTGCGAAATTGTGGCACGCAAGTAGACGATGGAAAAAAGCATCCGCCAACCGCGTGCGCCATTACTAAATGTTCGGCGTACAGTAAAATGTCCAATAATGTCCCAAAAAAAAGTCTCTTAATGTCCCAAATGGTCCGGATAATGTCCCAAGACTTACAATTTGGAAGTCTAGGGACAAGTCTTCTATTGTCCCAAATAAATGTCTCAACTGTTGGTTTTCGCAGTTTTGACAGGGAGTGCCCTAGCTGCGAGCGACCTGGGGTACGCCTTGGCAGGCCCGAGCTCGATTCTGGTCATTGCACGGGAAGATGGGGAGTTATGCACTCGCCGATGCCGATTTTCAGCAGCGATGGGCGAGCGATCCGAGCGATCGCTGAGCACAGTTCTGCGCACCGTGGGTTCAACGGAATAATTAAATTCTCAGACTGACTGCACC
This sequence comes from Eutreptiella sp. 'Long Island Sound 2002', assembly GCA_964036045.1. Lineage (NCBI taxonomy): Eukaryota > Euglenozoa > Euglenophyceae > Eutreptiales > Eutreptiaceae > Eutreptiella > Eutreptiella sp. 'Long Island Sound 2002'. The sequence continues at coordinate 132,306,861 of OZ038383.1, forward strand.
GCATCGGACTTCAATTTGCGAAATTCGTGTTTTGGACGTTTGTACTTATATTGCATTTGGAATGGTATTTGTTGTTTCCGTTTTTTTAAGGAATTTCACAATGATGAGTTCGGGTGCCTCAATGGTTTCAAAGCAGCAGCCTGAGTTCAAGGGCCCGACGATTACTGGGTGACACCCAAATGGCTTTTCCATATCAATAAAGATGGGGAGTTGAGACCCTCCCTAGGACTTCTAGAATTTTCCAGCTTTCAAGTAGGGGGGGGGGGCGAAGGGCCCAAAGAAAATTTTTGGAGGTTTCAAGGGGGGGGGCGGGGGGGTGCAAAGCGCCCGAAGAAAAATTTTCCACAAAGTCTTGTAATGTCCCAGGAAAAAGTCTCGTAATGTCCCGAATGGTCCCAAACGGTGCCCATATAGGAAAGTCTCATAATGTCCCAAATGGACGGCACCGAAGTTGGCTTGATTTTGTCTGGGACATAATTGGACATTTTACTGTAATAACCAGTTTCCAAAAAAAAACACCTCTTGGTTAGGTCAAATTACTCCACTTTTGTTGAAATTGATGAAAGGCACCTTGAATAAGAGCCCAAGGCATGGTCTCTAGTTTGTGGTCTCCATGGCTTTGCCCTCCTGCCATGAGTCATGGACGGGAGCAATTTAGCATCGCTTCAGGCCTATGGTTCCCTCAAGAAGTGCATTGCACCCTGATTTCATGTAAATAGAGTTGAGTTTCTCACAAATGCATCGGAAGTTAGACACAAGGTGTAGTTGGAATGGGAAGGGGCCCATAAATCACAAGGAATTAAACAACAAGTGTGCAAGCACAAGCTGTACAGAAGCCGTGTTTGTCACACAGGCCTGTGTTCTTCAATGCAGCGACGTGTAAAATACACGGCTGGGGCTCCCAGAGCCCCCACTTGAATTAACATAGGCACAAGTGCAAGGTCCTATGTAGTGAGGTAAAACGAAAGGCAGAGAGCGTGGCATGCCAACCCAGATGTGTGACCTTCATGTCCTTTGAACCGTCACGTTTTTTGTTGGCAGCCTCTAATTCATCACTGAGGAGTTCTGCTTCGCTTGCCTACATCGCCGATTTCAAATATAAGCACCTAACATGACGGATCTGTGATGTACATGAGTGACCACTAGCGGCTCAACAGAGGAGCATGATTGTGTGTTCAAGCGTATGGGGGTCCTTGCAACACTCCCTACACATCCACCAAGTGTGCTCGCCACTTTGCTCTGCGGAATCCAAATCAAAGTACATATTCCGCCAACCGTGCAAATGCGGTTGTCAAATTTACCGCATGAATGAATGGTTCTCCTTTTAACCTAAAGGAGCAACCTGTGACGCTACCAACCACCACGTTGTCTTCCTTACAAGCGTCTTCATCGGAAACACCCACGTTTTCCAAAACACCCACGTTTTGCCCAACCCGTGAAAACGGCTCACAAGGGGTCATTCCCACCTTGGATCTCGTTTTCCAAGGTCAGTGTGCGCATGGATGATTGTCACAATTGATTTGGATGCATGCCACCCCACCTTCTTCCGCGGCTTTTTGGTAAAGTGTCATCCACTAAGCGCCTTCGGGGCCTTGAATACTCACCCTTTTCTTTCAGGATTATTCTTGGGCTATTTTCTTTGGTCCTCCACTGTCAATGTGTTCTTTGCAAAAGTACATGCACCTTGCGAAGAAAGAGTGTCTTCACAAGCTCTCCCTCTCCCCGCTTTGCACCACGTGCCCTGCTTAACTAGTTGTATGAGAGCCTTGTGGCACCAGTTGTGTGGCAAACTTAGTTTGCATAGTCCCAAGATAAACGCTATACAAAGTCACCTATGGCAAATAGTTATTTGGTGATCCACAGGTACTAATGCTTGATCTCGGAAGAGTGAAGCCCCTGTTACCCATGTTCGTCTCAACTGCAGGAGGAGTCTTTTCACGTTTTGTGCTTGCCCCTGCAGACAACTCAAAATGTGCAGAAGCGGGGCCACACAAAAGGACGAAAATGGCAAAATTGCAAAGAGGAAAAAATGTGACCAAAAATATAAACCTCCATGCAAGGCACTTGGATGGGCTTACTAATGCATTTGGCGTTTGGCGCCGCCAAACATCAATTTACTTCCAGCTGTAGATTGTGAGGGCCAGGATGGCCAACAGTAGTGCCCACTCTAAGAAGAGGGAGCGCCCATGTTCAATTGATTTTTGGTTGAGGAGTTGTGCTGGTGCTGAGTGTGCTCTTGTGAGTTGGTAAGTCACCGGGAGGTCAATTGTTGGGAAATTTAGGCGCACCTCGTTTTGCTATGTTTTTGGGTGGGACACATTTGTTTGATATATTGTGACATAAAGACATAGGTATTGGATAAGAGAAGGCGATAGCAACGGTGACCATGGTAGATGTTTCATTGTGTATACACTGCATGACTCATTCACCCTTGGACAGCTAATATGCATATGTGATCAGCTTTGTCTTTGCTTTGTGCCGTCCAATTCCCGTGACAACATTGTGCCGTGTTTGCCACCCAGAGGTGGGAAGTTGTGCATCGTTTGCGGCCCCTAGTGCATGCTTTTGTGTTGAGAGACCCAAAGGGCACGCTTTTCTTGTGCGCGCCACCGGATACTCTAAGCTATTGGCTCTCACTTGTGCATGATTTCCACCTCTCCTTGGCCACCCCAAAAGGCGCTGTCATGTGCAAAAAGAAAGCCCTTGCAATATGGCGTCACTAAGTGGTGACCAAAAGAGAATGTGGTGGATTTGAAAGTTATTCTAAGGGAGACATACACAAAACACAGATAAAGTTCGACTCCAAGCAAAAAGAAAATGGTGCTCAAAGTTGGGACCAACCCATTATGTGTTTGGGCGACTTCGCTCACTGTTGTAATCAGCTGTTCACATTGCCCACTTGAAGCACCAAAGGCCAAATTAGAAAACAAACCAAACGTAGAGCCTCAACCTTGCTACCCATAGCAGTCCTCTCTAATTACCATGTTGTGTGCTGGGTGACTTTAATGAAAATAATCTGTTGAATAAAGACAATTGTTGGATACCCATGAGTCTCTAGGTAAGCCTTGTTTCTGCTTTTGTGTCTTGGTCATGTTGGTAATACCACCATTTATTTTTGACACTAAAGATTCAATGCTTGTTTCTCATGTCGTGCCTATTATGAGACACATGATGTGTAAGCATAATGTGCAGAGCAGTTTGTGAAAGCACCCCTGCTAATTTTAAGCTGTGTAATTTTAGGGTGGGGGAGAGAAAGTGGGATACGGGGAGTTGGTGCGGGGGTTTGCTTACATTCCTTATCCATGATCTTCTAATCCACGGAGGGAGGGGGGGGTCACACCACACATGATCCCAGAAATCCCCATAGATCATGGATCATAAAAGTCCAAACGTCAATGTGATTCGGTTTGCGCCAAACGTGGGAAAGATGAAACTTCTCCCAAGAAAAGAAAGATAGCTGCTTTCCACACATCATCCACATCATCAATGTACCAAAATTCATGAAAATGGGGTGTGACCCATGGGTGCTCTGCAGACGGTCTCGACATTGGTTTTTTGATTTTTTTGATTTTTTCTTGTTTTTTCTATTTTTTCATTTTCTCTAAAGTTGCTCTCCCAAGTTGTGACCCGAGTGAACTGAGTGAGGTGGCCACGTATTATTTTGTGTGCAGTGGATAAACACATCAACTAGCTAGCATTTCTATGACACATTGGTGCTGTTGGTTGAGTTGGGTGCGATATGCCCGATGCCTTACTTCAAATCAGGACCTAATCTGGGAGTCGGAAGGGAAGACGAAAGGCGTGCTAAACTGAGTTGTTGTAGCCTGTCACAGAATGTTCATTTAGACAACTTGCTGCTCTCCTTTCAATCTATGGCTGTGTGAGCAGTCTACTCTTGTGCCTGCTTTGTTTTTTGCACAACCGCCTTCTCTTGTTAGCTACAGCTTTGGTGTTTTGTTGCAATTTCTTGTGTGTTTTGCATTCACATGCCAAACCCATGTTATTTTTGTTTGTTGTGCATCAAGAACTTTGTTGTGGATCAAGCAAGTTGTTGCGGATCAAGAATGTGCATGAAGAAGGTGCTATACAATTGTTTTATGGGTCAAGATTGTTGTTCTGCATGAAGAACCTACCCCATTGTCGTTTTTGGATCATTATTGTTTGCCCAATTTGGCATTGTCAATGGCGTGTATAGGGATGGCATGTAGCTACGAAGTATAGGCCCAAAGTGTTTCGTGGGCAAAAACCAAGTATGTACCATAAAAACCAAGCAAAGTGGTGAAAATTCAATAATTTGCTCTGTGCGTGTTTGCTCACCTTGCCATCTCTCAGAATGCCTAAGGCACACATTTGCATGCAAGTAGTCTAAGGCTATGTAATTGGTGAAAATGGGTGCATTTCGCAACTTTTACTTCCCCCACCCTCCTCCACACTCTTGCGCCCAATATAGGCTTTTGGCGCGTGTACAGGGGGGTTTTTTGCGTGTTTGCCTTCGTTTAGGACCAACTCAAAAAAGGTCATTTACGCACGCAAAGGAGCTGCGCCAGCCCGGGGGGGGGAGCGGGGGGGAGGGGGTTTCGGCCGGCCGGCCAGCCCGCGCTAGCCAGCCAGCCAGCCACCTAGCCAGCCACCCAGCCAACCACCATTGCTTTGTACATGCATGTTTGCCTCACCGCCCTTGCTCATAAGATCTCAAGATGATGTCACCGATCCTTGGAGTGTGTGGTAAAATTTCCTTCCCTTTAAACAAGGCACATCATGCATCGGGATGGGGTTTTGGGTTGTTTGCTCGCGTGGGAATCCGGACCAAGTGGTCCATTTGTACAATCACCAACACAATTGCACATTGCCGTTGCATTGTGTTGTAGCGTCCCCGTGTCCAACTAACGTCGGCAAGCATGCATGGAGATGCCCCAGTGCATGCATTTTTAAATAGGAAAAAACGTGTGATTTTGTCGGCATGCCCAACAAAATCACATGTGTCGACAGGACCGGGGATGTAGAATGGCCGAGCTATGTTTTGTGTTCTTGGTCTTTATGGGAGGTTCCACGTTCCACGTTCCAACGTGCTCGGGAATGTGGTATTGTCCATGACATGCTGCAACGGCGTCTAGGCAGAGCATGTTTTAACCTACAGGAGGATGCAGACGAATTCCTGTTTGAGTGTTTCATGAACCCCCAGCCCAAAAAACGCTACCCGAAAGCCCCTGCGATTTTCTCACTTCCCAAATGGAAGTCTACAGAATATGATCCTGACAACCGTGTGTTGAAGTGGCGAGATATTGTATCATATAAGTCTCATGCGTTGCAGAGTTATAGCGGAGTGGTCTCGCGTGCACTGCAGTTATTATGTGCCTTTTTACACAGTTCAGGTGTTTGCCTGGGTTTTCCCAACATGTTAGGGGTCCGTGATCAGATCAGAGCTACCCAGAGGTTTGCCGACCAGGATGACCTGATTCGGTTTAGGGAACGAGACGTGGACGACATGTTCTGGCAAATAGAGCGTTCTGAAGCTGTGAAGGCGATTGAATGGGCTATCGAGAGAGCATGCGGAGACACGCGCGGTACAACACTATGGTTTAGCATTGCTAAAGGATTGGAGAAAGGTCTAGACAGGTTTGGAAAAAATGCTGTCTGAAGCAGAGGTGCTGAGATTTGTTGAATTTGATATGACAGAAAACGTCTTTCTGACCGTTGGCGCGATTATATTATGTCAAGGTGCGAGGGGGATACCAATTGGCGGTTTCCTCTCAGCACAGATTGCTGAAATATGGGCGTGCTGGAAAGAGTACACTGGCTTTTTTGGTGACTCTGTCCAGACAGTACAACACAAACTTACAAGTGTCTGCGCCGATTATGCAGAAAAACAGGGTATTCCTGTGCACTGTACAATACCAGGTGCGGTTGAGCTTGTTAACCATGACCCTGATAACCACACACTGGCACGTGACATGTTTGTCTCTAAACAGGTGCATCTGGTTACCCCAGAAACATTGTGTCAGTCAGGTTTTTCAGGGTGGTGGTCCCCTGCTGACAGGGTTTTTGCCACTGCAGACGTTGCTGGCACGACTGTGTGATTCGTGCAGACCCTCCCCTGGGATGGGGCAGAAGGGGGGAGATTGCAGAGCATCGTGCAACATTCCACTAGGAAGAATAAGCGTGTAGCCATGCAGCTTTTTTGGAATTTCGATGCCTTGAATGGTATAGTGGGGGAGATCCTGTCTGCAGATATTGTGGGAGCCTGTGCAGGCCCCTCTTCTCAATCCATGCCTGTGGTGATCATGTCTAGATATAGGGACAATATTTATTTTGCTATGGTAGGTATCTCCCCCTTTCTTGAGGCACCATCTGTTTTCTTATTGAACAACTCACGTCGGTGTTATATAACATTCCTTTAAAATGGGAACCCCATGGTCGGGTCACAACCTGGGGTGAGGCGTCGCTGATTCTACATCAGTATTCAGGGGTGTTCAAACACCATTTCAGTTTGCAGCGAAAAGGTGTGATCCAATGCCTAAGTGATGTGACACAAGGTATACAAACTGCAGAGTGGGAGCAGTGGGTCGATGCACATTCTCCTAATGCTAGGAACGTCCTGCGCTCACTCTTCCCTTCACTACTCTACAAATCTATTATGTATGCTTTGAATCGTAGGGACGTTGTTTCTAACCTCCGTTCTCTCCTGTGGGGGTGTGGGGCAAAGAGATACCCTGACCAGTGGTGGAGACCAATCCTGCTCCGTATCTTCCACAGGTTCAGACTGCACAGAGTTGTAGGTTTTAAAACCATGATGTGCTAGTACCAAGAGGGTCGGCAGGTGCCCACTGAGTGACAGAAAATAAGTGCGCCCTTGTGTGATATGTATCGCCCGGACAGGACATTCGAGATGCTTGTATACATGATTTGGATTTAGGGTGCAAGACACGAAAGATGACAGACTGTAATGAGTAGGAACATTTTCTCTACCTTGTCTGCAGTCTCTGATGCATTATTGATGAGTGTTTTGCTGCTTCGCTAAGCCCCCTTTCTCTTGAACAAATCCGAAGGCAAGGCAACTTGGAGTATGAGGTAAGGGTGTTCTTGAAAGGTGGCCGACCCCCCCACCCTTGCAAACCCATCCCCATACCCGTACCATGCATGAGAAGAGGCGGTACAATGGTGCACTACGTATTTTGGCTGTTTTCCGGGGGCGCGCCAGCCAGCCAGCCAGCCAGGGGGGGGGGGGGGTTCCAAAGCCTCCCAGCCACCCAGCCGCGGCTAGGCGCAGCTCCAAAAGGGGGGTATTTACGTGCGAACCGAAGTCAGGGTGTGGCGCAAAATAGGCCTTTTACGGACGCAAAATCAATGTATTTGCCTTCTCACTCTTCGGGGCATTTCTTCCATCATGTTATTGGTGTGACATGCCTAGCAAGAAGGCCAAGCAAAAGGCCACTGTCAGAGCCCCCGGGGACCCTAGACTCCCAAGCCCCCTCCCAAGCCCCGCACCACACACCAGCGGATAGGTGTTGCCCATGAGGAGGGAACGGGCCTTTTGGCGGTGGAGTGCCAACTTTCGGTTGCCAAGATTAAGGGTTTGCCCGACATTCCCCCGGATGTGTGTTCGGTGAGGGAACAGCTGCAAAAAAATGTAGGAGGATAGAATCCTACCCCTCAAGTTTTGGCTCAAGGTCAACGTGCAGGCTGGACAGGTTCACCCGGCTACGGGTGTTTTGAGCAATTTTGCTTGGGACTATACCAAGGGTTGAGTCCGCCCCCGATGGGGATAGTCCACAATCTGGGACACCCTAAAAAAAATGTGGGTGTCCACATCAAGGCGCTCTGCGCACGATTTCATCTTCATGGGGTCTTGCCACATGCAGCTATTTCTGGGTCCAGGTTTGCATGGAAATCCAAAGATGTGACGGTACTACGCTACACTTCATGGTTTGTGGGGATGCATTCGGCTAGGAGTCTGCCATATTACACTGTAGTGCCTGTGCTTTGTTTGCTTGTCAAGATTGTTTTCAAATTCCATCGTACTGCAGCTGATGTGCATGTGATCAGCTTTGTTGTGCGTGCCTGCAGCCCCCCCCCCGTTCGGACTGCAGGTCATGCGCCGAAGAGAGTATTGCTTGTCAATTGCATGGTGTTCGATGCAGATGGTGCAGTCGTTTCAACTCGCATCAACGCGTTGCGTTACTGGACATTCATTGTGGTCGCTTGGCTGTCGAACTTTTTGTTCTTTGCAGAATCATGTCGCGGTATCTGCTGCTGATCGTGTTGTCTCTGGTTGTCCTCAATTTGGCTGACAACTGTCCGGCAAGCCACTGTTCGTTCCATGGGAAGTGTCTCCGCGAAGGCACATTTGAGATGTGCTTGTGTTATGACGATGATCAGCGGGGACATTTCACTGGAGACAAGTGTCAATACTGCCTTGATGGATTTAAATGGCCCAGATGCGTTGAGTTGGACCTCTTGCCGGACACCACTTGGCTGCTGATGATGGCCTTCACCTTTGTGTTCATAAGTTGTGCGGGCGTATTTGTGATGAGATTGGTGTGCTACCTCGGCAGTATTGTAGCGCACGTGGTCAGAGGAAACGTTGACGATCTGGACCACTTGGAGTCAACCGATGATGAAGGAGAAGGATTTCCCGTCATTGACCCGGGGAATGATTCTGAGGAGGAGCAACGAAAGGCGGAGGCCACTGCGCATCGGCAAATGATGGCTCAGATCGTTGGGGAATCCCAAGACCCTGAGGACGAGAAGGAAGACGAGAACATCTGCAAGATTTGCTTCGAGAATACCAGCAATGCGGTTTTGCTGGATTGTGGGCATATGTGCACATGCTTTGAGTGTGGTTCCCAACTTCGGCAATGTCCCTTCTGCCGGAAACCAATCGACAGGGTCAAGAAGATCTACCGCATCTAGGCCTTGCACGCTCGGCATAATGGTTCTTTGGTGTACTCAATCGAGGCCTGATTGATGCAACCTGCTGTATTCTAAACTCTGTATTCTGATCTGCAAAGAGCTCTGTATACTCGATCAATCTCTTATTGTTGTTTTTCGGCAACAAAGAAGCTTCCCCTTTGCTGCGGTTTCACCATGCGCTCTTTTGCTTTGCGCTTCCCGGCACATCATCAGAATACCTGCACACCTTATCAACTCTACCACAGAATGAAAGACGTCTCGGGCTGCTCTGGGGATCCTGACGGGTTCTCTCCAACCGCGTTTTTTGCTTTTGATTGCGGTTCTTGCGGTTCTCTTTCTGTGTGTGGGTGTGGGTGTGGGTGTGGGTGTGGGTGTGGGTGTGGGTGTGTGTGTGGGTGTGGGTGTGGGTGTGGGTGTGGGTGTGGGTGTGGGTGTGGGTGTCTGTGTGTGTCTGTGTGTGCTTGCGTGTGTGCGTGCGATTTTGTGGGTGGGTGGTAGATATGGATGGCCGTGTGGAAATCGGTATAGCCTCCCTCTTGGCTGTAGCATATTTGGCATGATGGACATCTGATACCATCATATGGTGCCTTTTTGTGCATTACCGATGCAGCGTATAGTTTCCATGCTGGTGATTGGCCGTTTCTGCTTTTCGAATATCTAACCTACACGGATGACTTTTTGCACCATTTTCAATCTGCACCTGTGCATGTCTTTCTCCGCGATGTGTGCCCCAACACATGTATTCATGGACACAGAATGACATGGGGCGCAAAAAAATGGTCTACTTTTGCAGCTTTTTTGCAGAGGCTATTCTTGAGGGAAATCAGAGCCCAAAGTTGTATCCTCAATGGAGATCCCCAAGTTGCTAGCAGCCTGCACAATGTAGCATGTGGTCATTTGCTTCATGCCTCTTAGTGCAGTGTACGCACGGCACTGAAAATTTTCTGGTCTTCAGTTTTTCTTTTCCCCTTCTGAACCCAATTTGACCCCCCAACCTAAACGGCCACCAGGTGGACACGTTCTTTGTCAACGAGCCCTCATCCCGTGGTCCCTCTGGGCTGGGGGCATGGCGCGCACCCGGCGATACTGGGCTCTGATCACCTCCCCATGCGGTTGGTCATGCCCCTTCCTTTTTCGCACCGCACAGATGTCCACGTGGATGTGTGTACCCTTGTGAAGACCGGGGTCCATTTCTTCGGTTCTTTGAAGGGTTCTATGCCCTTGACCTGTGTACCATCCTCCTAAACCATTTCTAACCCACGACCCACGACAATTGCTGTCGAGTGGTCAGCATTTGCTTTCAACACTTGCGATACTTTATTTGCATACCGGTTGGGAGTGATTAGCAGAGGCGAGGTAAATAGGGTATGGGCGTTCTCGGAAGGATGGAAATTCGTCCAGGGCGAACTCAGGTTCATGCTCTGTCCGAAATCCTGCTGTACATATGTGGTATTGATGTCAGGCATGGTGGGGTTGGGTGCAGCCTGACTAGGTTTTCTGCTATGCGTCAGTGTTTGCAGTGTCCGCAGCAGCTGTGATCAAACGATTGCAGCCTGTGTTGCCTGTGGAGGATGTGGGAAAGAGGCCGAATCTTTTTCGTTTCTTGGAGGCCCCCCAAGCATACAGCCTGCAGTCTCATCACTCCACCTCAGTTGTTGTTGACCGCTGCCCCTAGTCTGGGGACGGGATCGTTGTCATGCAAAGTTTTCCGTCGTGCAGAATGACAGAGAAGGAACAAACGGAGGCGGTGCACGCGTGGTGCAGCTACTACTGCGGAAATGAGAAAATTACCGGGGTGGATGTAATATTGATGTGATGATTATGGTGGGGGTGGAGGGGGGGGGAGCTCTTGAGGGCTTTGATCACAAAGTACAAATTACGAAATTGGGAAAGTGGGAAGCCTACAGCCGTGGCAGTCTCCCACTGCATAACCTGGTTTCAGATTCAGCTAATCCGCACTGCGTGTCAGATCCGCTACCGCAGCCACTGTGGGATCACGCTAGCACTGGGCAGCTCTGAATCTTGATTCTGAGAGGTTATCTCGAGTACTGTAAAGTGAGCAGGCTACACCAGCTCATCTTGGTCGGAGCCAAAAAAAAATTCCGAAATTCCCACATAAGTCCTTCGAAAAGGGCAGTCTGAGGACTGGTGGTGCCTCACAAAAGTGGGCCACCAAGCTGCCCAGAGGGCAACTTTTCGAAAACATTTCCCCATGATACGTGCCTCAAAATAATCAGCGCATTATGGGGATCATCCGAAGGGGTCTATGTTGGGGTACCAGCCCCTCTGACCCTGGGCCTGTTTTTGGTCGAACGAATTTCGTAGTTCTTGATTTGTTAACCAGGGGGGGGGGATCCCCACCCCACACACTAAGATACACCCCTGGTAAATCAGGCGCGGGCTGCAGCATGCATGCAAACATGCATGTTTTATAAAACATGGAAAGCATGCACAGAAAATACGCGGGAGGGGGGGGGCAACGGAAACTCTTAAAAAAAGAAGGGCAGGGGGCGGGGGGCTTGCACAAGGCCCCTCAAGCCCGACAAAATGCCAAGCTTATCACTGTCAGAACGGTGATCAGGCAATAGGAAGGATGTGACACACCAACAGTCCTGATCTCCCTCCTCCTTCTCTGCTTACCACCTTCAGTACCCTGGTGCCTCCTGCACGTGCAAGGAAAACACAAGACGTTCAGCTCAACAACCGGCAACATCTGGAGACGTCACACTTTGATAGCGATTTTTCTGAAGCAAAAAAACAGTAAATCCTGGGACCACTGCACAGGCAAGCAGACACCCGGGAGTCCTTCAATAAGGGGTAGGTTCCACAGGAAGTGGCCACACATTTTGGATCCTTGAAAGAAAGAAAGTCAGGCAGTCGGGTTCCGCTGGCTGTTTTTTTTTCCGAGCGCTGGGCCGTATGTCACGCATGGTGCGAAGTAGGCCCCATGAACTGATGCATAATGTTGTGAACCAAACGATTTGGGGGTTGTATTTGGGTGTAGGCCTTTGCCGCATGCACTCTTTTCAATGGGGGGCGGGAATTCTCGGACCTTTTTGAGGTCCACCTCAAAAGGTGCGCGCGGTGCACTTCGGCCCCCGAAACTACAAGATTGGAGATGGGGTGCTGCTTTTCAGTACAATCCTGATCTAGTGCCTGTGCGACGATGTCATGGCTAATGTGGTTTGTGACGAATGGAATACACGCAATATATAAACGTGCGTGATGAGGAGGTGAGGAGGCACCCCGACGCCCCCTCCCAGCCAGGATGTGTTTGCTGATCAAGTTTGTCACTCGCGTGGTTTGCCCCCCCCCCCCCATACAGCACTGGCCTGATTGCATGCCTGTGACCCGGGTATACATTAGCTAAGTATCCGGAACTTCATCCCCCCCACCCCCCCGCCCATTGGAAATACGCATACTGGTGAGTAGAACGCCAGTATCCCAACCTCAAGGAGTACCCACTACATGGGAGTCATTTTTGCATGTTGCATTTCTAGCACCTGAATGGTGAATATGCACGGAGGTTTTGTGCTAATCTGTTGGCACCGGGTGTATAGGAGGTCCTCTTCTTCTGTAATTTTGCGTGCACAATCCTTTTTGTGGCACATTCTGTGCAAAGTTATATCAGCACAATCTTTGAGGTGCCTGGTCTCGCTTGCCACCACCTTTTCCGTGTGTATTTGCCTGCTCATCGCCTGCCTGTCGTGTCTGGCATCCCCACCGAGTCCCTTTCAGCAGCACTCCTGACATGGGGTGGCCAAGAAACAAAAAAAGTTGTTGTGCACCGCTTGACTATTTTCTTTTTATTGCCAAATCTTGCGCCGTCCGTCACTCCAACCTCCTGTTCCGCTACGTGGGGATGTTCCACACAGCGCCCCGCTGTGTTCCATGAGACCAGGCCGGTCCCCCTTGGAACGTCATCGTCGGTCGTTCTTTCAGGGCTGAATTCGCCTTTGGTTCATTTCGATGCCCTGGTGTCCTCTTCCCTTTCCTTTGGAAATGGGTTGTGGGTGGGGAATGCCAGACTGGGCTGTCCTATCATGATTTCTCTGCAGGACGGCAGGACACCGGGGTTGAATTTTTTGGATGAGCTGACAAAATGGGTTGTTCCCACGCAAGCGTCACCCGAGTTTCACAGAATAGGGGGTTTGGCAGCGCTGTGTCATAGATTGCAATGAACGAATGAGTGTGCCATAGCTACTGGAATCTCTCCATTCGACTTTATCTGCCGCGCTTCTGACACCCTTTTGCGATGGTAGTGCAGTCTGTGCCTGTGTTCAGTTGCCACCGTGTGTGCTCATTTGTTCTCCATGCTCCTCAGTGCACTGCCCGAGTACTTGTGTGTGCATGCTCGTAATGTGATATGGACGCATGCAGAACAAGAAACTGGAGTAGCCCCCCAGCTCATAACAACATTGTACCACACATTGCAACGCAATGCTGTTTGCTTTGATGCGATTGTCAGCCAAAGAATAGGAAGCCCAAACCCATTCCTAAACCTCAACCCATGCCCACTCGAAAGCCACCCAAAGGGCAAGCATGTGCAACTGTTGAAGAGGGAACATTAGCACAGCAATTGTGCACCGGGGATCCCAAGGCATCTGTCGACCAATATTATACTGAGCAACCACTGATTCTTTCCCACTGGGCAGGGGTTGTGTAACCAGTTTCATTCCTCTCTACTGTGGTAGCCAGTTTTGATTGCATTCGTTCAACCTTCGAGTGCCGCAACCAGTCATGTTCTTCCTCTCCACAGCGGAAACCCCGGGATGGCAAGGGTCGTGTTGCTTTTTCAATTTTTCCTTGAGACGGCAAGGATTACGTAGCCATTTCAGGTTTCCCGAAGATGGTGTGGATGCGACCTTTGTACGCACCATCATAAGCACCCACTTCATAATCACAGAACTTCGCATCCTTTCGCGAAGGACTATGTCGATCCCAAATCATAGCACCCATCGAACTTCCCAACATGAGCTCACAAGTCCATATGGTATTCCAAAGGTTGTCCATAGCCAACCTCAGCCCTAAACCCTTGTTTTTTTACTAAAAAAACATGTATTTGCCTTTCTTTTTTCAGGCATTTTTCTGTCCGCCTGCCCACCCACCCATTGGGGTTACTGAGTTACCGGGTTTGCTGTGTTTTTCCCTCTCTGTCAGCCCACTATTTCTTTTGCAGGTGGTGGTGGGGGGCAGGGCCAATATGAGCAACGCAATGGGTGCTTGTGGCTGGTTGAGTCGCTCCCACGAGCATGCGAGGGTTGGTTGGGTTCCGGGAGTTTTGGAGATTGTGTCGCCCGTTGAAAGCCCCCCGTGCAGCGGCCTGACCTGTCTTTTGTTTTGCGGCCCGCCCACCCACCCACATTGGGTATGGCTCTTGTATGTGCGCATGGTTCGGTGGCCCCGCCCCCCCACCCACCCACGGAGGGACGTGTCGCCATTGGTACTATCGCCCGCAGGCTCCGGAGAGTGTGCCTCCTAGTACTATGTTGTACTGTCGGTTGCTGGCATGCCCAGTCTAACTTACATGCCCATTCCAGACTTGTGGGTTTCCTCCCCTTGGCAAACATGGCCACGTTACTTGGTGTTGAATGGTACATTGGCATTGGTTATGCATTGGCATTGGTTATACATTGGCATTGGCAGGGGGTAGCGAAATCATTTCAGTTTTCCCCGAGACAACAAGGGTTATAATATTCACGATTTTCCCGGTGCTTGCGCAAGGGGGGGTACATCCCACTGTCGTCCCACGGCATGTGGATCCTCCGCAGAGGATGATATGTGTTGTATTTTATCTGCCACACAGAAGCGGTCCATTTGACGGAGCACTTACTACCCCCCTCCCTTGTATAAGCTACGCCCTTGTCCAAGCTATAGCAGGTGTAGGGACCGTATTTGGTACCCCCCCCCCTTTGTCGTTCCCCACCCTTGTCGTTCCCGGGGGGGGGGGGGCGTCACTTGGTCAACCCAAAAGTTTTCGTTGCGGCTCATAGTATTGTTGTGTGGGTGACTGTGTTGTCTGCTTGCGCCTGCCAAGCCTCCTACCAAGAAGGCAAAACCACCACCCAAGAGTGCTACCCAAAGCATTCCACTGGAAGGTGGAGAGCATGTGCAAGAGTTCAAGGTGAATTGGAGCACGACCAAGAAATTTTACACCGAGCCGGTCAAGGAGTAGGTCTCCGTATATTGGAATCCCTTTGAACGCATCCTATGCTGCATTCTGTCGTTTTATGGTGCAATTTCTGTGCCTGCAAATGGGGGCGCCTTAAGCGCAGTGCGCGTGCAGTGCAACTATTTGGGCTTTTGGCCGTAGTAGAAACCCATACTTTGTGGTACTTTGGGCATCATTGTTGTTTGATAGTAGGTTTTGATGCATTGGGGATCTGCCATTTTTGGATTTTCACCCTGTTTCACCCATTTCTACTTTTTTGCACACATTTTTTTCCCATTTCCACCACGTCTACTCTTTTTCTCGGTTGATTGATATGGTGATACACTTTGAGGGTGCCTGCTACAGGACATCATACTTCCCTCCTCATTTCTCAGGCCCACTTTCTCCATGGATCTCAGTATTGGGGATAGGGTGTTCTATACCCGCTCCCATGGCCTGCGACCTCCTGCCACGGTGGTTGGGACGGCTTAAGACGGACTCCTCCACTTAGAATACTACCAAGATGGGTTGAGAGTGGTGAATCGGCAATGCAAGATGGAGTCCATCTCCTTTGCCATCCCAAGTTCAGACTCGCCACCTGACTGCTCTCCATCTCCGCCGCCCAACACACAGTCAGGTTCCCCCCCAAAGGCTCCTAGTCCTTCACCACTTCCACAAGAACCGGGAAGGTCCCCCTCAAGGTCCCCTCTAGTCCAGTTTGGGTCGCCTAATTCTAAGGGTGTTTCCAAGGGGCGTGCCTAGGGGCTCTTCGGGGGGAACATAATCCAAAAGTAGCGCGCAGTGCGCGCGCAGTGTGCACGCGGTGCAAGGATTCCCCCAATGTGCGTGTACAGTGGTTTTGCGGTCCCCCAAGGGGGGCGGGGGGGGCGTCACTTGGTGACCGTCCCCCAGGGGGTGGTGGGGGACCGTCTTCCCTGGGTGGGGAATGACAAGGGGGGGGGGGTACCTAATTTGAATTGGTACAAATGGAGTGCGGCCACATAAGACATGGGTTTGGTGACAAATTTGCTTGCTACATAGGGTCATGGACACATCTGTTGTGAGTGTCTGCCCACTTGAACCCACATAGCTCTGATTTTGGGGATATTTATGCATTATATTCCCCTTTCTTGCACCAGCTCACCGCGCAATCTTCTCTTTTTGAACCTCAGGGTCTACGGCCTTGTCCAAGCTACAGTAGGCGTAAGGACCGTATTAATTTGGGACTTTTGCATAGCTTATACAAGGGGGGGGGGGGTACGGGCACACGTAAGTCTGAGCCAAAAAAAATTAGTAGGGTTTATGTAGCAAGTTCAGTTTTACTCGAGTGAGCAAGATTAGTGCAAGTTCTACTTTGAGTAAGCCTCAACCCCAACCTCAACCATAGCGCATACCCCAACCTCAACCCTAAGCAAAGCCTAGAGCAAAGGCCAATCCCAAACCCAAACCCGCAAATCCAAATCTGTAGCAAAAGCTACAGCAAGCCCATCAGCCATGGAAAGGGAGTACAGAGAGGAAGAGTGTGGGTGAGAGAACAAGAGAACGAGAGAGGAGATTCTGGAGTCTGCATTAGTTAGGCAGGCGGACTGACACTTGGATACAAGTGTTGTGGCCCATGTAGGCACACCCTACGTACCTTGGGTGGCACATGTTTGCGAAACGAAAATTTGCACCGTTGTGCAAGGAATTGTCAGAAAGAACGGCTCGACAACCGTTAGGCAACAATGTACCCGGGTGGTAAATGGCAGAGAGTGAGCAATTGTTTGCTTTGCATGCCCCCCCCCCCCTTGTGCAAGCACGGCCGTGGTCCCAGAAAATGGGGCAAAACAGCAGTTTGACACCCACCTCATGCTTGGACAAGACCGTGCTTGCACATGACACCCGAGACGGCAAAGCACGCATGTACAAAAAACCCTGCCAAAACTTACCTGGACCATGATGCAATGTGTAGGCAACATTCCACATGTTCTGTTAGTCCTTATTGGCCATGAGAGCCATCCAGTGCTTTGGAATAGAAGCCCTTTCCAACCTTGCGCCTCATTTTAGAGGGATTGTTTGCCCTGCGTGCTACTTTTGTACCAACTACCCCGATTTGAGCAAATTGGATGAACCTAAGTTTAGCAATAAACTTTGGTTTAAACCCAGAAGGGACAGGGCCGGACACCGATTGTGTGTGGTCACAGGGGGGAGACTCGGCCTCAGCTGCAGGGATGGCGGGAGCAGGGCTGGGCTGGCCGCCTCTGGAGTGAACCTGTTCCCTCTCGACAATTTGATGATTGTTGCCGCCAGTCGGCCATATCAATTTGTTTCAGATTTGAGATATTCTTTCTGGATTTTCTGCTGGGCTTTTGCATCTGAGTGTTTGTGTGTGTGTCAGTGAGCGGGGACAGGACTCAATGCATGAGGGAGAGACGGTCATGTCCGACACTTCAAACTCATGGTGATAGTACTTCCAGTTCTGCCCCACAGGGCTCCTTTTAACAACTCGCCACCACTGAGGAGGGGGGGGCTGGGGGGGGGTCCCACACCACCCACACACCCACCCCCCCTGGGCCCACTCACCCACCACCACCACCGCACCCCCCCCACACCACCACCACCACTCCGTTAAAAGATTGGGCCAAACTTTCTGCTGGGCCTTCGGCCAATCAAAAATTTTCTCTGGCGCCTTTGACGCCAATTCATTTAGACCACAAATTTTCTTCAGCGCGTTTAAATACTCAGTACCACTGGGGGGCTGGACAGTGCACACGTGACATAGCCCAGAGTTCCTTCGGGGGGCTGGACCCAACCACCCATCCCCCCTGGACCCCCCCCCCCCCAAAAGGAGCCCTGCCCCATTCTTCGTTCATTAGCATCCCGCGCCTCTTTGTCCAAGGTTCCATGGTTCTTGATTTGCGGGAATAAAAGCTGCTGTTGTCCCTTCTTCTGAGCCGTGGCTTGGTGAGCCATCTTAGCCCTATTGCCGGCTCCCTCGCGTGACAATGTTGAGTCGGGATGGTGCCTCCCACATGGACAAGCCAAAAAACACCGTCATCAACGAAAAACTGATCAAGGACTGCATTTACATTGCCCCAAGTGCGACAGAAGAAGAGAAGAAGTCGCGGGACCGGGAGCTGAAGGTCCCTAAGCAACAGCTCGAGTTCTATGAAGTGGAATGCCTCGTCTTCTCCTTTCGGCACATCTCCCAAATTGACAACTTGGTCGGCTTTGATCAGCTCACGAAGCTCCAGCTGGACAACAATAACATCACCAAAGTGGAGAACCTCGGCCACTTAGTGAAGCTACAGTGGCTGGACCTTTCGTTTAATAATATATCCAAAATCGAGGGCTTGGAGTCTTTGACCCAGCTGACGGATCTCACCCTGTACAGCAACAATATCACGGCCCTGGAGGGCATGGACAAGCTGTTGAATCTGAATTGCTTCTCCATCGGCAAGAACAACCTGAATGAGTTGGATGAAGTGGCCAAATATCTGAGAAAGTTCAAGAAGCTCCGGATGCTCACACTTTCCAGGTGCCTTTTGGATTAATCTGTAGTGTATTTACCCCTGCGTTCAAGCGGCGTCCCACGCAGCGTGTGCGGTTCTTGCTCTGTCATACGTACCCTTTGTGTGGGCCTGGGACCCACCAGCTGCAGGTTGGCCATTGCACAGGGCGGGCGTTGCGCAGGGCGGGGGGGGGTTAGGGGAAGTCATGTTTTCAATTTTTTTGGGGGCTCAATAGAGCCACCCAACTGGGAGGGGGGGGTGGGGTGTTCACGAAAAGGGTTCCGGACAAGGGACAGGACCATTAATCAGTCATTATGAACTCCGGCCCCGAAGGCTCCGAAAATTTTTCCTGAGCATTGAAAATGGTCAAATTGCTTCTTTTTTTCCCCCCACTAAATACATGGCAAATGATGATTTTTCTGAATCCCCTCGACGCGCTGATTCCAAAAATCCCATTTTCATTCTTTGCCAAATTGTGGGGCCAGGTCACCTCCCGGGCCCGGGAGTCAGTCTCGGTAGGATTTCCGGGGGGGGGGGGGGAATTGAGCCCTCTGGGGGGTATTGACCCCCCCCCCCCCCCGTTGAGCCCCACCTGCCCACCCTAGGTACCACCCATGGCACAGAGATTTTATCATGATTCCCAGCCCCAAACTGCCGAATGACACCCAACGTAATGTCCCCGAAACGCGCAAAAGGGTGGCCCGAATGCCATCGTTTGAGGGTGAGAACTTGCAGAAACATGGACACCTGATCAAATGGCGCATTTTGTGACACTGCCACTGTCTCCACGGCTTGTCCAAGGTTGTCCAACACAACATTGCTGGTCGTTGCACAAGGGGCAGGGGGTAACAGGGACTTTCACCCAGCCTCAGCGGTGGAAGCACCACGGAAAATAAGGCCGCATGCGAATACACGTGCACATGCACAGGACGCACACGCACAGACAAACTGTGCAGGTAGATGCAGTTTGTCATTCAGCTGTAGGCTGATGCAGAGGTGTAGGATGTACCCCGCCCCCCCCCCCCCCCTTGAAATCTCCCCCCTAATTTCGTGACGGTCCCCCCCCTGGGGTCGAGAATTGCACCACACACAATGGTCGCACTAAAGCTGCAGCAGTTCCAGTGTAACCGAAAGAAAAATTTTCTTTGGCGCCTTTGGTGCCTACTATTTTCTATACTTTTGGGGGAAGTGACGGTTCCCCCTCCAGGGGGGGAATTGCAGGTGGGGGGCATTTCAAGGAGAGGGGGGAGGCAGATGCAGGGGGTCTGACACCTGGGCCTTGAATCATGGTTGGGGGACAGCAACGAGAGGAATGAGCCGCTGCCGAAGTGGCAGATGGGAGACCACTTGGCATTTTGCCAGGGTGTGGGCGGGTGTTCAATCTCGAAGGGGGGCGGATCATGGGAGCCCCCTGGCTGGAACCCCCCCCTCCCCCTCCCCACGCCCAAAAGGGACGGGACCACGGAGAACCAGTCCAGGAACTTCTGTGGCATCGAGGGCGAGGGTGGGAACGGCGGCTGGCTGTCCGATGGGGCCCAGGGGGGGGGGGGGTCAGGGGCTTGGAAGGGGAGGGTACCCTTTCTTTCTTCGGCTTAGGAGAGGGCTGGGTCTCATCCTAATACTAACCCTACTTAAGGCGAACTGGGTAACAAGGGAAACTGCATGCCTGCTGCAGCCACCTTCCGGTGGTTTGTACTACGTTGTCGTCATGGGTCGAAGGGAGGTAAATTTCCGTGGGGAGGGGTTGTTTGCACGATGAGGTGAGGATAACTGATATCATGGCCCTGCCCCCTCCCTCCCCCCGCCCGAACATAAGTGCCCTGTGGGAATGCACTGGTTGGGCGTGGGGGTGGAGTCAGGGTGCCTGGATTCTCGAATTTCCCACGTCATGCTAGTCTCGCCATCCTCGTTTTTGTTTTTTCCGGCAGGTCCCAAACTGACAAGTTGCCCCCCCCTCTCCCTTCCCGCCAAGCATAGAACCCCCAGCATTTTTCAGTCATTGATGTTTTTTTCCCTTTTGCAAAAGAGAGTGCTTGATGTAGCAAGACCTTTTTTCAATTGTTGGTCTTTTTTTTTTTTGCAAAAGAGAACGCTTTGTGTAGCAGTGGATGCAATTGCATTTCATTGCTACCCAAATCTTACTGCAACTCTTTCTCCTGCGCAGATGTTTGCCATGTGGTTTTTCTCGAGCACTGGAATATTGTGAGGTGCCCTTGCAGGAGACACACAATGCCATGTTATCGTCTGCAGTCACAACTCCTAAACAATTGATGTACCAGGCAGGCCAATTGGGACAGCTGCATATGTGGTTTGTCAGAAGGGCCAAGTGTAACTATACATTGGCAATCCCCCCTCCCCTTTTCCAACACAACGTAGCAAAACTAGCATGACATGCAAAATTAAGGATCCGGCCCCCTTGAGGGTGTTGGTAGGTATTGCACCACAGTGCACTACGCTCTACACCACACTACACCACACCACACACTGCACAGCACTGCACTGCAGGTGCGAAATATTCCCCGCGGCGATCCAGCCACCCAGTCTTGTTTTATTTGTGTTCTTCGGCGCAAAACAAGATGCTCACCAAGCAAACAAATAAGGTGAAGTTCAACTGGTTGACAATTCAGACATCTGCAGAATTATTGCTGGCTGCCTTGTTGAGGTGCAGAATTTTCCCCTTGATTTTTTGGGACAGGTGCGGAATATTCCCCGTGCAGAATTTTCCTGTACGGAACCCCCCCCCCCTTTGGGTACGCTATGATACGCGACAAAGCACGGGCATCGGAGGAGATGGGTTTGGGGGGACCGAAGGCGTTTTGGGGACACCAACGTACATATCTCAAAAGGAGCCTGCACTGCATCGATTGCTTTAAGATATGCAGATGGTGGGGGTATAATTTTCCTTCTCAAGAAAATATGTCTGGTCCGCTCCAAGTGTAAAATTGGTTGCCAACACCCAACCCAGGGGAGTTTAGTGTAGTGTTGTGTTCCAAAAGACCCCTCCCCCCCCAATTGTGGTTGTTATAAGCCCCTGTCAGGACAATTATCCTGCAGATGCACACCCCAGCGCGCACAAGTCAGTGCTGGAGTCGGCAAACCCCCGCATGGACTCGGAGTGTGCACCTGGTTGCACCTGGTCAACGGCACGGGCAACAGCCCGTCTCCAGGACAGCCGACCCTGGAGTAGCCAAACAGGACAAGGCATCCAGGGGCTCCATTGACACAACCAAAACACGTTCAGACCCGCAGAGGGTCAGAATGAGCAGTGGCGAGAGGCCAATACCTAATGCTGAGGCCCTGTGCCAACCAAATCCCCCCCCCTCTACCCTTCTGCCAACACTAGTGTTGCTGCCCTGGTCTGGCAGGGATAGATATACAATGTGGCACTGTGCACCGTATTATCGAACCCTGCGCCCGCAAACCAGCTGTGCCTGAGTTCACAAAAGTGGTGATTTATCTTGGGCATGAACACGAATCACATGCGGGGGGCGGTTACTGCCTGGAGGTGCCTGGAGGTGCTGGGCAGTGGGTATACCCTGCCTTGCTCCTTGCAGCAACCCACTGTGCAAGCATCCGAGTTATGAGTCTAAAATCTTGGCCCACATCAAGAACCTGAAGTATTTGGATTACCGCCTGGTCGACAAAGATAAAGTGGAGAAGTCTGTGCAGGATCAGAGGGAACAGTTGATGGAGATTGAGACCGAGGAGGCCAAGGCTGAGGAAGAAAGCAAGAATCAAGCAGAGGCTGAACAGGTGTGACGCGGGTTGAGTCCTCCGTTTGCTGGGATCAGCTTTCTGATCAGCGTTTGTTAGTACACCTACTGTCCAGTGCCATGCCTTTGTGTGAACTGCAGCAATGGGAGTGGGTAGGGTCGGTAGTTGCACTGCTGACCATTGCAGTGTGCTGCTCATGTGGCGACGCAGCTTGAGAAACACCTATGGGATACAGGGGCTGGGCATTGAAGAGAGTGGAAAAGCGTGGCCTTTTGTGGAGCTATTTCTTGGTGGTATGAGTTGAGCTCCTTGGCCTGCATTCCATTACCTTTTCGCCCTGCATTCCAGTACCTTTCTCGGTGTGCATTCATTACCTTTCTCGGCATGCATTCCTTTACTTTTTGCTGTATGCATTCCATTGCATTTTTCGTTGTGCCTTCCATTACCTTGTTCCGTATGCATTCCATTGCCTTGTTCGGTATGCTTGGGTTAGATAACCCCAATCCTGCTCGAGGTGTATGCTCCTCTTCCCTTAGGGCAATCCCCCCTCCCCCACTTCCCTGGTCCTCTCGATATTGGAGTGGCAGGCGGGTGCCAACCCACAGACCTTTGCAGGAGGCATGCCAATAATGAGCTGACACCAGCGACGTGGACACCCGATCACCGAACGCCTCTTCTGCCTCTCATCATTAGAAACAGGCAACCTGCCGCAGGGCAACCCGGATGTAGAGGAAGGAGGGGCCAAGGCCCGGGGCCACATCAGGGAACAGGAGGCTGGCAGCAGCACCGCCTGGCGCCAACAGAACAGGCGTGATCTGGTGTGGGCCTGGGCTGACTGCAGAGGGGGGGAACCCGCAGGGACGCCCTCAGGGCAACACCAGCACTTGAGGGGGTGGGGGGGGGGGGAAGGAGCACGAAATGTGACGATGCCTCAGGGGGGACATGGCAATGGATTACAGACCCAACTTCGTTGAACAATTGTTGGTTCTGCCGGTTCACAATCCGGCACACGCAGCTTTGGGTGGCCTGGGGGGCTCTAGTGTTCAGGCCACCAACGAGGAAAGCCTGGCACACCGGCATGTCTGCCAACGACAGAAGAGCCCCCGAAGGAATCAACTCAGGCCCGGCGTATTGCGAGCGGGGCCTATTGGGGGGCCTATTGGGGGGGCCTGTTGGGGGGGCCTATTGGGGGGGCCTATTGGGGGGGCCTATTTGGGGGGGGGGGGCGCTACGCCGCACAACATCAGCCGCCCGCAGTGCCAAACTCGAGCGCGGGCATTAGACCGGTCCATGATCCTTGCGCGGATGGTGCACCCGCCCCTCCCTCTGCAACGCGTCGTTTCGAGCATCCGTCACATCACTTCTGCTGCCCCAGACCGAGGCCCAGATGATCAAGATGAACATGCCGGGCCTAAATGCGCTGTTCGATGACATGTTCCGCGATGATCCCGAGGTCTGAGTGGCGGCTGCGTGCGTTGTGAGGGGGCCCGCTTTGCAGCGGCGTGCTTTGTACGAGACGGCACTGGCAAGGTCAAGGCTTCGATGCGGTTCGGCGGGAACAACAGACCGCCGGCGGTCAGGGTGTGGATACCACGGAAAGGGTGCGGGGGTCTAACTGTGTGGCACCAGAATTCTTGCTTAAAAGTCCCCCCGCCCCCACACCAATGGGCCCCCATCTGGGAACGCAAAACGTGCCCCCCCCCCCGCCCCCCTGCCAATGGACCCCCCTCCCCGGGGCCCCAGTGCAACTGGCGGATTCCCCCAATTTGCCCCGATGTTTTGCCCCAATTTTGTCGGGTTTTTGGGCCCAGTTAATTAACAACCGTTCTTCGTGTCCACACGTCTTCCTTCTTGTGTGGACAGGCTGTTCTATCTCCATGGACCCCTACGTTTCACCGACTGGGATGGCGGGAACATGCAGCCACTTTCATGGGTGTTCCCAACTTGGCTCCTGCAGCTTTGCCTTTTCGTCATTTCCCGAGTGACCGCCGGTGTTGCTGAGGGATCGTTCTGGATGATGAACGGATTGCTGACGCTTGATCGTTGCCATTTGGACACAACCATCCCGACAGGCCAAGTGTTGGCAGCAGTCGCTGGTGATGTGGATGACCGTAGGGCGCCGTAAAAGTAGCGCGCGGTGCGCGGGCGGCGCAGACACCCCCCCAAAGATGCTGAAACTGCCCCCTTTGCACTTGCATGCAGTTAGGCCCATGAAGGCTGGTGCGGCCCCTCTCGTTGTGCTCCTGCACGAAGCACAGATCTGTGTCACCCAGAAACGGTTCCAAGGGACGGGATGTGGCGCCCTTTTGGGTGTCCCCGTTGTGGACCCCTGGATTGTGGGCACTGCCTTCATGCCACATGCAGCCGCCAAGCCACCTCCGGCAGGAATGACCATCACGCCGTGCCAGCAATGCCGGGCGCTGAGGGTGTTCACAGGCCGCCGTGTTTTTCGCACTGGAGTTCTTGTGGCCAGGGTTCGATAGGCGGTTGGGGGGGGTTGCCAAATCGGTTGGGGGCGGTTACGGTCCGTTACAAATGCCATTGAAGCTGTCACTCGCCGTCAGGGAGACATAGCTGGGCATAGGATGGGTGCCCTGAAAGGGGGGGGTACCTCCCCCCCCTTCCATCCCGGAGCACCACCTGTGCAAAGACATTCCCCAGAAGCAGCAGCAGCAGCAGACAGCAGCAGCAGACAGCAGCAATTGATTCGAGTTTCCTGTCAACCCGTGCGCCAACCAACGCAATAAACCAATTTTTGGGCGGTTGTAAGTGGTTTGCCGATCGTCTTCTTAGAGACGAGTGCCAAATGGTGTACGTCGGCGCAACGGGAGTGGGCAGCTTCACCAGCCCAGAACTTTGCAGGGTGCGGGCGTAGAGTTCGTCCGGTTTGAGCTGCCGTCTGCTGGAACCGCTCTGGGGAGAGAGCGGTGTGTTGAAGCCCGAAACATGGCCGATGGAGGTGAACGGTGCACGAGGCGCTCGGGCAATTGGGCAAAGTACGTATTGCCACACTCTCGTGTTTCCGACTGAAATGCACATGTACTCTCAGGCAAAGCACATGAATGCCTTCATTGAATATGAGCCCGGGCTCAAAGATGCCCAGGAGAAGTACAGGACCAGGTGTGCGTTGCTCGTCAATAGCGGTTGTTCGGTGCGATGTTCCACCGCGACGCTTGATCTGGGGTGCTCTCAGGCCCCTCAGCGCGACGTGCGCCGGTGTCACTACCCCTCACACACCCCTTCTCCGTCCGTGCGTCCGCCCAGTCTAGACCGGACCACACGTGGTCGCGGGGAACGAATGTGATCTCACGAAAAACTGCGCCCCTCGAGGGTGTCGCTCGCCCCACAAGCATCCCGCCCCCCTTGGCCCCCAACATAAAAACCCCAACATCAACAGAACAAGCGCGCCGCCATGGGCAGTCCTGTGCTGGAAACGAGGAAGGGGCCTTTGGTCATGTCGACTGCTGTGCAGATGACATTTTTCTCAGCAGTCGTCCGTGGAAATGATCTTTTGGTCTCCGGTGGTGGAACGGCTGCGGTGTGTGTGTGTGTGTGTGTGTGTGTGTGTGGTGTGTGTGCTGCGTGTACTGAGTGACTGGACCCTTGGTGCAGCGGCTTACCCCTCCAAGAAGTTAGCGATATCAGTGAGACATCACACCAAGGTGCTCGCTGGTGGAGGGAGATGATTTGGTTGGACCAGGTTGCAGTGAGCCCCGAGCACCAGTCGCTGCGCTGAATGTGTCCTGTCTGTGTGTTGCGTGTCTTAGTGTCTGGTCCTGGTCTGCGCTGCAGTTTGCGACGCAGGATCTGAAGATGGCTCTGGCAAATACTCCAAGAGTACACCCGCTGTTTGTATTGTATTGTATTGTATACTACAAGAATGTGTGTAGTGTCTATTTCTAATTGTCTATTTTTTTTTCGAAAGGCGCCTAGTCGCCGATGGTCTTTGTTGTCTGACTGTCAGCGGCCTGACAAGATTCTGCCACCGACCAGTGCCTGCGTTGCTTCTGCTTTGCTGGGATTTGGTCGCTTTGCATCATCCACATGTGTGTGCTGTGTGGTGGCACTCAACAATGAATTCCTTCAACAATGAATGGCCGGCACGTAGGCCCGGGCTCCTCCCGGAATTATTTGGGTCTGGGGAGGGCAGGAGGGAGTGGCACTGCACTTCTGCACGCCGGCACTCCGGTCCACTCCGTCCAACTTCAATGGACAGAAAGACGTCGAGGGCTGCCCTGCAGCTCCCGAGGGGTGTGCTCAGGGCGGTCCTTAAGGGACCAGATTTTTTTTTTGTTAAGGACCGCCCTTAAGGACCGCCCTAAGGGACCACCAACCGCAAACCGCCAACTGCCACCAACCGCCAACCGCCAGCAACCGTCAACCGCCAACCGCCAACCGCGACCAACCGCCAACTGTCAACCGCTGCCAACCGCCACCAACCACCCAGTACCAACTGCCAACTGCCCCCAACCGCCGCCAACCGTTGCCAACCACCAACCGCCAACCGCCAACCGGCAATCTCCACCAGCCGCCAACTGCCAATCGCCACCAACCATGGTTGAACATATGAGCTACACGCGGTCGTTTTTGAAAAAACCATGTTCTGGAACAGTTTTTTTTTCTCCCGTTAAGGACCGCCCTGGGTGTGCTCCGACCGCTTTTTTTGCCCGGGTCTTGTTTTCGCGGTTCTCGTCGGGTGCATCGTTTCTTTGCCTGTGGGCCTCTGGTTCAGCGGCGCTGCCAGAGGCTGTACCGGAGAACAGAGGGGAACGGGATGCTGACCTCTTCGCCCGTCCTTGGCACTGCAGAAAGGCGCCCTGTGCCGTGTTTGAACATGCTTTTGTTTGGACACTGCACCTGACGAGATCTAGTGCAGTCAGGCCGCCTCTTGCAGTGTCCTGTTTGTCGCGTCAACCGCGTGTGCGTGTGTGTGTGCGTGTGTGTGCATGACTTTCTGAGTGTCTAACAATAATTTTTTCGACAACCGCTTTGTTGCAATATTTTTTCCGTTTCTGCATGCGGATGTGTGCGTCCACTTCAGGGGGCTATGTGTGTGGGGGTGGGGCGCACCCAACACGGGTAGGCAGAGCATGGGCTCTGAGTTAAATCAACAAGTGCTCTGAAGGACGTTGGAATTGGGGGCCTGGACCGTGCTCTTTGGCCGTAGAACGCAGGACGCCTACCGCCAAAGACGCCGAGGTCCGGAAAACGGGCTCCCCCCCCTCGCCCCCCACGAAAAGAACTCCCCCCCCTCCCCTTCACTGCGTGGCCGGACGTGCACGGCCAATGTCATGTGGACAGATATTTGGAGTGTCTGGAGGAATTCAAGACCAAAATGGGGGAGCACCGGCAGAAGAAGGATGCGGAGATCAACGAGTTCACGTTTGTGATGGACCAATCCAAGTCTTCGACCGACACCAAATGCAAGGAGCTGATCAAGGCCTTCGAGAAGAAGAAGAAGAAAGTGATTGCCAATGCCGGTGTGCGCCGCCTTCCGCCCGCAGCCGCGCCCCGCGCCCCTGTGCGTCGGCACCGCCAGGAACCGGTTTTTCTAAGCGCAGTCTTTGCGGTCCGTGACGCGGACGTGCGCCCATTGTCGTGGGAAACGGGCCGCCACTGCTCATGCCAAGCGAGCCTCTGATTTGGAGCATTTCTGTGCACGAGGACGGATCCGAGTTGCCTCTACCTCCCATGAGCCAAGGGGGAAGAGGGACTCATGGGTCGTCTCTGCAGCAGCGAACCACAGTACCACAACGACAGGGACACAACACTGTGTATGTTGTAATTCGTGTGATTTTTTTTTGCGGTAAGTCATGTAAACCCGTTCCACGCATTACCGCAAAAAAAATCCTTTTTTTTTAAACTGATTTACACCACTCACCGCAAAAAAAAAAGTACACGCATTTACCGCAAAAAAAGATTCAATTTTTTTTATAAGTTACACAACTTAGATTACACGACTCGACGATTTTTTTTGCACAAAAGTTACATTTTTCATCACAACACTGTGGGCAGCCCGGGGGACACAGTGTGCCTGCTTGGGAAAGAGCACACCCTGATTGAAGGGGGGGGGGGCGTGGTCCAGTGATGTCATGGGGTTTTCAGGAATGTGCAGAGGCTGGAGACATGTGCAAAAGTACCCAGTGCCCCTGGAACCACCCAACTGCGAGTGGGACAACCCGACAGCCACAATGGGATGCAGGGAGCGACATGCTACCCCCCCGGCGCTGCACACCAGAAGCAGTGAGCATGCCAGCAGAAAAAGAAAGAGCCCGAAACTGGGAGGAACGCAAGCAGCAAAACAACTGGGCACAGGGCCGCCCCACACACGGCAGTGAGACGAGCCCCAACAGGACACACAACAAGACACAAGGGAACCACGAGGTGCGAGCACTGCAGCAACCACCAAATGTGGCGCACGCCGAGCAAGCCATCAGCAAACACCCCCCCTCCCTCTACAAGGTGCCCACGTACTCCACAAGGGCAGGGGCTGCGCCCCGCGCGCCGGGAGGTGCCCGCCATGGGGCTGGCAACAGGGCCGTGAACAGCCAACCGCGCACGGGACAGTCCACGTATGGAGATGTGAAATCCTCGTACGGGGGGGGGGCAGGCGGGTGGGACAGGAGGGGGTGCGCAGCATGGGCACCCAGGAGTGCCACCAGACAGGGGGAGGAGCAACACAGACACACAGAACGCGGGAGCCACACCAAGAGGGACAAGGGCGGGCACACCAGACAAGGAGGAGGGGCATAGCAAGGCCGGGAGGCAACCAGAACAATGGGAACAGGGAACCAGAATGGAGTGGATGGTGGAGCGTGCGCATGGGAGGCAGCGACAATAAACGGGATGGTTTGGCCAGCCAGCCCCGTCGCCACCGGGTGCTAGGGCAACCCCTGCTCAACCGGCATCAGGTGGGGGGTGTCTCCCGCAGCCCAGATGGGCTGTTTGCGCAACAGGAGCGGGAGCCCATCAGGGGCAGACCAGCCGTGAGGGGGAAAAGGACAAATGGTGGACAGCGCGTGGAGGAACAGGGCACCTGGGCCTCACAGAAACACAGCGAGGCAGGCTATGGACGGCCTGTGGCCAGAGGTGTGTGGACAGCAAAAACAGTCAAACAACCCCGGCAACAACCAGCACATCCTCAATACGCCAATTATTGGGCGCCGCTGACGCGCAAATGGCACACCATGCCACATTCAGCACAGCCCCAACACACCAACTACTGGGCGAACGACACCAGCAAGAGCACCGGCCGCAGCGGCCGACAGAAAGCAGCGACCCGACGCAACATGCGAAGGGAAGAACGGGTCACCGGCCAGGGCCCCGTAAAGGAGCCAGATGGAATGTCACACAGGGGGGCGTGGACCAGCGATGTCATGGGGTCTTCAGGAATGTGCAGAGGCCGCGGCCTTAACCCCCAGCTCCGGTTGAGTGGAACTCTCGAAGCTTAAGATTCGAGCCTGGGACCATCGGTGTAAGATTCATCGGCTATGACCCTCCGGCCCGTGATTGCAGCGGCCAGGGAACACCCATTTTCAGGTTTGGCAGCAACCGATGTGGCCAGGGATGCATTGGAAGGGGGGGAGGTAAGCCCCCCCCTCCTCTCTCCAGGGCGACCATCCTATGCCCAGCCACTGTCCCCCTGACGGCAAGTGCCAGCTGCAATGGCATTTGTAACCGACAGTAACCGCCTGGCAACCTCCTCCAACCGCCTGCCCTACCGCTTCTGGAACCGCCTTTGAGATCCCTTCCCTTCTAATGCATCCGTGGATGTGGCGTTGCAATCCAGAACTTGCATTTTTGGTTGTAAATGTCCTTTTGGCCAAATCAATGCAAAAAAAAAAAGGAACCCTGACCACCTGGTTCACCAGATGTGAGGTACTCAATGTGGTTCCATCGCCACAGGACCCAAGGTGAACGTGAACCCCTTCTGGTCCATGCCGGGGTATGCCATGCAGGGGAGGGGGGGGGTCGCCAGGTTCCGTGGTGTCCCCCGTATAAGAGGGCGCGGCCACCGCACACACCTTGCCCAAAGCGCTCCCAAGCAATTGGGATCTATCGGGACTCAGGTGCATACTCTCTTCAGCGCAGTTTTTTCTGTTGGATTTTTCATCGCCCCGGTTGGAGATGTTCTGTACTTTTTGTGGCCCCACGGTCCAGTTTGCCACCAAATGTGGAAATGAGATACACTGCAAATGCTCTTTGCGCGCAGGCACGCATGCGTTCGCATGTGACGGTTTTTGTCTTCCAATTGCCGCCCAGTGCAAGCGTCGCTGCCTGCAGCCAGCGCTTGCCGGACAAAGTATTCCCTCCCCCCACAAAGTGTTCAAACCAGGCCTTGTGTAGCGCAGCGCGCAGTGTGTGGGGTGTGGGTGGGTCCAAGGGCAAAGAAAAGTTGGGTCTGTAGTGAAACCTAGTAAAAATTGTATAAAAGAAAAAACTTTTACTAGGTAACAATTTACTAGGTTCACTAGTTTTTACTAGGTATTGGGAACCTAGTAAAAAAAAGTTTTTGTTTTACTAGGGTTCAGAACCTAGCAAAAAAATTTTTTTTACTAGGTTTCGGAACCTAGAGAAAAAAAATTTGTTTTTACTATGTTTCGGAACTCAGTGAAAAAAATTTTTTTTTACTAAGGTACTAGTGGGCCACTTGTGATTCTGCCCCCCGCTCTGAAGCGGTGGGGACCCCCCAGGCGGCAGGGGTTATGTAGCCACCTTGCCCACTTGTGGGCCACCTGGGATTGTGCCCCCCCGCTTTGAAGCGGTGGGGACCCCCCAGGCGGCAGGGGTTATGTAGCCACCTTGCCCACCTGTGGGCCACCTGGGATTGTGCCCCCCGCTTTGAAGCGGTGGGGACCATCCAGGCGGCAGGGGTTATGTAGCCACCTTGCCCACTTGTGGGCCACCTGTGATTCTGGCCCCCGCTCTGAAACGGTGGGGACCATCCAGGCGGCAGGGGTTATGCCACCTTGCCCACTTGTGGGCCACCCGTGATTTTGCCCCCCGCTCTGAAACGGTGGGGACCCCCCAGGCGGCAGGGGTTATGTAGCCACCTTGCCCACTTGTGGGCCACCTGTGATTATGCCCCCCGCTTTGAAGCGTTGGGGACCCCCCAGGCTCGTTTCGCCCATCTATTTCAGAGGTAGAGGCACTGCTTGGCAACGATTGGAGGCAGCCACTACATGTCACAGTTCCAAGTTTGTCGCCGTAACAATTTGAGTTTGATGTGGTTGTTGCGTGAAATGGCCGAGGCTACTCTGTATTTCAATCGTTCAAAGTCGGCCTCCACCCCAAGGACCCTAGCGGTACATTGGGAGGTGGCTCGGATGTACCCCCAACCCAAATATACGGCCCCCGTTGACACATGCTTTTTTTGTGATGGCACACCTCACATGGCGTGCCACGAATGTAAGGTTCTTCATTGTGCCTTGCATGCGTCCATCTTGTGTCAATCGGAGATTTGTGTTGGGTTGCGCCAATTCCGGACGGCCAACCTTGCTGGCGTTGCTGTTGCTTCCGTTGTTGCTTCTGCTGTTGTTGCTGCTGCTGCTGTTGACACCCGTCCTGGTGTGCCTACTGTTGTTGCTGCTTCTGCCGTTAACACCCGTCGTGGTGTGTGGATCTGTCTTAAGTGGTATGCAGTGCCTCCTCAATATCCCCAAAATGCCGATGGTCAACTAAGAAATGACCAAGCATATTGCACAGAGCTGCAAGGGGAGTTGAAAACGGCACTGTTTGGGATGTGCACGAATAATCCCACAGTGCGAGGCAAACCGCGTCATGTAGATACCAAGGCCGACTTGATTTTCAAGCGTGTCTTTTGTAACTACTTGTAAGTAGTTCCCACAAATTTTGGTTTCTACTGCCCAACCCCAATTATATTTTGTTATGTTGGCCGAGTGCCAACTAATTGGTGTGCATGATGGTTTGGCCTGGGAGGGGCGCCACTAACGCAAGTGGCCGAGAATCGACTCGGGGGCCTTGTGTCCTTAAACAAAAGTACCACCTACCATCGAAGTGTTGACTACCTTGTTTAAAACGGCAGCCCGGGGGGGGGGGGGGCTTTGTGGACCGAGGTAAAACCGAGTAAAAATTTTTTTTTGAGAAAAAAAATTTTACTAGGTAAAAAAAGCAAAAAT
Organism: Eutreptiella sp. 'Long Island Sound 2002'; assembly: GCA_964036045.1. NCBI lineage: Eukaryota > Euglenozoa > Euglenophyceae > Eutreptiales > Eutreptiaceae > Eutreptiella > Eutreptiella sp. 'Long Island Sound 2002'. The sequence goes on from OZ038383.1 coordinate 132,339,266, forward strand.
TTAAATTTTTTTTAAAAAAATTGTTTTTACTGAGTTTACTCAATTTTTTTTTACTAGGTTTTACTACATTTTACTAGGTTTTGCTACGTGCATACTAGGTTTCACCAATGCCCAGAAAAGTTGTGTCCCTGAAATGGGCCTCTAGTTTTTGACTCTCTGTTCAAAATGTCACTTTATCCCTGGTTTCGAGTGGGTGGTTGGTACGGTCGTGATGGCTTTTTCTGTGTCTCTATGGCGACCATCCTATGCCCAGCCACTGTCCCCCTGACGGCAAGTGCCAACTGCAATGGCATCTGTAACCGACAGTAACCGCCTGGCAACCTCCTCCAACCGCCTGCCCTACCGCTTCTGGAACCGCCTTTGAGATCCCTTCCCTTCTAATGCATCCGTGGATGTGGCGTTGCAATCCAGAACTTGCATTTTTGGTTGTAAATGTCCTTTTGGCCAAATCAATGCAAAAAAAAAAGGAACCCTGACCACCTGGTTCACCAGATGTGAGGTACTCAATGTGGTTCCATCGCTACAGGACCCAAGGTGAACGTGGACCCCTTCTGGTCCATGCCGGGGTATGCCATGCAGGGGAGGGGGGGGGTCGCCAGGTTCCGTGGTGTCCCCCGTATAAGAGGGCGCGGCCACCGCACACACCTTGCCCAAAGCGCTCCCAAGCAATTGGGGTCTATCGGTACTCAGGTGCATACTCTCTTCAGCGCAGTTTTTTCTGTTGGATTTTTCATCGCCCCGGTTGGAGATGTTCTGTACTTTTTGTGGCCCCACGGTCCAGTTTGCCACCAAATGTGGAAATGAGATACACTGCAAATGCTCTTTGCGCGCAGGCACGCATGCGTTCGCATGTGACGGTTTTTGTCTTCCAATTGCCGCCCAGTGCAAGCGTCGCTGCCTGCAGCCAGCGCTTGCCGGACAAAGTATTCCCTCCCCCCACAAAGTGTTCAAACCAAGCCTTGTGTAGCGCAGCGCGCAGTGTGTGGGGTGTGGGTGGGTCCAAGGGCAAAGAAAAGTTGGGTCTGTAGTGAAACCTAGTGAAAATTGTATAAAAGAAAAAACTTTTACTAGGTAACAATTTACTAGGTTCACTAGTTTTTACTAGGTATTGGGAACCTAGTAAAAAAAAGTTTTTGTTTTACTAGGGTTCAGAACCTAGCAAAAAAATTTTTTTTACTAGGTTTCGGAACCTAGAGAAAAAAGTTTTTGTTTTTACTATGTTTCGGAACTCAGTGAAAAAGAATTTTTTTTACTAAGTTACTAGGTAGCCACCTTGCCCACTTGTGGGCCACTTGTGATTCTGCCCCCCGCTCTGAAGCGGTGGGGACCCCCCAGGCGGCAGGGGTTATGTAGCCACCTTGCCCACTTGTGGGCCACCTGGGATTCTGCCCCCCGCTCTGAAGCGGTGGGGACCCCCCAGGCGGCAGGGGTTATGTAGCCACCTTGCCCACTTGTGGGCCACCTGTGATTATGCCCCCCGCTTTGAAGCGGTGGGGACCATCCAGGCGGCAGGGGTTATGTAGCCACGTTGCCCACCTGTGGGCCACCTGGGATTGTGCCCCCCGCTTTGAAGCGGTGGGGACCCCCCAGGCGGCAGGGGTTATGTAGCCACCTTGCCCACTTGTGGGCCACCCGTGATTCTGCCCCCCGCTTTGAAGCGGTGGGGACCCCCCAGGCTCGTTTCGCCCATCTATTTCAGAGGTAGAGGCACTGCTTGGCAACGATTGGAGGCAGCCACTACATGTCACAGTTCCAAGTTTGTCGCCGTAACAATTTGAGTTTGATGTGGTTGTTGCGTGAAATGGCCGAGGCTACTCTGTACTTCAATCGTTCAAAGTTGGCCTCCACCCCAAGGACCCTAGCGGTACATTGGGAGGTGGCTCGGATGTACCCCCAACCCAAATATACGGCCCCCGTTGACACATGCTTTTTTTGTGATGGCACACCTCACATGGCGTGCCACGAATGTAAGGTTCTTCATTGTGCCTTGCATGCGTCCATCTTGTGTCAATCGGAGATTTGTGTTGGGTTGCGCCAATTCCGGACGGCCAACCTTGCTGGCGTTGCTGTTGCTTCCGTTGTTGCTTCTGCTGTTGTTGCTGCTGCTGCTGTTGACACCCGTCCTGGTGTGCCTACTGTTGTTGCTGCTTCTGCCGTTAACATCCGTCGTGGTGTGTGGATCTGTCTTAAGTGGTATGCAGTGCCTCCTCAATATCCCCAAAATGCCGATGGTCAACTAAGAAATGACCAAGCATATTGCACAGAGCTGCAAGGGGAGTTGAAAACGGCACTGTTTGGGATGTGCACGAATAATCCCACAGTGCGAGGCAAACCGCGTCATGTAGATACCAAGGCCGACTTGATTTTCAAGCGTGTCTTTTGTAACTACTTGTAAGTAGTTCCCACAAATTTTGGTTTCTACTGCCCAACCCCAATTATATTTTGTTATGTTGGCCGAGTGCCAACTAATTGGTGTGCATGATGGTTTGGCCTGGGAGGGGCGCCACTAACGCAAGTGGCCGAGAATCGACTCGGGGGCCTTGTGTCCTTAAACAAAAGTACCACCTACCATCGAAGTGTTGACTACCTTGTTTAAAACGGCAGCCCCGGGGGGGGGGGGCTTTGTGGACCGAGGTAAAACCGAGTAAAAATTTTTTTTTGAGAAAAAAAATTTCACTAGGTAAAAAAAGCAAAAATTTAAATTTTTTTTAAAAAAATTGTTTTTACTGAGTTTACTCAATTTTTTTTTACTAGGTTTTACTACATTTTACTAGGTTTTGCTACGTGCATACTAGGTTTCACCAATGCCCAGAAAAGTTGTGTCCCTGAAATGGGCCTCTAGTTTTTGACTCTCTGTTCAAAATGTCACTTTATCCCTGGTTTCGAGTGGGTGGTTGGTACGGAGGTGATGGCTTTTTCTGTGTCCCAGGCGGGAAGAACGATGATGATGCCTCAAATGAACAGGAGTGGGCGGACTTGAGAGGGGAATTGGACACGTTGCAGGAGCAGTTACAGGAACTCGAGACTGATCAGCTCGAAGCCTTTGAAGACGTGATTCGTGGGTTCGAACAAACGTACAACGAATTGACAGAGCAGGTGTCCATCATGGCATTCCCCCTCTGCGGCTGGCAATCTCAGAAGGTTGCTGGAGGAGCCGCAGCACTCGTTGCGGCAGTTGGAGCTGCAGGGGGCGTTGGGTCTGTAGGTTTGGAGGGTCTGCAGGAGCTGTAGGGGTTAGGCACGGCAGATTTTTGATTTTTTTGGGGAGGCCAGGGGCTCCATTGCCGGGGTTATTCATCAGTCACTATGAAGACCAAAGGCGCTGCAGTAAATGCTTTCCTGCAAAAGATGGTCAACAGCACTCCTGCAGCTCCTACAACTCCAGCAGCTCATAACGCTCATTCTGCGCCTAAGGCTCTGAGGAGGCGCTGTAGGGGCTGTACAGCCCCGACAGCACATACAGCTCCTGCTACGCCTACTGCTCCGAAACCCCCTGCAACTCCTGCGGAACCTACAGCTCCTACAGCCCCTACCAAGAACCCCCGCTCCCCCCAGGGGGGGAAACACTTTGACAGCAAAGGCCCTGCCGGCAACCCACCCCCCCCCAACCACACACACAGTGTACCCTGTGCCACCCCGGACCACACCCACAACTAGGCATTGACCCTCCACAAAGCTGTGGTGTCACTTTGGATGCCTGTGTCATCAGCAAGCCACTGGCAGCCCCCTCTCCCTCATTCCTCAATCCCCCCCCCCCCCCGACCACCAGGTTTCATGCTTGTCGCACCAGGGTCTATCCTTTGGCTTCATCTTGCGAGGTAGAAGATCATGCCATCCATTTCGGCAGGGTGGCTTTCTCCAGGAACTTGTTGATGTTTTCCAGTGTCATGTCCTCTAGCTTGTCTTAGCCTGCAAGTTTAGCCTCCAACTCTTTTACTTTCTGTGCCAGCAGCTCCACTTCAGAGTCTTGAGAGCTCCCTTCATCATTTTTGTTTTTTCCTTTCTCAGCCGCAGTTTTCTGTCTTTGGAACGTGACCTTGATTCCTTCTTCAACTCTTCCACAGCTGATCTTCTTGCCCGCAAATTTTTCACAGGCAGCCAGGGCTTTGAGGGTCTCATTTTCATCCAGCTCTGCCCCATCTGTCTATTCGGGAATGTCTTATGCCATTCAGCCCCCCCCCCCCCCCCCACACACGCATCATGCGGACACCAGAGCACAATGTGACAGCCAAGGAAGGGCTAGCTGTTTTTCGATTTGGCAAGCCATATTGTTGATGCGAACAGAAGAGCTCATGCATGGTCTTGGACCTCTTTCAAAATCACCCTCGGCACGAGATACTTCCCATGTTTCACCAACTTGCCAGTACACTTCCGTATTCCTAGCCCCGGACTGCCCGCCTAGAACCACCTCCACTCTTCTCTGAAGTCCGGATCTTTCCCATACAGCCCATTGAATAGCGCAAACGGTGTGCCAACTATCTTGACTATCTGTCAACTCAAAGCCCATTGCATATCCGAACCCAAGGTGTTGACAAGATGCTGGCCATACTTAGGGCACGGGTCATATCTCTGAAGCTAGCGGACGCCAACCAAAGTGACGCGCGGCACTGCATGCATTGCCAGGCCAACAAACCTCACAATGCAGTGCGAGTTGACAGATGTAGGCAAGAATATTGCTAATTGCTCTAATCCACCAGTTTCTCCCGGTAAAATGCACGCTGTGCACACGCCGTACGCGCGCTGTGCAGAAACACTCCCATAGCTGTGGCCGGGGCTGCTGGGGCTTTAGGAGCTGCAGGAGCTGCAGGATCCACAGGAGCTGTAAGAGCAGTATGAGCTGTTGGGGCTGTCAGAGCTGTACAATCTGCAGGTGCGGGAGCAGGAGAAAGTCGCAGGACCTGTAGGAGCTGTGTGGGCTGTCCCAGCTGTCCGGGCTGTCATGGCAGTGGGAGGAATCAAAGGCCACCTGTAACACTTTTGCACCTTGCTGTAAGATGAGGTCCAGAGGTGGTGGCCCTGCCCCTCAACCCGGGTCCATGAGCCGGCCAGTCCTTCTCAGTGCATAATTTTCGTCGCTATTTGCCCCTCAGACCACAGAAACCATCACGCAATCTTTCACAAAATTACGCGAAGAAGAGAAGGCGTATTTCGATGACATATTTCAGGTTTTCATTGGTTTGGTTGAGAACAGGCACACCGAGGCACCACAGGTATGATTCCACCTTCGTGCGGGCAGGTCCCACCCTTTGATCGCCCAGGGCCTGTGACTGCAACGGATGGGGCCGGGGGCATGTGGAATTGTGGATGGGGATGGGCATGGGTATTAGGATGAGGGATGGGAATGGGACCCAAAAACGGTTTGTGCACTCCAAACAGGCCTTTCTTGAGTAAACTTGAGAACCAGCAGGTACCCTGGCATTCCAGACCTCAATGCCTCGGGCACACGCAGAGTTTGTTCTGAGGGTGTGGATTTGCTGCTCCCCTGACGCACAGCCCATTGTCCATTGTGCTTCGTATTCTCATGCGACAGTTGCATTCTACAATTTCTGTTCTCATTCAGCACCAGACGACGGTTTGAGACAGGGGTCAAGCCGGCAGGCGACGACTGAACGCAGGCTGGCCCCCACAGGAGTTCCCACATTGCGCATGACGGTTTCCTGTTCTGTTGTTCAGTCCAGACATCCACGGCTTTGCCAGCTGCTGGGTCGTTGCCAGCTGCTGGGTCGTTGCCAGCGTTCAGCTGATATTTTGTTGGTGGTCAGCCGTTGTCAGTTGGCCTACCAAACATGATATCAGCAGACAGAGCTTGGGGAAGTCTTGGACCCCCCCGACTCCGATTTTTCAGGCGAGATGCAGTTTGCATCGCCTTGCAGGCCAGCATTCCAACGCCAGGAGGCTTCCCCCTCTTCCCCCACTTCCCCATCACCCGTTTTCAGTGTTTTACTCAAGGTGGCATTTGTATTCCGGTAGCTGTGCCCCAGATCTGTGCTGAGTGGTCATGGGACCCACATGCTCTCCTTCAAACAGACCAAAGCGCCGGTCTTGGTGTCCTTGGGCCTCCGGCTAGACGCCTGCAAAGTGCTTCATTGGCGTGTTGTGTGGGCCTGGGTTGTGAATATGGATTTGTGTGCGTGGAGGCCTGTGAGACTGCCCCGCCTCACTGCACATGGGGGCAGGGTGTCAGGAGATGCACCCCAACCACAGGGCTTCAGCATCCCCTGGCTCAGCGATGCGGTGCTTGATGAGGCTTGTTTGTGCGGGCTGCTTTCGGTTGTTGCCAGGTCGAGGCTGGGTCATGCTTGCGACAGCCGTTCCTGCTTATACCAGCATTTTACTCGGCACTGCCCCCCAACACCATTTGTTTTGCTGTGATTTTCGGCTGGCTACTGTTGCTATTCCTGGCCCAGCTGTGATTTACATGTACATGCGTGAACATGTCCCTGCCGCAATTATTCGGATGTCGTCTCACGGGGATGATGTCATTGATTTGAAGTACCCTCTGCACGGGCCTGAGGTCGAGCATCGTGCCCCGTTGTTCTCAGAGGGAGGTATGGGCACCACTTCAGCAATACTCCACCAATCAAACACAACCGAACTCACTCCCAAACTAGGGAACACACTCAGGCAAACTCCCAATCTAAGGGAACCAGGTCGGGTTTTTGTTTAATACCCAGGTTTTTCATATGATCTACTGTATTTTGACTGAACACACGCGGACTTGCCCAGGCGGGGGCCTAAGCCGCCACAGAAGGAATGAATGAATGAATGAATGGGCAGGGTTTGGGTGTATCTTTTCTTTGTTGCACCATGGAACGCGTGCAAGTACCTCCTGGTTGACGTATGGCGACTCTGTGTTGACATCGTTTTCCTGACGCTCCTGTACTTGCACAAGGCGGGGGAGGGGGGGATGCTTTAGCCTCAACCAGCCCTCAACCAGACAAATTTCCCCTTTGGGAGCATCTTTGGTCTTTGTGTGGCCATCTGCTCACCAGTTGTGCAGGCCAAGCTCTCTTTTAGCACCTCTGCGGAATGTTGAGAAGGTATACGGAGTTTATGACCTTGGGACCTGTGCGTACCTTGAACAACAAGGGGGCAGGGGTGTGGGGTTCAGTGACAGGCCAACAGAAGCCTGAATCCCTGCCTGCCTTTCAACCAGGGTGCCATGCGCCAAAGGGGTTGCTGCTCAGACCTTCGACTCTACAGGGCAATCTCGGTGGTGAGGCGAGTTTCATGGAGGATGACGCTCGCAAACAGGTGTTGTCGATTCTGGACAACAAGGAAGATGTGATGAAAATGATCAACGAGGTCTGTGGCTCCTATTTGAAGGGGCACCTCAGCTCCTTTGCACATGCCCTGCATCACATGAGATATATTTTGATTCCCAACTACTCTCGGCTGCAATCCAGAATAGTCCCTTGGCCAAGGCTGCACACCGGGCCTCTCACTGGAGCTTTCATGGCATATATTTTGAGCCTGCGAAGCACAATACTGGGCATGTCAACAACCATGAAAAAGTCCTGAAATTGAAATGGGATGAATGAAGGCAGCCCAAACAAACTTTCCAGTGGCAGTGGGTTTGTAGTGGCAGGATGCCCCTCCGTGGACACTGCAGTAACCTCAGAATCACTCCAAAAGTAAATTTGCAGGATACCTGATCGAAGGTGCGTCAATTGCTTCATTTCAAGCATGCTGCTCTGCCGTTGGGTGCCGCATGGTCAAGTTTTCACATTGCACAGTGCACTCTTCGATTTGCTTTAAGGTATCATCTCCTGTGAGCCCTTCAGAAGTGCTGCATTCCATGTCAGCAATGGGCAACATTTGGAAGTAACTGTGCTCACCGTTGCATCAAAATTTGTCTCCTCTTTTAATCCCGGATCGCTTTCAAATGTCTTGCTGCCTCCTACCATTTGCCATGATGTGGTATGTGCAACATCGTACCCCGGGTATCCTCATTGGTGCCCTCATTGGGCCTACTGTTGTTGTCACTGCTGATGCCTGCTACAGCCTTGCAACCGGTGGGGCAAGCCGATGAGCTGTCCTACCCCCCGCCCCCACAAATCCGGGGTAACTCTGCTGCCCTCAAATATTGCACTCCTTGTCTCCTCCTGGTGTATCGATTGCCCGTTCCACAATTGAGGGCAATGTCTCATGCTGTTTGGTCCACGCTTGGACATGGTAACCCCACTGCCAATGTATCGCGCACATGTGGTCAGGAGCCTTTTCAGAAACACGCCTGAGCGTACACCATCCAAACCGCAGCACTAGCCGCAGCAACAGCAGCAACAGCAGCAACAGAACCAACGGCACTGAATAGTAACAGCAGCAGCAGCAGTCGCAAGAGAACTAGCAGCACCAACAGAAGCAGCATCAACGGCATGAGCAGTATGGCAATAGTAGCAGTACAGAAATACTGACAGAGCCTGGACAGAAGTAGCAGCAACAGCAGCAATAGCACCAAGCAGCATCAGCATGCGCACCAGCGACGCACAGCAGCAGCAGCAGCAGCAGCAGTTTCAGCAGCAGCAGCAGCAGCAGCAACAGCCACAGGGGGGTGGCCAGGCCCGGTCCGTGTATGCGACACCCCCAAGCCCCCCCCCCCCCCTCTCCCCCCCCTGGGTTTTGAAAGATAGTGGTGCCGGGTCGGCCACCAACAAGTGTCCCAAGAGAAAACTGTCCGGCGCCGAAGGCGCCAATTTTTTTTCATACTATGTGTTTATTCTCAAAATACTCAAAATTTTGTAGACAATTCATATTTGTGTTAAAACAACAAGAAATTTTGACGTGAAGGAGGGCTACAGGAGGGCCGCAGACCCTAACAGCAACCCTAGCCCTAACCCTAGCCCTAATCAAGACTGAATATTGGGACCGAGCTGGTGGGGGAGGGAACATGAGCTATGACTGGTGAGAGACATCAAGAATGATTCACACATTGATGGCTCTTGACAAAGTGAAATTAGCTTGCAAGTGAACCCCATCACCACGAGGCCCACTTTCAAGGCTTTTTGGACTTCTGAGGGGCCAAAATGCCCCAAAATGGGCTCAAAATGGGCTCATTTCACCCGTTTGTGCACCCCAAATGGTCTAGGATGAGGTTTGGAAAAATGCGTTTTTGACCCATTTTTGGTCCCAAAACAGCCCATTTTCAAGGCATTTTGGGATTTTCGGAGGACCAAATTGTGCCACCACAAGCTCAAAACGCCCCAAAAAACACTTGTTCTAGCGTCGCACACGGTCTAAGATCATTTTTGAGAAAAGTCATCTTTTTGCCCCTACTGGACCCTGTTGACCCATTTGGGCACCCACCTGTTTGGGCTTGAGCTTGCAGCTTGCCGCAGCCTGATGGGCCTAGGTAATGGGGTCTAGGCGTCCGTTTGGGCAATTTTGAGGGGTGGAAACCACAAAAAGTGGGGGGTTGCGGGTGGAGTAGGTGCCCTCGGAATCGCATTTCGAGCCATGTAGCCAAAGATATGGCCTATTCTTGGTTTGTGGCTGTCGGCATTTGGAGCTTCTGGGGGCCTTTTTGGGCCGTTTCCGGGACATATCATGGAGTTAGAGGGCTGCAAAGAGCTCGTTGACACGGGGAAGTCAAGCCGCACGTGCAGTGTACCATTGTTTCCCTTCGTTTGGCCGTTTTGAATGTGTTCGAGGGCTTTTTTGGCCCAAAAATGGCTGCTTTTGGCCCTAAATTGCAGTTTTTGAAACTGAGGTCCGCCACTTGCGAATCCCATTGCCGGTCGCCACCGTCGGGTTGCTCGCTCAAACTTTGTGTGATTGTACTTCACACCCATAGGTATCATCCACCAAAATTTCACCCGAATCTGAAGCACCACGACGGAGTTCTGATTTTTGCCCGTTTCGCGCGTGCTGCTGCTTGCTTGCTGCTGCTGCTAAACCTGGTAGGTCCACCCTAGAGACTAAAAAGGGTTATAAAACCAAGACTTGTTCCACCAGCTCGGTGACCCTTACCTTAACCCTGATCAAGACTGAATATTGGGACCGAGCTGGTGGGGGAGGGAACATCAGCTATGACTGGTGAGAGACATCAAGAATGATTCACACATTGATGGCTCTTGACAAAGTGAAATTAGCTTGCAAGTGAACCCCATCACCACGAGGCCCACTTTCAAGGCTTTTTGGACTTCTGAGGGGCCAAAATGCCCCAAAATGGGCTCAAAATGGGCTCATTTCACCCGTTTGTGCACCCCAAATGGTCTAGGATGAGGTTTGGAAAAATGCGTTTTTGACCCATTTTTGGTCCCAAAACAGCCCATTTTCAAGGCATTTTGGGATTTTCGGAGGACCAAAATGGGCCAAAACAGTCCAAAAACACTTGTTTTAGCATCACACATGGTCTAAGATCATTTTTGAGAAAAGTCATCTTTTTGCCCCTATTGGACCCTGTTGACCCATTTGGGCACCCACCTGCTTGGGCTTGAGCTTGCAGCTTGCCGCAGCCTAGTGGGCCTAGGTAATGGGGTCTAGGCGTCCGTTTGGGCAATTTTGAGGGGTGGAAACCACAAAAAGTGGGGGGTTGCGGGTGGAGTAGGTGCCCTGGGATTTGCATTATGAGCCATGCAGCCAAAGATATGGCCTATTCTTGGTTTGTGGCTGTCGGCATTTGGAGCTTCTGGGGGCCTTTTTGGGCCGTTTCTGGGACATATCATGGAGTTAGAGGGCCGCAAAGAGCTCGTTGACACGGGCAAGTCAAGCCGCACGTGCAATGTACCCACCGTTTCCCTTCGTTTGGCCGTTTTGAATGTGTTCGAGGGCTTTTTTGGCCCAAAAATGGCTGCTTTTGGCCTAAATTGCAGTTTTTGAAACTGAGGTCCGCCACTTGCGAATCCCGTTGCCGGTCGCCACCGTCGGGTTGCTCGCTCAAACTTTGTGTGATTGTACTTCACACCCATAGGTATCATCCACCAAAATTTCACCCGAATCTGAAGCACCACGACGGAGTTCTGATTTTTGCCCGTTTCGCGCGTGCTGCTTGCTTGCTTGCTGCTGCTGCTAAACCTGGTAGGTCCACCCTAGAGACTAAAAAGGGTTATAAAACCAAGACTTGTTCCACCAGCTCGGTGACCCTAACCCTAACCCTGATCAAGACTGAATATTGGGACCGAGCTGGTGGGGGAGGGAACATCAGCTATGACTGGTGAGAGACATCAAGAATGATTCACACATTGATGGCTCTTGACAAAGTGAAATTAGCTTGCAAGTGAACCCCATCACCACGAGGCCCACTTTCAAGGCTTTTTGGACTTCTGAGGGGCCAAAATGCCCCAAAATGGGCTCAAAATGGGCTCATTTCACCCGTTTGTGCACCCCAAATGGTCTAGGATGAGGTTTGGAAAAATGCGTTTTTGACCCATTTTTGGTCCCAAAACAGCCCATTTTCAAGGCATTTTGGGATTTTCGGAGGACCAAAATGGGCCAAAACAGTCCAAAAACACTTGTTTTAGCATCACACATGGTCTAAGATCATTTTTGAGAAAAGTCATCTTTTTGCCCCTATTGGACCCTGTTGACCCATTTGGGCACCCACCTGCTTGGGCTTGAGCTTGCAGCTTGCCGCAGCCTAGTGGGCCTAGGTAATGGGGTCTAGGCGTCCGTTTGGGCAATTTTGAGGGGTGGAAACCACAAAAAGTGGGGGGTTGCGGGTGGAGTAGGTGCCCTGGGATTTGCATTATGAGCCATGTAGCCAAAGATATGGCCTATTCTTGGTTTGTGGCTGTCGGCATTTGGAGCTTCTGGGGGCCTTTTTGGGCCGTTTCTGGGACATATCATGGAGTTAGAGGGCCGCAAAGAGCTCGTTGACACGGGCAAGTCAAGCCGCACGTGCAATGTACCCACCGTTTCCCTTCGTTTGGCCGTTTTGAATGTGTTCGAGGGCTTTTTTGGCCCAAAAATGGCTGCTTTTGGCCTAAATTGCAGTTTTTGAAACTGAGGTCCGCCACTTGCGAATCCCGTTGCCGGTCGCCACCGTCGGGTTGCTCGCTCAAACTTTGTGTGATTGTACTTCACACCCATAGGTATCATCCACCAAAATTTCACCCGAATCTGAAGCACCACGACGGAGTTCTGATTTTTGCCCGTTTCGCGCGTGCTGCTTGCTTGCTTGCTGCTGCTGCTAAACCTGGTAGGTCCACCCTAGAGACTAAAAAGGGTTATAAAACCAAGACTTGTTCCACCAGCTCGGTGACCCTTACCTTAACCCTGATCAAGACTGAATATTGGGACCGAGCTGGTGGGGGAGGGAACATCAGCTATGACTGGTGAGAGACATCAAGAATGATTCACACATTGATGGCTCTTGACAAAGTGAAATTAGCTTGCAAGTGAACCCCATCACCACGAGGCCCACTTTCAAGGCTTTTTGGACTTCTGAGGGGCCAAAATGCCCCAAAATGGGCTCAAAATGGGCTCATTTCACCCGTTTGTGCACCCCAAATGGTCTAGGATGAGGTTTGGAAAAATGCGTTTTTGACCCATTTTTGACCCATTTTTGGTCCCAAAACAGCCCATTTTCAAGGCATTTTGGGATTTTCGGAGGACCAAATTGTGCCACCACAAGCTCAAAACGCCCCAAAAAACACTAGTTCTAGCGTCGCACACGGTCTAAGATCATTTTTGAGAAAAGTCATCTTTTTGCCCCTACTGGACCCTGTTGACCCATTTGGGCACCCACCTGTTTGGGCTTGAGCTTGCAGCTTGCCGCAGCCTGATGGGCCTAGGTAATGGGGTCTAGGCGTCCGTTTGGGCAATTTTGAGGGGTGGAAACCACAAAAAGTGGGGGGTTGCGGGTGGAGTAGGTGCCCTCGGAATCGCATTTCGAGCCATGTAGCCAAAGATATGGCCTATTCTTGGTTTGTGGCTGTCGGCATTTGGAGCTTCTGGGGGCCTTTTTGGGCCGTTTCCGGGACATATCATGGAGTTAGAGGGCTGCAAAGAGCTCGTTGACACGGGGAAGTCAAGCCGCACGTGCAGTGTACCATTGTTTCCCTTCGTTTGGCCGATTTGAATGTGTTCGAGGGCTTTTTTGGCCCAAAAATGGCTGCTTTTGGCCCTAAACTGCAGTTTTTGAAACTGAGGTCCGCCACTTGCGAATCCCATTGCCGGTCGCCACCGTCGGGTTGCTCGCTCAAACTTTGTGTGATTGTACTTCACACCCATAGGTACCATCCACCAAAATTTCACCTGAATCTGAAGCACCACGACGGAGTTCTGATTTTTTCCCCATTTCGCGCGTGCTGCTGATTGCGGCTGCTTGCTGCTTGCTTGCTGCTGCTGCTAAACCTGGTAGGTCCACCCTAGAGACTAAAAAGGGTTATAAAACCAAGACTGGTTCCACCAGCTCGGTGACCCTAAACCTACCCCCCCCCCCCCTTCACCCCTGGCTGGACGCCCCCCTGACCCCCGGCAGGACCCCCCCCCCGACCCCGGCAGGAACACCCCCCCCCCCCCCTGACCCCCGGCAGGACCCCCCCCCCGACCCCCGGCTGGACCCCCCCAAGTTTTGACAGATAGCTGGGGGGGATGTCGCATCAGGACCAGTTGTAGTCGCCCCCCCCCCCCCCCGTGGCAACAGCATCAGCAGCAATATTGGCAGCAACATCAGCACCACAGCATATCAACACCAGCAGCACTGCACCAACCACGGCAGCAGCAAAGCACCAGCAGCAGCAATAGTTACGGCCATAGCAGCAGCCCAGCAGCTGTAACAGAGGTGTCTGGAGAACCAGCAGCAACCACAGCAGTACTAGCAACGGCAGCAGCAGCGGCAGCTGTAGCAACGGGCAGCAGCAGCAACATCAGCAGCATGCAGCAGCAGCACCAGCACCACCACCAACAGCAGCATGGGCATCAGCAACAATGGCAGCTGCAGCTGCAGCGGTAGGGCGAGCACCAGCACAAGCAGCATATATAGCACCAGCATTTTGCAGCAATGCTGGCAGTAGAGACCAACAGCAGCAAGGCCCCCGGAACATTGCTACCTATATTGGTTGCATTTTGGGGCTGATTTCCCCGCCAAAACTTCCAAGTGTTTTTCCAAGGGATTTCGAAAAATGCCAACAAATACCTCAAATATGCAATCCAAGCAATTTCAATATGGAACTGTTCCATTCGTAAACTTTCTTGACCTTATTGAAGTATGCTGTCTATGAGTGTACAGCATTTGGAGCAGCAAGGACAGCAGCAGCAAGGACAACAGCAGCAGCAGCAACAGCAGCAGTAAGCCAGGGTGCAGGAATTGAAATCTTTATGTGTCGCACCTGCATGCAGGCATAGAGCAGCCAAAGAAAAGACATGGAAGGGCATATGGATCATGGGAACACATATGGATCACGGATCCAGCATCCACTGTGTGTTCAAAAGGCAGTACACTTTGTCCGCTGAGTGTGACGTGTGCTGCAGAGTGCAGCCCACCACTGGCACAAATTCCCTCATCGCTTCTGAATCCAAGATTTCAGGGCCTCCACAAGTTTGTTCATGCTTTGAGGAGGTTGAAAAAGTAATGAAGGTGCAGGGATAAAGACCAAGTGATACAACACTATGTTCCTAATCTAATCACTAATCACGAATCCAATATGTGAAGCAATCAAGCATGATTGCAGCTGAACAGGGTGCAGAGGCAAAATGCATTTAATCTTTGCTGTAGAGGCCACATACATTGCTTTGGCTTCTCTTCTTTGTAGTCTCATGAGGCTCATGAGCAGAAGATGTATGGCAAGGAGGAGCAGCTGATTTCCAATGAAAAGAAAATGCAGGACGATATTCAGCAGAGCAGCGTTTCAGATGAACGAGCCCGCAATCGAAGTCGGGTCTGTGAGATCAATATGTATGTATCCCTCGTCAACCAAGAGATCAGCTCTTATTTGGACCAGGAAGAGGCATCATATTACAGCAGTTACAATGCAGACCTTAGATAGTGTCTGTTTTCAACCAACATGCCCTTCAGCGGAGGTTGGGGGCATGCACCACATGAAGGTGTGAAATTTTGCATGTGGGCTTTTTACAATGAGATATAGTTGTCGTCAACAATTCCTCATCCCTGGGGCACTCCGTTGCATCTTGCACTACATCCCCAGTTCAGTGATTCCCTGGTCAGAGTTGCTTCCTTGAAGCACAAGGCAGGCCATTTTGAGTTGGTGCATTTTCACCACACTCTGCTATTTTGCTGTTGTTCATCCCTCGCACATTCACCTGCTCTAAAAAATGTATATGATTCTTTGCTACCCAAAGTTGTGTCCCAGATTTCATTTCCGATTGCACATAATCTAACCATAGCACTGACTGATCTCTTGAATGTCTATTAACACGGTGAGTGCAACAGAATTTCACCTGTCTAACCTACCTGAGTGTTAAGTTGTAGTTGTGCACC
Organism: Eutreptiella sp. 'Long Island Sound 2002'; assembly: GCA_964036045.1. Lineage (NCBI taxonomy): Eukaryota > Euglenozoa > Euglenophyceae > Eutreptiales > Eutreptiaceae > Eutreptiella > Eutreptiella sp. 'Long Island Sound 2002'. The sequence goes on from OZ038383.1 coordinate 132,354,645, forward strand.
ATTGGCACACTGGCCTCCATTGACAGCTCTGCAGCATTTGCTTTTCGTCTACGCTGCCCCAAGGCTGCATTGAGTTCTGAATTTGTGTGGTCAAATTGAAGTTCAAGAAGAAAATGGCCTGATGAAGGGGTTCACAATGATATGATATTGTGATCCCAAGACAGCGATTACTGAAGACAGCAATGGGCAGGATATCAGCAGTGTTGTAGCGACTGTGTCAAGTTCTGCATTTATTTCATTGCAGCCCACATGGATTAGGGGCTGGCGGTCTATTTTCTGTCAAATGCGTCTTTTCCATGTTTCCCATTTTGTCTGGTCAACCTGCACCATTCCTTCATTCAATCAGTGGCAGTTTACTCCGCCTGGGCAATCAATCCACACCATGGAATCTGGGAACGTAGTTTTTCCATTTATTCACCAAAGTCCTAGATTTGCAATACCATGAGCTGAAAAAAGGGGAAAACCCAAATGAAAGAGTCCCAAGTACACAACGCATCGTACATTTTCAGTTACATTATGCAGTTAGAAACAGGTCATTTTTTCTTCGATTTAGGCATCTGAAAAGTAACATCAAAACAAACACAACAACAACAACAACAACAACAACAACAACAACAATTAATTTGAGTTAAAACAGCAGAAAATCTGATGAAGTATTGGGTTCATTTAGTGGCTGGATTTGGTTTGTTTTTATCTCATGAGGCAAATCGCATTTTGAAAGATGCATTCTTGGTGGAAATTCATTGTTTTATGGTGCGGTGGTAGCTCCCGCGTGAGTTGACACGAGCGGTTCAACAGTGGTTGTCAGCGGTGATTCAGTGACGCAATGTCCTGAAGTGATCTACCTTCCACGTTATGTAGAGGGCTCCATGTAGGGGCATGCAAGGTCACATGGCAAACAAATTGATGGCGCCGATTTTTTTTTTGTTAAGCGTTGAGGTGGCGTGAGTGGTAGGAGGTGTAGCCAGGCAGCGGGTGTGACCCAATAGAAAGCGGACCGTGAAGCAAAGCAGGAGTCAAAAGCAGAGTGCTGTCCAAAATAGGCGGCGCTAGTTCCAAAGCTCAAGAAGAGCACCTGTTTGTAGCTTTTCAGTTAAGTGAAGGACGGATGCTGTTGAGACCACTGTAACCCCATAGACCCTGTAAAGAGTGACCGGTTGTCCTATTCAGACTAACCGACTTTTGGACCCACGCACCTACCCATCGGAGCGTACCTACCCCAGTGCTTTTCTACCCACCCACCTACCCACCCATACTCCGATTCTTCTGCTCCAGTCCGTCGACTCTTGCGGCACATGTGCCTTGTAGCCGTGGCTCGCCGACCCCGAATGCTTTGGGCCAATGGATTTGTGCTTGTGACAGACAAGGGAGATGTAGCTGAGATGGGGGCGAGGGGGGGCGGGGGTTAGTCGAGTGTGAAGGAGAAGTTGACAAGGCCAAATATGGCCCTACCCAATGAAAGAGATGATGCCTTCCACGGATTCCACGGATTCACACACCTAATCAAGGTAAACACTACCGCAAAGAGATACACCATAGGGGTGACGAAGGTCCGGTCACCCTATTACGTTCCTTACGTACCCTACCCAACCAAATATTCTTAATTCGTTGGACAAAAAAGTCTCTGACATGACTCCAAATGAAATGGATGCAGAGATCTCGAATCAATGCAATTTGATACATACACCGTATACTTTTCCCAAGGTCTCGAATAGCATCTCAAAAGCAACAATGACAACATTGGTTGACATCTATCGCACACACGTTTGGCTCATGTTCATCACTAATATAACATTATGACCATGGTGTTGATGGCAAATGTATTTCCTTGACCATTCCAAAATTTGAAAATGCTATTCAAATGTTTCCCTCTCTCATCAATGCCTTTGCAATCATAGACAATTGCATTTTGTACTTTCAGCTAATTTGGAATCCTTGCCATACATTTAGCACTTGGCTATTTTAACAGGTCTAAAGCATTTTTCTACCTGCACAAACCACATTTGCTTCTTTGTCAAAATCAATTGTTGTTACCTGAGTTGATGAAAAAGCATTTTTGTAACCAATACTTCAAGTTTTACAAACCACCTAATCCAACATTAATGCGTCAATGGTCTTGAAAATAAGAGCTTGTAAGAGTATGTTATCCATTCCCTATTCGTACAAACATGCTGTCGCCAAGTCAGGTGGTACCCAATCCCGTTCTTGGAATGAACTAGTCGTACACATATTACCACCCGCCCTATGTATACTACACAAAACTGCCACCATTGAGTGCTAAGATAGAGTACAAAGACTGGAAAAAAGTTGTATTTTTGCCAAGCATGACTCCATGGCCCTACGTTTTCTTCGCACATGTCCAACATCTATGTTCAGCCCCGCCGAAAGCTGACCCCGAGCCGTTGTCAACAAAAAACTTTGCCTGCACACATCACATGCGGTTAGTCTTAAGTATGATAATATCACCCAACATTATTCATTGTATCTTAGTATTTGTCCCACCAAAAATGAGGTAAAAGCATTATTGCCTATAGAACCAATCACATGTTCGTGGAATGTGATGAAACCCCCATTCGACATCTTTTCATTGGCTAACTAGAGATGTTCATTAGGGATACCACCACTGCTCAACTTGGTTCACAGCCCATGGATTTTTATGTATTCTGGCATGAATGCCTACTCTATCCAGTGGTCTGCAACCTAGGTGCTAGGGGCACCTCTTTTTGGGAGGGCCTGGGTTCAAACCCCGGTTGGCCTAGCTGAGTAGGAAACACCCTTGTGACATGGCAATGACCTCACCGTCACATGCCATGCCACCACAGCACTAAGGGGCCCAAAAACAAAGAGTGCACATCTCAGTGTGGCACTATTTCAGAGAAGGAGCCCATGAGGGCAGTTTTCTACCTTGATTGGTTTGTTTTGTAACTATCTTTTCGAATCATCAGTCAGAGGTTGATCTATTGTTGTGAGTACTTGCTACTTGGTACATCTATCTTTCTTTGATTGCAGCCCTTCATGTTTGGAGTATAAGATCCTGAATCGTGCCCTAGTTGGGCTCGGCATTGGGTCTTTTCCTTGGTTTCTAAAATACACAAAAACCATAAGAGCACGCAAGCAGCAGGAAACAAGCAGTGAAACATCAACACCAATGAATCATTCGAAGCATATCTTTCTTTCTAGGCGCCAGAAACGCATGCGAGAATCGGCTGTGGCATACCGCGGCTATGGAGGAGCTATTGCTTAATGAGGATGTAGATGGCTATGAGATAGTGGGTCACCGGGCGCACGCTCGACACCACATGCTACCGTTTGACAAAGAAGCTCTGCTACGCGGCTTGGTTGCATCCACTACTCTCATGGACCATCATAAGGTAAAGTCCCCGGTTGTTGGGCCAATGTTCTTACATTTGTGCAAATGGTAGCGATTAATGTTGCACGCTGAATAGCAGCACACCGATAGTAAAAACAATGAATTTTGAAATCCTGTGTTTGGTGCATCTTCAGATTTCAAATTTGCTTGTTTAAATAATGCTGGAATGGGCGCGGCCGCGGTGCCGGATTTTGGGGCCGGGCCAAAAGGTGTACCACAAAAAAGGAAGAAAAGAAGAGGTAAATTTGCATGTTATTTACGTGTAAAAGAACCGGATTGAACGGAATTTCAATTTCTTTCGTTTCCTATTAAATGATGCGAGAATCTCCCCCAGCGGTGTTGTCCGTGGTTGAAGGAGGTTACCACCACCTCCAAGCAGACGGCGAAAGGACCTCCCGCTACCCAACGAAAGCCTAAGCCGCCTGCCGTCGCCCTCACAGTGTATCCAATGCCCAAAGACACAACGGTGTTTGAGATGACAGTCGCTGAAGCCCTTGCAAGGCGACGGAGTGTGAGAAGTGCCGCCAAAGCAGTTGGAGCTCACCGCGAAATTGTGGCTAGTGCAATGGAGAGATACAGGTGTGGGCGAAGCTGCTCGCTACCATGCATGGTTCGGCTGCGCGTTCGTAATTGTGGCGCGATACAACGCGACGCGTCGCCGTTACATGCAGCCGCGAGTGACGAAGCGCAGTGTGTTGCTCCCTCCATCCCTCCCCGACCTCAATGTGTAGCAAAGGCGAACCAATGCAACTAAAGCGAGGACCGAAGCCGACGCGAAATGAAGAGGAGTTGATTGCGTGGATGGACAGTTAAGCAGATGCCAGGCGGGCACCGACGATGAAGGACATCAAGGGGCACGCTGAACATATGGCGAAGGCGCTTCCGGGTAGTGTTGTGCCGCGCGTCAGTTGTAAGGTTCAGAAAAAGTGGTACTTTTTAAGAATAGGCACAAAAACTTCGTAGGGGGACAGCCTCACTGTTTGAAAGCCAGTGAGCTACAACCAACTTAACCAAAGAAGAGTGGGTGTCTTTCTTCAACACTTCCCTCAAACTTGCTGTTACTAGCGTAAATTTTGAAGCAACGTACATCCATAACATGGATGAGACTGGGGTTTTCAGAAATTTTGAGACAGTGGGGCCTGCAGTATGGGTTGTCGCCCAAAAACGGACCTGAGTCGCATCGCAAGCAGTCTTATGTTTGGCAAGGATACTTTGAAATGAGTTTTCTGTTTGGGTTTGGCCTTTGTGCAGAATTGTGAAAGAAAAAGTAGGCGTGAGATGAGGTTTTCATAAATTGGAGCTCCAAAGAAAAATTGCAAAAGGGTCAAAAAAGGAGGTATATAGGCCTAAAAAGGACGAAATCAAGAGGAAAAAAAGTATTTCACCCCATGTAGATGTGTCACGAAAAAAATCAACGATGTAAAAGGGTTGACAACTACCACCCATGGGTCGGGCGGATCATAAAACGGAAAAGGGTGCTAAGAAACCGTCCAAATCATACGCGAGGCCCAAAAGGGTTTTGGGCACAATACGGCCTCATGCACGGCAAACTAGGTCGAAATACGGGCTAAAACGCCAAATTTGGGTTGGTTATGGATGTGACAACATGTACATCAATGGTCTAATGCCCCAAGGGGCAATGAAACAAAGGATTTTCTATAGTGGTTTTCTCCCCAACAGTGAGTGGTACAGCAACTGGCAACCGGTACGATACCCGGGGATTTTGCCTTACTTACCTATGTGATCAACAAACACCCCTACTCACGGGTGAGCTTCTGGTGCTTGGTACGCGGGAACATGTATCCCTGTATACTCTCTCACACAAAATGTGCATTCACATTCGGGCGACCTTGGCCTACCGATGGCATGTAAACATGGATTATATGTACTCCTGGTGTGCGAGACGGGAGTTTTTGATGGGACGGGAGATGAAGCTGCCCTTGCATGCCGACCTTGCATGCCGACCTTTAATCGACGTATATGGCCGCTGTTGCTAGTGAAAGAGCCGCCAAACCGGCCACAGCTAGCGGTGTAGCCCAGCGGTTACCGTGCCGTTGCAAGCCATGAGAAACTTTTCGCCGTACGGGAAAATTGGGATGCCGCACACTACATTTCGGTGTTACAAACATGGTAAGCTTCAACTCATGCAGTTTTTGGACCGTTTCACCTATGACAGAACAGGGTGCACGGGCTGTTGCTCCTGGCAGGACTGCTTCTCTCGCTCAGCATAGCCTTAGCCGCACAGCCAAGTGCTGGTGGCATTTTTGGCATGCTGAATTTTGGTCGACTGGGCAGCGGGCGCCTACTTCCACCATCCTCTTCCTTCGGGGGAGGTTTCTTATCTTATGGCGCTCTGCGCCCTGTGTGCGCTCGTGTTTGTGCGAGCGTCAAATGACGCTTGGCGTTGCTGGATGAATGCACAACCAGCCGACACCACCAAGGCACACCACTGAGTGCGACATGACCCCACACCACACGCCAAACCGGCAAACCAGACACACCCAAACGGAAAAGAAAGCACACCATGACAAACAACACCGACAACAGCACACACACGCACAAACACACACATACACACAGGCACACACACACACACGATGTAACTGCAGACAAGAACAAAGCAAGAAAAGCGGTGGAAAGAAACTCCTCAGGGAGAGCAGCACTGTCCTAGACGTCTTAGACACACACACACACACACACAATGAGAACCGCGAAAACAAGAACAGAGCAAGAAAAGCGGTGAAAGAAAACTCCTCAGGAGCTGCAGGGCAGCCCTAGATATCTTTCGGTCTGTCGTACACACACACACACACACACACAACCGAAACACACCACGGCCAACAACAGAGCACGAGACAACCACACTGACACACACCACACACACACACACACACACACAGCACCAGATACAAGCCAACCCGGCCACACATGGCAACAGTGGACCGATGTATGGATACTCTGGCCTACCTATGGTATTGATATACCCAATTAAGTGGAGATGTGAACCTCGCAGTCTGAGCAGGACTATAAATTGTGATTTCGCGCAAAAAAAATTTCAACATAAAAATCATTCTGGCCAGCTGGCTCCTAACCAATGCTCATCAGCAACACCACTGCACTGACCCTCGCCCTCAAAATTCCCCAACAACCAAAATCCATCAAATACAAATACACATGTAGCTCTTCTCCACATGTGCCATAGATCCAGATAGATCCAGGCAAATAATGTCCTTAATTTTTCTCTTGAAGTGTCCTTCATCACAACAAAGCCAAGCGATGCGATTCCAACCGCAACCTGCGGTCTTCCGAAACAGGCCTTGTCCTTCTTTCGCGCCGCAGAAAAAAAGAGAACAGAGATGAGGGTGCGCAGTGCACCTGCAGTGTTCAATCAGCCCAGGACAGAAGTCGGCTGGCAGCAGCAACAGCAGCAGCAACCGCACTCCATTCCATTTCCAGCATGTAGAGGGTATTTTCAATCCTCACTCCATCCCCTGCTTTACGACCCTCCAACGCACGCATTCCTCAGGTTTGGACCCCCACCCGCCCCCCCGCCCTGGGCCATGGTCCTGTGTGACATTCCCCACCATTCAAGGTGGAGAGCACCCTCCAATCTTCCTGCCATTGGTAATGAATGCGTTTCGCTCAGGTCTTGACGACCTGGGCGTCTGCACCATTGTAACCCCCCACCCCCCCCCATGGGCTGGGGCCAAAGCCCTGAAGCAAGGCTTCGGGTTCTCAACACCTCCGCAGCGGTGGTGGTGGAACACGGAAAGAGTGCAGCGGCAGCTGCGGCGACCCCCCCCCCCCCTGTGCCTTCCAGCCAAAAGGGGGGCGCCCATATGTGGCACTATATGCACACTGTGGGCTGCACGTTCATTTCTGTGTATTACAGGCTGCACTTCCTTGTACAGCCTCAGGTTCGTTTCTGTGTATTACAGACTGCACTTCCTTGTAAAGCCTCAGGTTTGTTTCTGTGTATTACAGGCTGCACTTTCTTGTAAAGCCTCAGGCGTTTGGTTTGGCCTGGTACTGTTGTTCTGTCCTCTGTCTCCCAGAGTGCACGGCGAGATACACAATAAACAGTATCCACACACATGTGGTCTTGCAGCTGTTTCGCATTTTTCTGCGAATTCATGTCAAGTCAATTCGCATTGTTCATGACTGATTTTCACCAATTGGTGCATGCACAGTGGAAAAGCTCGGGAAGAAAAGTTTAAAAGAAACGGGAAGAGAAGTTTAAGTACAGCTTAAGGTGTCGTGGACTGTCCTACGCCGAACAGAAAACAATTCCCATGCTTCAGAGTAATGCCCTGCCCTGCTTTGTGGGTCTTGGACAATCTGAGATTTTCAGTTTTCTATTTTTTCTTTTCTCAGCTGTCGCCTCAGGTTGTCACACCACACTGCACTGTAACATTTGCTTCACTCAGGACCCCGCCAACACGACCAACTTCAACCTCAAGCCAATGGTTTCCCCGGACAGTGCTGAGGCACCTTGAGCTGAAAATTGGCCCCAATTATTTTGTAATCTTTTGTGTAAATATGCGGCTGTCCATCGGTGAACCTCGCAGTGGAGCAATGTAGTGTGTGGTTTTCGGTGGGCAACCGCCATGCATAAAAAAAAAAGTGCATGCACATGTTCCCACTAAGAGGACCCCGCAGCACTCTGGACCAGCCCACACCTTCACCCTCACCTCCTGTGATATGGTTGTACCCAATCCTTTTGTTCTTCTGCTTCCAAATGAACTGCGGTGGACTTGCCCAGGCGGGGGGTATAAGTCGCCACAGAATGAATGAATGAATGAATGAAGTGTTGTTCGCAATGAGATGGCGGACGTGGCAACAGGTCAGAGGGGGTGCTGTGTGATGAGTTTGGGCCGACGGGAGTGGCCGGAGAGTGCGAGTCGTGCATCAGGCACATCGATTTTGTGCAAACACCGCTGGCCGTTGGGCAGAGCCCCGTTAAGTATGCCTTTACTTTTTTTGGTGTTGGATGTCTCTGGGAAGAATCCAAGAATCGGTTTTGGAAAAGGCCCGCACTATCTCGCGTTCATACTGCGGGTACATCTTGGCCAACCGATTGGCCCGCCAGGACTCTACGAATTCGGTGTAGGGCTTGATTTTCATGTTCTGCATATTGGCCCGAGCGAACTGCAGCCCCAACAGCGCAAAGCTCAAAGTCCCCATCACAGGCTCCATCCAGCCCCATGACCACCTGGAAACACACAGCACATCTGGAAATGGGGTGCCCATTGGCGTGAAATTGTTAAGTGGGTCTCTGAGGAGCAGTGATTGTGATTGGCCTGATCGGAGAAGGGGGCTTGGGCACAACAGCCCTCCTCCTCTGGTCCCTGACCAGGGGTCTGTCGACGCGCGAATCAACTCATCCGCCGTGATCGACAGCGCTGCCTTTCTGCCTACCACAAACCAATTCCGTGGTGTGGCCTGCGGGATACGCAACACCACAACAGCGCACTGCGTAAACTGGTGCCCCAAATGGAGTGAAGGCCTCAGCACGAAAGGGACTGGAAGGGCGCATGGGGTTGCAATTCTAGACCCACACAGGGGCTGTGGTGGCCAGAGGCCCCGGAAGGGGTGGAAGGGGGGGCAGGCTCCAGCCGGCGGCCGGTGTGTGTGTGTATGTGTGTGTGCATGTGCGCCGGGCCAGATCAGACCATTCAGATTCCTGTGGGGGGCATAAAGGCTGAGTGAGTGTGCCGGTTGGTACTTCCGGGCGTGTGGACATGTGGCTGCTGGGACCCCCTGTCGGAGGGGTCAAACATTTTTTGGACGAAACAAATTTTGACGCTAGCATAAATACCTCCAAATGATTGGCGTGACGTCGCAATCATTTCGAGGGATATATGTTGAGGTACCCCAGGGGGGGGGGGGGTTGGCACAAGGCCTCGGTATCTGATCGTTTGCCTTTGGCGGCGCCAATTGGCCTCTCGCCACTGCTCATTCTGACCCTCTGTGGGCCTGAACGTGTTTTGGTTGTGTCAACGGAGCCCCTGGATGCCTTGTCCTGTTTGACTACTCCAGGGTCGGCTGTCCCGGAGACGGGCTGTTGCCCGTGCCGTTGACCAGGTGCATCCAGCTGCACACTCCAAGTCCATGCAGGGGTTTGCTGACTCCAGCACTGACTTGAGCGCGCTGGGGTGTGCATCTGCAGGATAATTTTCCTGACAGGGGCTTCTAACAACCACAATGCTTCTTTCCCGTTTTTCCTTTCCTTGTTCTCCTTCTGCGCTCCGCACCGTTTTCGGCGAGCGCGGTCTGCCCTGTCCTGTTACCCTCCTTGGTTCGTCCCTTTCCCCCTGCCCAATTTCTTCCCCGCCCTCTCCATTCTTTCTGCCCTGGGGGGCATTGGGTGGCGGGGGTGCGTGTTGCTGTAGGGAGGGGGTACAGGAGGGGGCGGGGGAGGGGGAGTGGGAGTGGGAGTCTCCCTGCCCCCTCCTTCCCCTTGAGGAGGGAGATCCTGGCTCAAGGGGGCTCCTTGTTGGTGTCGGTGTTGGTGTGGGTGGTTTTGGCCACTTGCTTCTGCTGGCCCACATATCCCAGTCTGTCATGAGCGTAGTTGCATGCTGTTTGCTGGCATGATGGCCTTAGCTTGCGCGGCGGTGGTAGACCATGCACATAGCGCCCGCCGTCAGTCTAAGGGTTCGGGACCGGGGCTAGTTCCCCTTCGTACGCGTCCCTGCAGTTGGGGCGAGGGAGGAGTCCGCGGCCTCCCCCCCCTCCCCTGTAAAGAGTCTGTCGGCTCATCACCCAGGGTCCGCGGTGCCCCGGGCGTCTTTTCTGGGCTGTCCTTTGCTGTCCTGGGCTGCCATCTATTGTTGTTGCATGGGTGAGCGTGTTCCGCCATTGGTGTCGGTGTTGGTGCGGCGTTGGCGGCGCTGCAGGGGTAGACGCTGGGGCGTGGTGCGGGGGGGGGGGGGGGTCCATTCTGAGTGGAGTCAGCGTTGCTGCTGGTGATGTGGTTTCCTGTGGCACTGGCAGCCAAATCAGTCTCAATCTTCGAGTTCTGACGGGGCTGCGTCCGCCATCGGTGACCCATAACACTCAGTTGCCGGACGACCTGTGGTTCGGTCGCCGCCAACATCAGTGCCCTGCCACTCTCTCGTCTCCCCCACATCTCTGTGCCCCTGTGTGTTTGTTGTGGTGTGTGGTCTTCTGCGTTGCTGTGTGAGTTAGTGTTCATACGTTTTCAACCCCAGTTCTGCTGCTATGATGTTAGCGTGGTTTAGTTGGGCCATGAGTCTCACCGAGTCGTCCACTGTGAAGTGTATCCCTTCTCCCACGATAAACACTTCAGGTGCTCATCTCCTTTCCTCCGGTACCCACGCACAGCCTGCCACTACCTGCATCAGGTAGACTCTATCTGGCCCCAAAAGGTACATTCGTGTTCCTCCATTCGGGTAGTCTCCCGTCCACCCCTGTCTCCTCTTTTCCCTCAGGATGCGGTCCCCCTGTAGCCTGAGTAGTGCTGTGTACCACCTGAATTTCTCTCCAAAAAACAGTGTGGGGGGGGGAGGCTCTCCCTGCTGCCTGCACATAACTGCTTGCTGCCGCTGGCTACTTGCTGTGATTGTGCTGCACCCGCTACTCGATGCAGGTTGCCGGCTTCTGACTGCCTACCCATGTCCCGTGGGAAGACTCCAGTCAATGACCGAGGTCTAGCTTTTGCAGTTCCTCGTTGGCGTCGAGGGGGATCTAATGCATCGGGTCACAAGGGCAAGCCAGTGTCCGCGGGTACATTCTGGCTGACAGACAACCAGTTTTGGCGGAACCTTTGGAAGACTGACCTTGTCTGATGAAGCCATCCACCAGGAGCTTCAGAAACTGGGTGACCTGGAGGCACACAACGCGGCACGTTCTTTGCTGTTTTGCACCTGGCACCCTCCAGCAGGGCTGGAGCTGGGGCCGCACCTCAGAACCCACCCCCCCTCCTTGAGGAAATCCACACAAAGTTGTCATGCCTCTGAAAGATGGGGACGCGGTGAGCTGGGAACACACCCTCCGACTTCGAAAATTGTCTCAATCCCCTCCAAACCTCCGTCTGGAAGGTCGTGCTTGGCATAGTTCGCGTTGAACCAGACGGCAGTCGGCTTGTGGAATGTCATCGGGATTGACACAATGGCACCAACGACGCCAAGGAAGACTCCCATCCTGAGCAACGCGGCATGGTTTCCGGCTCAGGACCCCCGCAAACGGTCATCTGTTGCATCGCCAGATGGGAGTTCTGGCACTCAGCAATGCACTGCGATCCACATTTTCCTGATTTTCCCGGAAACAACATTTTCGTCCAGATCCCTCTTATTCTGACTTGCCTCAACGCACTCACCTCCAAAAGTGCAATTTTCCGTGTTTTCGATGTTGACCCCCCTCCCCTGCAGGAGTGCGGTAGGAACACGACGGAGTGGACCGCGACAGACCAGTTCTTCTGATGATCAATGCCTTTTCCCTGTCCTGTTGGGCTTTACACGCAGGCCACCCCCCTCCACCCTTCAGTCCCCCCGACGCACACATACGTTTTGCACTACCGTGTTGGTCGCCCGCACACCCACATGAGGGTATGCTGTGCTATCGTGCAGATGCCTTAGGCATGCGCCAGGTACAAAGAATGACGCTGTCCCTCAAAATAGTTGGGCTTCATAGAGGTCCATAGATCGGCGTGAGGGCCCGGCTTTGTGCGGTTTCAATGGGGGAACCCCTGCGCTGCGTGCTACTGTTAAGACATATGGTCCAGGAAAGCCTGCAAAGTGACCTTACAAACGCCCACCTAAACTGGCCTGTGAATAGTCCTTTAGTGCCCTTTCAAAGGCAAAACCATGTAGTATCACGTTTGCACACCTTTTGAGTGGTCGCGGGCAACCACATTACTACTTTTTCCCACGAATTCTTGGCCAAATAGTTGCGCTGCACTCAAAGCGCCCCCAATGTTGACGGCAGCATATGCCACAGGTCAGCGACCCACACAACATTTGCACAGAACACTTTTGACTGCCATGGCCTCCTCCAGAAACAATACCGAGTTCACTGAGGCACCACCACAATATATGAAAGACATGCAACCCCCCCCCCCCCCGGCTATACGGGGCCACTGTGGCAGGGTAGGGGGTACTGTGCGGGTACAGTGCTGCCCAAGGGGGTTGCCCATGAGGGCGTGCTACTTCTGCGGCAAACACCCGGAACGGGGGTGGCTCGCACAACACGGGGGCATGTGTTTCGAAGACAGGAGGGTGGAGTTCCACCGATGGTGGGCACAGGGCTGGGTCCAGGGAACGCCCCCCGCCCCCCCAGCGCGCACAAGTCAGTGCTGGAGTCAGCAAACCCCCGCATGGACTCAAAGTGTGCATCTGGATGCACCTGGTCAACGGCACGGGCAAAAGCCCGTCTCCGGGACAGCCGAACCTGGAGTAGTCAAACAGGACAAGGCATCCAGGGGCTCCGTTGACACAACCAAAACACGTTCAGACCCACAGAGGGTCAGAATGAGCAGTGGCGAGAGGCCAATTGGCGCCGCCAAAGGCAAACGATCAGATACCGAGGCCTTGTGCCAACCCCCCCCCCCAAGCCCCCCCTGCTTCAGAGGCAAGGTTTCCTCTCAAGCCCATGAATACATTCATCTCCCACAACCAACAAGCCTTGTTCAAAAGTCTGCAAAGGCAAGACGACTAAGGGAGAATGGCACATGTGGGCTACAGGACGAAAATGTGAAAATTCGAAGGCGCAGGGTAGAAATTTGCCATGATTCACTGAATGGCTCGAGTTCAACCAGCCCCGGCTTTCTTTCCAACGGCCATGCACCAAAGGAGGCAGGAGGCCCCCTCCCCCTGCTGCCCCCTTCCCCGTTCCTCCTGCGTTAAGGGCCACTGGCGATCCAGTATTTTGCTCAATTTGTTGCGTATAATATGGTTTTCGGTGTCTTTCGTGTGTTACTTGTCCTGCAGGCTTCACTGTGGAGCAGGTTGTGATAGGGAACAGGGCAGCGCTGTCCTTGTCTCCTGGGCAGAATGTAGCTTTGACCGTACCCTAACAACTAAGGCAAGGGCTGTCACACACCTGAACATCCATGGCAGATCGCTGAAGGTGCCTGAGCTGTGTGTGGGGTTGGGACAGGAACTAATTGGGAACAGAACCAAGAGGTGGCGGTCAATTCTTAACCCTCACTCAATCCTCCAACCAGTCCCCAAGAAGGGGGGGAGGGGGGGTTGGCATGACGCCATGGTTTGTTGTTCTCGTCTGCAGCTGGCGGCGCCTACTGCCCTTCCCTTGGACCCTTTCCCTCCGCAGGCGGTGGTGCCCATCGGCCTCTCTGCACCCTGTGTCCTTCCTCTTCCTCCTTGCCCTATCCTTCCCTCTCCACTTCCCTTTCCTTTCCCTTGGCCTTTCCCTCCATAGGCCATGTTGCCCATCGGCCTCTCACCACTCCTTCCCTTTCCATTCCCTTTGTGGGGGGGGGGGGGCGGGGGCTGGTCTAGGACCCCCCCCCCAACTCTATTGGTGTAAGATTGTTGGTGGGACCCTGAGGAGGGGGATGTGTTGCAGTGCACTGGCCCCTGGTCAGGGACCAGAGGAGGAGGGCTGTGGTGCCCAGACCCCCTTCTCCCGTCACAATCCCCGTGCCGCCGATGGAGAACATTGCACACCTGAACCCACGCATCCCGCGCGCCCCTGAACAACACATACATGTGTGGCAGGTGCATGACCCACGCCTTGGAATCGTTGATTGCGTCCATTTCCTGGACCTTCAACGTCGCCTCCGGCCACGAGATGTTGTCGACGCGCATGACTTCCCGCACCAGGCGCTCCTTCGTGGCCTCGTCAATTCCTGCGGGACAACGGTCGCGAGAGCGTAGGGCGGCCGTGCCCCCCAAGAAGAGGAGCAACCCGCTTTCATCAAAGCCGCTGATCATCACTGGGCAGTCAAGTCAGGCGTGATCAGGTAGAGCTGGATCCTGCTGAGTCGGACAGGAACGTGGCTGGCCCTACTGAATTCTGGTTGCAGCACGAGCGGATATTACCGAGTGGCTGATTCTGAACGAAACTCAAGTTCCCTGCTGGAGCCTGGCGGGATGTCTGGGCATGTAGTGGCTGTCTAGGCATAGTGTGGGATTGTGTTGGGGATTAAGCGACAAACTTTGGCAGGTAACTGCCATGTGTTGGAGGTCAACTGGAAACCGCTCGTTGGCTGACAGGCCCGGGCCTTTGGCTGTCTCAACACGTAAAAAAAAGGTCGGGTCTGCAGCCCTGCAGCGGAGGGGCGACAGAACCAACGCGTCCTGCCGTCCCCACAAGGGCGTTGTTTCCCCGCACCCCGAGAAGACACGAGCAGCGGTGGCACCGTGCCCGAGAGTGGGCTCACAAACCATTCAAATGCACAATGCTCACCAAACCAGGGCCCACTTTGCCCAAAGGGTAGGTCCTTCGACAGACGTTGGCTGCAAACCCCCCGAATAGGCCCCCAATGACAGAAATTTTTGATCGTGGTGGGCAAACCAGAAAATGGAACCGCCAAGTTGCGTGGGTGCAAAGGTACGGAGACAACGCCTCGGGTCGTTCTGACAAAGGCGTCGTTCTCGCAAGGGAGGGGGCGGTTGACGACCTCCAGCGCAGCCGGTGGTCGAAGGTCGGCGTCATTGCACATTCCTTATGAAGCGCTGAAACAGGAAGAGGCGAGGACACGAATCACGCGCCTTCATCCGGCGTAGCACAAGGGCAAACCTTCAAGTGCAAGAATAGCAATGGATTCGTTCGTGAGTTCGCGATAGTTCCGAGGCATCCTGTTCGCATCAGGAATCGTTGGGTAATCGCCGGACGAGGTCCACCGGGCCTGCGTCGCCAGCCGTGAAAATGCAAACGGGGTGACACGGCTGATGCGAGAAGCCAACATCTCGAAAGAAATCTGTATCAAAGGCGCACAGCATGCACTTGCGCATGTGTATGTGTGTTTGGGGGGGGGGTCCCACTGCAGTGAAAGCGCGTGCGCTCTCAATGCCAGGCACATCGGAGACTCATCTGGCAACGAGGGGAGGGACATGTAAAACTCTGGAATGATACATGCAGCATATGTCTCCCTAATTTTCACGACATCCAGTAGATGGCATGCCCTATCCCCCCTGAAACGGGAGCAGGGTGCAAGTCCATGCCCTCACCATGCATGTCCTCATCACCGAACCCCTATCCCATGGAGAGCTGCAAAAGAGGGGTGAAGATCTCTTTCACCTGAAGCACGTGCGCATGTGTGTGTGAGGCCCAGGTATTTGAAACATGCTCAGAGCATTCGCTATTATACAGCACCTCTCTACACCTCTGTCCGCACTGCAGCAATGTTTGGATACTCAGCCCCATGCGGCCTTTCCTACCTCTCTACACGACAGAAAGACTACCCCGCGCCCCATGTCAATGGCCTGGGCCATGTTTCTTCTTTTGAAGGGGGGGTCCGGTGACAATGGGGACCATGTTTCTTCTTTCGAGGGGGGGGTCCATTCACATGCGCATGGGGGGCCCTTTGACTTGCATTCTCGTTGAAAATTCAGAAAATTCTATGTCAGCATTTTCTAGCCTGTGCCATGACTTGAAACGTAGTTTGGACATATGCTTTGTACCGGTTCTGTGTGATGGCTGTAGAGCTCATGTTGGCCACTTGTTTTTGCACTTTTTTTGACCTTTTGACTTGTGGCGTATGTGTGGGTGCAGTGCCTGCATCTTGGTATGCGCTTTTATGCGTACGTGTTGCTCACACTAGGAGCCCAATGTGATCCGTTTGGTTTGTGGTGTGTAGTAAGGGTTCTACAACGTGGTGTAACATTAAGAAAAGCACTCAGCATGCACAACTCAATGGCTCCAAAATGGTTTCAGCAAACCTCTGCGTTATTTGGTGAAAAATCTTGGTGAACTCTCTTGGGGAGGGGGCATGATTCTTCTTTTGAAGGGGGAGGGGTCAATTGGCACGGGGGGGGTGGTATGAACAGAGCATGCCCCCCTACAGCAAAGGCAGCCTTGCAAGGTCCCCAATGGTCCGGGGCACAAGGTCCCCAATGGTCCGGGGCGCAAGGTCCCCCATGGTGAGCTTGCGTATATGTGTGTGGGGGGGGGGGGGGATGAAGCGCAGGATACTCAGCTACCATGTACCCCTGCGTTACAGGCATATGGTCATCGCCGAAGACATTAATACAAGTGATGAAACGTTGCGATCAAGGCATCATGAAGCCTACGTCATACAGCTACCGTGCGCACAGTGATGGCCATCGTGGCCGTGGTTGATTCCCTGTGTGATTGTGAGCACGGCAAGCACCAAGACAGGCACGGTATGCATCCCTAACCTTTTCCCGAGAGCCCTAACGTTATGTTTGGTTATTTACGTGTGATATCCTCTCCGTGCGCTCCACTTAACAGGTACAGGCAGCCTGATGTTTGTTTTTTTACCAGTTTACCAAACCGGCGAGTTTCACTTAGGGCTCAGTGGGGTTTCACACTCAAAATTTCCATTGGCAGCGCGGAATCAGCCGCGGGAATGCCTGGCGGCACGCCTACCTGGTCATGTAGAGTCTGCACCTGTGTGTCACACATGGGTAAGGGCCATCATGTGTAAAGGTATAACTTTTTATTGAGAAATAGACATAAACCATCCAGAAATTGCATTGTTACGTTCAAAATACAAATACTGGCCGAGTCCAAAGCCTATTGTGCACGGGTATCACATTTCAGCAGCTGCCAATATTCTTTGCTTTAGTAGTGTTAGCCTCCCGAGTCTCAGTCTGGCCTAAAGGTTGACCATAACAGCATGTAAGCAGTGGTGGGAAAGTCCACAAAAAAACAAGCAGCAAGCACATCCCACTGCATTGGCGGCTTGTGGTTGGACTGGGATCAAGATGGGATGGGATGGTACTGGCATCCCGCTCCCCAAGCAGGCGGTGTTGCCATCATAGCTCCCTGCTCCCATCTGTCTGAGCACCTTGGCACCCGCCAGAACAGAGTCCAGCCGTATTGGAATCAAAATGGATGCTTCTTGGCACCGCGGGAATGCTCAACTGCTGAGCGACCAATTTTAGACGCCCCGCCAGCCAAGGCCGGGGGAAATTTTTCCAGCTAAAAACGGCCCAAAATGGCAATACATTGCGATTTCCTGGGGCTGCGTGCATTTTCAGCAGATTTTGCCTGCGGACAAAATCGAAGAGCGCAAAATTCCGCATCCGATGGTTCAAAGTACCGCGCATTTTGGCGCGCCTAGACCAAGTTATGGCCATTTCAGTCGCCCGGCCAGCCACGGCCGGAGGAATTTTTTTCAAGCCGAAAACGCCCCAGAATGGCAATAAATCGCGATTTCCCAGGGCTGAGTAAACAACTCCGGACAAGGTTGGAATTTCTGGATATCGTCCAAGGCAGGCATGCGTCCTCCCTGGGGACAGCCGCATTGTCAACATCAATGAAAACCAATTGCAGGGATTGGGACAGTTGTACTGGGTGGGCCAAGCCCATCATTGCGCAGCAACAAACCGCCGAAGGATGCGAAATGGTATCCGCATAGGACCAAAGTACCTGAGGTCCTTGAAGGAGCCGGCACATCAACTTGTTGCAGAGACCAATGCGTGATATATGTGACAGCTCAACAAATTCCTTGCGGAATGCTGCTGTAAGGACCTGCACAGGGTGGGGGAGGGGGGGGGCGTTTGGTGCCAAATCAAATTGCGGGGGGAAAATTTGGTTGTGGGAAATTTGGCAGTGGGTCCCAGAATGGCATTGAAACACCCCTGCCAAAAGCTGATTGAGCGCAGTTGATTTGGCAGCCAATTTGATGACCAAAGTCCCCACGCCCATTAGACCCTGCTCCAAGGACCTCACCCCTGCGCACGGTTTGTCATGGTGTACAGCTTTGTACAGGGGAGCAGGGACCTGTGCAAGGACCACCCCAGAAGGCTGGATGCAAACCATTGCCCACCTCGAGTGGCAGCACATTGCGACCCTGCATCAGGGCATGTGCGCAGACAGCAGGAGAAATGTGGGCGCTTGCATGACCCATAATCACGGGGGCCTCTCGATTTGCTTTTTTACTCATGCGGGCTATCCATCACCCCTGCGTGATTTGAAAGCACCCACAAAAGACGTGGGGTCCAGCTCAGCAGCTGAGCAGGGGGATGCGATGAGCAACAGGAACAGCACAGTCCACCGCAGGAGGAAGTGTGGGCCACGGCGGGGCTGCGCCGGCATCATCGCCGTGTGCAGCCTGGGCAATCCCATCTTCGCTATCTGCACCTGCATACCCCTCCGCTTCACCATTTCCAAACGCAAACCTACGAAGGTGTGCCTGCGGGTACTTTCTATTCTTGGGGGACCTGCACTGCCCGCTCGCTCATGTGACAGCTCGGCAACACGTTCTTGTCGAGGCGGCCCACAGCCTCGTGAGTGTGTGTTGGTTGCATCTGAGCCTCACCCACGGGGCAATGATGTTTGCCACGTACCGGGGGGCATGACGTTGGATCCGCCGATGTCCTTGCCCAACCAAGCAACGGACGCTGCGGGCTCAACTTGGGACATAGGACTGACGTCTCACCCACGTGAGTCGAGGAGAAGGGTCCAACCCGGGATGCATTAGAAGGGAAGGGGCCTCAGAGGCGGCCCCAGAAGCGGCCAGATAGGCGGTTGGAGGATGTTGCCAAAGCGGTTGGAGGCGGTTACTTTCGGTTACAAATGTCATTGAAGCTGGCACGTCAAGGGGACAGTGGCTGGGTCCAACTCAACAAGGATGAGTCCAACACCCGAACCAAAACGACATCACACACCGATGCAATGACACACGCGTTGGTCCGCGTGTCGCGGGTGTCCAGATCGAAATCCATGGCCCCATATGGAACCGTCATCTCACGACTGGGCCCACGCGTCATCAGGACTCCCACTTGAGCACCTTCGACGGTGACAAAGTGCACCTTGGGCTCCCGGAAGAACGTCCAGCGGCACGGCGTGACGGGGAGGTCCGTGCGGCAGATGCTGAAGCCCAGGTATCGGTTGCCGATCTGCGTCGCCACCGCAAACCCGTTGACGTACGGCTGGCCGGTGCAGAGGAGGTGCGTGGGGGCCTCGGGGTCGAAGTCGTTCTTGGCGTACTTGTACCCCACGACGTAGGACTTGCAGTTGGTGTCGCGCGCGGACCACTCCCGCGCCTGCTGCTCGATCACCGTCGGGGCGATGGGATATAAATCGGGAGGGGTTCACCAACAGAGCGTTGCAGTGCAGGTCCCGCCAAGAATAGAAGGCACACACAGGCACGCCTTCGCACGGTTGCCTCGCGAGCCCCATCACAGTGCACATCGCACGCAGAGGGGCCTGTTCCTACGGCCCGCACGTTCGGCTTCAGCGCGGAGCACTTGCGTTCAAATAATTGACAACTGCTTCGAGGAGCGGGCGCAGCTTTCGCACATCGATGCGGCCGTTGTTCCGCGGGTACGGGCCGGCCGGCGCGGGGGGGCACCGCCGGCCGGGGGCCCTCCCCGTGTCACAGAACTCCACGCATTTGGTCCCGGACTGCTGCAGGTACTCACTCCACTCGCCCGCCGTGTACCGCGCCGGCAGGGGGTAGAGCTCGACGGCCACCGCACCGGGGGGCAGGAGCAGGGCATTGACCAGGTTGCCCCCGTGGGGCGACAGCAGCAGCCCGGTGTGGGCGAGGCGCATGAACTGCTGGGCCAGCGTGAGGGACTCGAACTCCGCCACCTCCACCGGGACCCCCAGCCGCGCGACCGCGCGCACGACCGCGTCGGCGTTCAGGATGCGCCGCCCCGACCGCTCCGCGCGGTTGAGGAACAGGGCCTTCATCGGGGGGCGCGCCGGCAGCGCGTCGGGCAGGCTCCGGTTGCCCGCGTCGCGGCGCACGGACTTGTAGAACTCGTCCAGGAAGAAACGCTTGTGGCGGGCCACCACGAAGGGGTCGGCGAACGCCCCCGTGTGGGTGCCGAACTTGGGGCTGGGCCCTTTGTTGGGGACCACCACGGCCTCAAAGCACAAGAGGGACTGGGGCTTGTACTGCCGCCAGAAGAGGTGCGGGCGGAAGAAGTCCGCGGCGGGCGGCATCATCGTCAAGTTGTAGACCGCCGCGACGGCCCCGATGAGGGCGCTGCTGTACGGGTGCTGCGCGCCGCGCGTGCCGAACTGCATGGGCCCGAACACGCCGATGGCCGCCAGCCGCAGGCCGAGCCCCGGGACGTTCAGGGCCGGCCACACGTGCTGGATGTTGTGGGGCCAGAGGTGGCTGGTCATGAGGAACGCGCTCCCGTTCACGCGCTGCACGGCCCCAGCCCCCCGCACGGCCGCGTCGAAGCGGGGCCCCGGCAGCAGCTGGACGGGGAGCTGCCCGAAGTCGTCCATCTCGTACTTCCGCGCGTCGGACCGCTGCGGGCACCGGACGAACAGGTCGGCCCCGTTCCAACACGCCTCGTGGGCCACGTTCAGCCCCACTTGCTCGCTGCGGAGGACGCACTCCGCGTCCCGCCGGAAGGCACCGAGGCTGACGGGCGGCGTGGATTGGAACTTCCGAAAGGTTCGCAGATACTCGTCCTCAAAATCGGAGGCGGGGCGGGGTGCGGCGCCAACACCGCGGACCAGGCCCCTGAGGGGATGCCGAAGCTTGGGCCTGCTGCGAAGAATGCACGCAACAAAAATGAGAGCAATCAGCGCCACCCACGGCGTGTACGGGCGCATGCAACGATCGGGGGCCCTAAACACAGTCACACAGAAATGGGGAGAGGGGAAGAAGGTGGGTGCGCAAAACACCCCCCCACATCACTTGCTGGACTGCAAAGAGTCCAGTCGTGCGAGGCCTAGCGCACAGGCCATTGCTTATCGATCTCCCCCCCTCGGGGGGGGGTCCTGCCAAACCCCACCTGAACGATCCACCACCCACCCACCCACCCACCCACATCAGAAAACTGTTCCTCGGGGGGAAAAATGAAGTCTATCAGAGAGAACGGAAATTGGAGGCTGGATTTGGGCACACAAACTTGTTTTTGGCCTCTGACCCATCCACCCATGCCCCCTTGGGGGCTGGGCTTTTTTTCGCCGCGAAACATTGGCCTGCTAGTGCACTGCTCATCAGTGACCTGCTGGTGCCACGAGATCCCCCCCCCCCTGTGTGACATTCCGTCGGGTTGTTGTTCCTTTACGGGGCCCTGGACAGTCGCCCGTTCTTCCCTTCGCATGTTGCATCGGGTCACTGCTTTCTGTCGGCCGCTGCGGCAGGTGCTCCTGCTGGTGTCGTTTCCGCGTTCGCGGAGCCTTGTGGTCGGTGTGCTGGTGCTGTGCCGTTTGCGCGTCAGCGGCAACCAGTAGTTGGCGTACTGGGGTTGTGCTAGTTGTTGCAGGGGTCGTTTTACTGTTTTTGCTGTCCATACACCTCTGTCCTCAGGCCGTCCACAACCTGCCTCGCTGTGTTTCCGTGTGCGTGAGGCCTAAGTGCCTTGCTCCTCAACGCATCCCAGCCATCCACCACATCCGCTCCCCCACTCTGTGGGTCGTGCGTGTGCAGGGCACGTTCCTTGTTCGTTGGCGCGGGTGGCGTGCGCGCCTGCATGGTGTCCCAGGTGATTTACGCTGCACTGTGACCGCTCCGTCATCCTTGGTTCTGCCCACCCGGGTTTTGTCGGAGGTTCCTTCCGTTGCCTGGCCCACCATTCCTTTCCACAGGGCGCCTCAGGGGCCCCAGCGGTGCCCCCCGCCCCCCTCTTTGCTAACTCTCTGAACATCAACCAAACCCCCCCCACAGCCCCTACCAAGCGCCTATGATGAAATAGCAACAGTGTCCCCTTCTTGGTTGGGGTGCCCTACCACAAACTGAACGTTATACTACACATCTGTGGGTTGAGTCCACTCACAAACAGCAGAGGTATCTGCTGTCAGTGCCGGTCTTTCATTTCAAACCGGGGAAAGGTTGGAGGGAATGCTGAATCCCCAATCCCGAAAGTCCCCACGAGTCGGGAATCAGGGGGGTCCCAGAACTTTCCATGACACACTATGACACTGCGCTTCGTAATCAGTTCGCACAAGAGTCCCATGGAGGACAATCACTGTGGAGCCCACAGTGTCGAATGGAATTGTCCAGACTTTGGGCCCAGAGACCCACCGACCACCTATCCTGAAAGCTGTTTTGGCCAATGGGGAGTATTTGCACTGTGCGCACACACCCTTTTTGACTACTTTACCAGGAAACAGCCCCATGTCCCCGTGCACGAAAATCGCCCCAGAAAGAAAGCCCTTCCACAGAAATATAGTTGCCCTGTAGACTTACAAATAGACTTACAGATAGACTTACAAATAGACTTACAGATAGACTTACAAATAGACTTCGATATAAATGTAGCAGTGGCATGGTATGGGGCAGCATCTTGCAGGCCACACGCGCACACACTCTCTCTCTTTTAGCCGCAGCCTGGTGGGTGCATGTCAGTCTGGCTGGGTGAGTCTGGGCCGCTTTTGAGTGGATTTGGTAGCACTTGACATGGTGTGTGCATGGTGCGGCAATCAAAGCGCAGCAGACCCTGCAGCACCTGTGGGGTCACAAAACCATGAACCACAAGGGTTTACCAACACCTGTCCACCCAAGATTTTACGACCCTCCCCCTGCCCCCCATCCCAACCCCGACCTGAAACGCCTGTTTAGCCATTTTGAAAAGGGGTGGGTGGTGGTGGCGGTGGGGTGGTAGCAAAAAAAAAAGGTGTTGGGGGCTAATTGCAGATGTTCTCCTTGGTAAGGCATGCCAACCACCTTTGCACACACCCCAGTCACACACACCGAAAATGTGTTGATTTCATTCTGCTTAGTTTTTTCGTCTTTTTGGTTCTGCTGCCGTTTTTCATTGTACTTTCCTGTCCTCAGTAATCAAAGGGGCTCCATCCTTCCTCTGCCCTTTGCCATCTGCTGTGCCTCGCTTCTTACTTTGTGTTGCCAGCACAATTGCTGCTACAGCTACGGTTGCTGCTACTGCTGCTGATGCTACTTTTCTATTGCTGTTGGTGCTACCAGAACGAGGGGGGCGTCCAATGCCTTTGACCCACCCAAACCGCAAACACCCACACACCCAGACCCCCTGCCCCATTGCAAATTGCTCCTGCAACCTGCAACGAAATGGAGGAAATGTCAGGGACAACCTATGGCATGGTCATCTCAATGCAATGGGATTGAGCCGGTGCTGGGGTTTGAAGGGAACTCCTGTACAGGGTTCGTGCAACAGCAGGCCCAGGTGCCCCTTTCTCCACTATAAACCCAACTGTCAGAGTAAAAGACAAAAACAAAATCACATGCTAAGACCTTGAAGAGAAAAACTGGCAAAGAAAAGCCAGAGCCAACCACCAATACCTGGGCTGCAACATTGCCTATTTCTATTCTTTCCAGAATTTAAGGGTCCACTTGTAGCAAAGGGCAACCCTCTGTGCCACCTCTGTACCACCAAATCCATGGGGCTCTTGACTTTGTCCATTTTGATTTGCATCCACACGTACAGGGTGGCAAGAGTGTGGGCCAGGTGGGGTTACTCGTCAGCAAATTGGTTGGTTCATTTGCATGGAAACAAAGGGTGTAAGTGAACTATGCATCATGGTCAATGCAATACATGGGGTCTCACACAACAAAAGAAGGTGACACTTGAAAAAGTAGGCATAAAATGTCACTTTCAACACTGATTTTCCTGATGTTTGACCCCCAAAAGGGTCATTGAGCCAATCACTTTTCACCCTCATTGCGGTGCTACAAGGCGCATCACCTCGGTTGGTTCTAATGCAAATGCCCCCCTCCACAAACATCCTAGGTGCGCAAACCACCCTAAAAATGGTTTCTTTTTGGCCTTTCTTGACAGATTTTGATACGCACGTCCGCTACTTGCACTGCCTGTTCCCGGGCGCCACTATTGTGTTTCTTGCTCGGCTTTGTGTGATTGTACTTCATACTCACATGGTTCTATCCACCAAAATTTCAGCTGAACCCCAACTACCACAGTGGAGTTCTGCTTGTTTACCCATTTCGTGTGTGCTTGCCGCTGCTTGCTTGCTGCTATTGCTGCTGCTTGCTACTCGCTCAAAGGGGTAGTTCCACCCTGCATCTAAAAAGGGGACAAAACCTTTCTGGTTACAAAAACTCAGCGACTCGAACTCTGGCTAACTGGGTAACTTTGGGACTACACACCCACTACTCAATGCACGTACCCCGAGAAAACCATACATTGTATCATTCCAGCGGTTTGAGGGGCTATATTGACCCCCCTTCCTCCCCCAAGTAACAGTCCGACTTCCCAAGTGGAAGAATTGGAGCGGGCCCTGGTGCTAACCTAGAAAGGGCAGCCAATGGTCTAGCAACCTGTGCCCAGCCTAAAGCTTTGACAACCCTAGAAAACGGAGGAGGAATTTGGTGGTGGAAAGCCAGCGAGTGTTATGAGCCTCGTACTCAGCGATGTCTTTGTAGCACCATTGTCACTTGGCTATTTTGAGACCATGCCGGCCATGGCCAGTCCAACCATGTCCTTGCCCTCTCATTCCCATTTTCACCATTGCTATCATCATGAAGTAGCAGTGCGTGCAAAAGGGCTAGTAGGCCGAATGGTGCAACATAAGCAAGAAGAAGGCGGAGACACAGACATCCTGGTCTAAATGGATCATGGCGGCACGGGAGAGTGCTTTTCGCACAATTGTGTGTCGTAGTGCGAACGAAACACAGTGTAAATCGTAGACGAGGATTGATTTCCACTACATTCATCAAGCACACAATGAGGAAAAAAGTGGGTGTTGTTGGTGGCTTGTGCTGCCACTGTGTTTTTTTAACATCCGAATGAATGGCAAAGGACAACACAACAAACATTCAACCACAAAATCGCGAGCCGCCCAAAGACATGTGTGCATGAGCAATTCCTATCTTTGCCCTTCGAGATGGGAGTTCCAGGAAGGGGGCAAGCACCACAAGCCTTGCGTAACTACACTACGTTGCACACGTCGACTGCAAACGGACTCAAACCAACTGAACCGGAGAGAAATGTCTTAAATCACAACTCCTTGCGACGACATGTCTTTTGGCCCCCACGGTTCTACAGGATAGCACAACATGGAAACAAGTGAAGGGGCAACATCCCACGGGCACATTTTTTGCTGTGCTCCAGAACCACCGCAACAACCAACCAAATTCCAATGTTTGTTGGCTAATGGCGGTTTTCAACTGGGTCCTCACAGGCAATGGCAATGCAATGGAGACGCAGTGCAATAAAACCACATGAAAGAGAAATCGGCCTCTGAGTGTCACACATGGACGTGTGAGTATTAATTTCTAGAATTTTTGCCTCAACAATGTAGGTTCACTGCAGTGACGCATAATTGATCGCATATTGAGACGAGATATGACTGTTTTGCATGGGCAAAATTGGGGTTTTGTGGACAGATTTTTAGGGCTTTGTCATGTGGAGAATGTAGCCGCGATGACTCCTCACGAATATGAACCCCCCCGAATACGAACACACATGCGCGCGCGCGCGCCGCCGCGATATGCCGCAATGTGTGGCCGAAAGCTCGAGTGCAATTCCTAGGAATATGGAGCAATCCTCATTGGAACCCGGCCGCCTCTGTGCTCGACGTCGGCTGTACCCTATGATTGCCACCCGCATTTTGTGGAATTAGAGATGGTGATCGACACAAGCGGAACAGGTGGACCTATCACCGCCATCCCAAAAGTCTCAACATAACGGCTCCCTGTGGTAACCAACAAAGACGGATATAGGACATGTCGGTCGCAAAAGGCTGGTGTCTCGGGGTAGCGATGCATCCCCTCGCGTGCTCTCTAAACTACTCAATTGCAACTTGTGGTTAGACGTCACCCATCAAAACAAAACCCAGCCTCGAAAAGCGTGTGTGTTGCACATTGTTCGCAATTTCGACAAACCAACCCCCCGCAACATTCGTCAACCCGCCGTAGCCATGGAGGTTGGCTGGTAGCTCACATAGCTCTCGGACAGTAAGGCCCCCCCGGATAGTAACCCAAAGCTCAATCCCTAACGCAACAAACCAACCGTCGGTGTCTGAAGGCACCTCCTGCTCGACTCGGGTCACTCAAAAGCACTTCATTATTAAGGGTATGTGGTAAATGTTTCGTCCTCTTCCACATCCATTCAAATAATTCGTTGCACAAAGGACCACAAAGAACTATTCTTGCGGCGCAGGAGGCGCAGGTGGTTGTGGTGGATTCTCAGGGCCATCTGATCCGGGAATCAACTAAGGGAAAAGAAGATAACGAGAGAGCGAAGCAGCGAGGGAACGCATGACGGCAAGCAACAACCGCAACAATCCCGATCTTTGTCCTTCTCACACGATCGCCGCTACCCTCGTGCCATCGCTTGACACGGCCACTTCCCTCCCCACACGCGCGGCCTGGATTCCATGCTTTTTGCGCACAAGTATGCGAGCTGATCACTACGGCGATGAGAGAATGTGATTCATAGCGATTGCATTCGTATCAGTGCTCGGAGCTTGTCTCACGTGGGATCCTCTACCCCATTCCCCATCAAGCGGATGGGCGCTACACGGAGAGCTAAAAGCATTGATCCTCACTCGTGCACAAAGTGCTGGTCACCTCTTCCAACTTGCCGACTTTGTTCGTTCGTAGCTTTCATGGCAAGGGGAGGGCTTCCTGGGCCCTTAAGAGATGGTGCCAGACCGCAAGAATGACCCCCAAGGCTACCACCTCCTCCACGTCGTAATGTTGTTAACTCGCCAATGTGGCATGCATTTCTCACCGAACAATGAAAAACAGGGCATGCAAGAGCTAGCATTCGGACGCCTCGCAAAACGTTGCAATAGCTCAACCATCTTCCGATAGGTGGTACATCCATTGCAACGGCGTGGTATGGTGACTTGGTGATATTACCAAAACCAAGAAATTTTTGCTATTATGGTCACTCCGAGGAGACCAAACCGCACAACAACTTTTCCGTCACCCTCCAAAAATATTTTCACCCCCCCTTCACGGGAATGCGGTCGGCATCTCATACCATGCAGATATTGTTGCCGTTCAAAAGAATTTGGTCCAGCTTGGTACTTCTTCGTCCCTCGGCAGTCAACTCGCTAAAGAGACACATGTTGCGAGTGACATGATGCTTTGGATTTTGTTTGTGCATTCACGTAGGCAATGGGATTCTTGTCTAGATTTCGTGGACAAACCACCTCGCACAAAACAAATGTGATAAACCGTCCCACATCGGACTTCATACGAGGCACATTTTTCGGGAACATACTATTCAATAACATCTTCCAACACCATGTCTAAAAGTGAACGGGAAATGATCGTGCACACACGAGACGAAACGGAAGCGGACAATAGCGAAGTCCCTGAGTAAAACATACTCACGTAGTCATCGAAGCCTCTCAATGTCCCCACAAGTTCTTTATCGCTCTTCATAACAATCCAACACCGCGATCCAATGCACTTGTCGATGAGCTCTACAATCGGTGATGTAAAAAATGTGAAGATTGTGCACTGCAGGATCGCAGGTATTACTTCAGATGCATACCCAGAGGAAACAGCGTAGATCCCGCTCCGTCCATCAAAAAAACTGTTCTGCACCTGTTTTGAGGGCTTGCACTTGCGACAAATTGCGTCGGCCGAGGGACTTCACGGGCAGCAGATCGCGCCCTCGAGATCCGCGCAGCAAGTCGATAAATTTGTCGCCTTTGTAAGGGAAAACCTCGGCAAATGAGACTCGCGCGCGAGTTCCAGAGTTTTGGAAATTTCTCGAAATTTTTGCCAGATTGGAGGCCGAGGAGCTGGGATCGTGTTTTTTGACTGTTGGTTTACCCGGTCCACTATTTGGATTTTCGTCGAATCGACTGTAGGTACTCGATTTTTCGTCGAACTTTGGGTCCTTTACGAGTCGTGTTTTCCGTGCTTAGGGTGATTTGCCGATAAGCCAGCTGTTGCCAAATGACGTGTCCAGAACTGCGCGGGTCACGGTCAAGCTTAGTGAGTGATGTCACCGATGAGTTGGCAAAATCTAAACATATGTACGCGTAGGGCTTGACCCAGGCTACTCAGAAATGCCTTCGTTGCTTTGTTTTGACACGATTTACCCCATGGAGGGAGAGGGTTTTGCTCAAGAGTTCACTGCCCAGCTGCAGTTTTTTGCTGATTTCTGTTGAGTACCGGTCACGGTCGCGCTTCGGGAGAGGGTTTATTGGCTCACCACGCAAAAACCAAGTTGGTCATCTTGTAGAGGACGATCCACCCTACTCATATACACCAATTTTTCATGAAATGGACATATCTACCCCAAACTATGAAATGCGCACGTAGATATAGCTCAAATCTGCTAAACTGCATGCTGCCACAAATGGGGCCTGCTACACTAAAGGAGGGAGGGTATACCTTCGGCGCATGGGGGCATTGCTCATGCTCTCACTAGGCCTTTTTGTCATCCCAACGGTGTCCATGGTGCCCCCAACCCCCTTTTTTTGGTCCCCCGCCCCCCTACCCACCCCTTTGTGACCCCCACCCCCCTCCCCAATCTACGACTCGCTACTCGCTGTCACTCCCAGCCATATTGGGCTGGGAGTCACCATCCGAGTCGTCATCGGACCTGGGCGCACACAAAGAGCATTGCCAGCGGCTGTCGCTCTGCTCGATGTAGGGGCCATCACGCCCCCAATCGAGCCCAAAGCAACCATCATGGATCCAGCAGTCACATGCATCACACTGGGCCAAATTCTCAGTCTTGCCGGTGCCCACATCCTGGCCGCAGGGGCACGTGGTGCCGTCATCCCACATGTCGGGCTCGGGCGCCTTCCGCTTGGTGCCGCGGCGGGGTCGGGATGCCTGCGTGGCAGCCCGCTCCTCCTCTTTCTTGCGCTTCGCCTCCGCACGTTCCGCGTCGCGTCGCTGTTTGTCCTCCGCTGCCTTTTGTTTCTTTTCCTCTGCGGCCCGTTTGCGTTCCTCTTGTTTCCTTTTCCTATCCTCCTCCTCTTTCCTCTTTTCGTCCCGTTTCTGCTCGCGCTCTCTCTTGCGTCGCTCCGCGTCTACCTTTTTCTGTGCTTTCTCATCCACCTCTACCTGCAGGTCTTGCACAACCTCATCACCGGTCAGCTCTCCCCCTTGCACCAGCACGATGTCCAGGCGGCGGGGCTTGTGGTACCCGGGGGCGTCCGGTTTCTTCTGCCACAGGCGCTGACGCACCTTCAACCCCGGGGATACCTCAGTGCCCGCCGCCGTCATACCTGGTGGCGACGCGCCAACGCAGGTGCTGGCGCTTGAGCTCCGGTTGGACACAGCAGGGGTGGCAGGGGCACGGGGCGAAGAGGCGCTGGGAGAGGAAGGTACAGGCGCAGGCATGTCGGGGTCCCATTGCACCACGACGCGGACCTCCCGAACGGGCCGCTCGGCTGCGGCAACCGCCAACTCCTCGCGGATTGCCGCGTCCTGTGCATCATCTTCGGCCTTCTGCATGGCCTCGCGGCTGCGATACCCATCCAGCTTTTCGCTAATCTTTGGCCATGCAGGGGGCCAAAGACCCAGGTCGGCAAACCCGTTCCTAAGGATATTCTCGGTAAGCCCTTTGTTGTATACCTCACCAAACTCCTTCACGAATTGATCCATGTCCGATTTATAGCTATTCATATGCCCATCGAACACCTTTACGAACACCTGTTTCATGGGCCGGAAGCAATGGGTGTCCAACGGGCAAAGGAAATGCGTCGTATGCGGAGGAAGAAGGAACAGGTGGATGTGGTGCTCTCGGGCAAAGCGGATTGCCTCCAAGTCCACACGACTCCGGTGCCCGTCTGTAAGGACAAGCACAGGCCGTGCTGCAGTCGGGCGCAAGCACGGGATCAAGACACTCTTCATATACCCCCGAAACCCGTCGTGCGTGTTGAATGCCTTGGGCACCCGGATGGCATATCCATGTTTCCCCAGGTTGCCCATCACGTTTCCCCCCCGGAGGAGGTAGCACGGTGGCAGTTGGACCCCGTCGGCCGTACCACCAGCCAGCACGGAGATCCACTCCCGCTCCTCCCGCCCCCCCCGCCCGGCCATCTTCCCCTTGGTCCCCACAACCTTGCGACGGTTGCCATAACCGATGAAGGTACCAGCTTCATCGATGATGGCAACCTGGTCCTTGGATGTGATTCCCAATTTCCTTATGGTGTCTACGTATTTTTCGAACCAACCCTTGACGCTCTCCGGATTCTCCGCACGCAACCGCTCAAGCTTGGTGGCCTCTTTCATACGGTAGGCCACCTTAGGCCACCGTTTCACATACCTGCGCCACCATGACCAAGAAGCCGTGAAAGGCACTTTGGCCCGTCTCGCCGGTGTCTCAGCATGCTCCCACACCTCATCCCTATATCTAGCCATACCGGCGTTCACGTGCTCATCTACATACTCAAACAACGCTTTCTCAATACTACTCGGCAAGGATGGTTTGCGGCCCGGGGTGCTTAGGCCGTTCCGCAACCTTGTCATTCTGGCCCGGACCGCAGATTTAGTGGTGTGATGCCGGAACACTTGATGAATCGTGATTTGACCAATCAAGATTCGCGCAACGGCACGATCAACGTTGCTCATCCTACGATCTTTCCCTTGCAAATACCTCAACGGCAACTTTTCAAAGTCCGCAACGTATTGAGGCAACAACAAGGAACGAGAGGTGAGAGGAGGAGCGGGTTGGGTGGAAGTTTGCACGACACCAGATCCCGGCATGCATGATTCGGCCTGTGATCTGCGCATTGCCGTTTGACTCACCGTCCTCTTTTGACTCTTGGTCCGCAAACCCCTTGGTCCGGCCTCAACACAAGTCCGGGAAGAGGCAGCCTCCTTGGCTGCCACCAAGTATTGAGCCACCCCAAGTGAGGCAGCCCGCACCGGTCGACCACTACGATTTACGGATGCATCTTCCAGATTTTTGAGAGGAGAATGGTCATGATGACTCGTCCCCTCATCAGAATCTGGTTGTGAGCAAGGAACAAAGTCTAGAATCGTGTCTAGATTTGCGTTCTTTTGTTTGTCGGTTTCTTCTTCGTTATCCGACTCTTCAACGTCACCGGCAGAAAACAGCAGTCCCTCTGAACTGCTCGACTGCTCCCTGCTCAAACCCACACTACTCTCTACTTCATCGAGTAGAGCAGCCGCAAAAGGATCCTTTTGAGCCAACCGGAGACTTGTGGAATCTGTCCACTTGAAGGACAAAGAAAACTGTCCTTCATCAAGACCAGGGTGGCTATTTTCCATGGACACCGTTGAGAAAAACAAGAAAACCGTAGTGAAAAGCAGGAGGTACCGTCAGTGACGAAGAAAAAAAAAGGGCCCAACCAGAAAAAACCCATTGGATCCGTCCCTCCTACCTAGCCTGGGTCCGTAGCTACCCATAGAACCACAATTTGGAAGATTTGGTGCTATGTAGCCTCCACACGAGCCGTGGCTGTGACCCGCAGCGAATATGCTCGCCATTTGGCAAGTCCCGCATTTAGCGCACTTTCTGAGAGCGCTGTGTTCCCAGCGGCATATCTGGCGATTTTTAGCACCAATTCTGGATTTTTTTACATCAATCGAGAGCCTGGCTCTCAATCTGTAGATCTATCCAGAAAAATCCAGCAGATCCCCAAAAAATATTGAGAAATCGACGCGACTGTGACCCACGGGCGGAAAATGCTCGGAGTTCGGCAAATCACCCTACCTCAGCAAATGGGACTGAGTGTTTTTGCCACGGACAGTATTGCAAGAGTACCATGTTTTCGTTTTAGACGGTTTCTTTTGCAGTTGAGGCTCAAAGCCTATTCGCACCTACTGCAAAAGCGTCGAGGTGTGTCATGTTGCTTTGTACTTGTTTCGTGAAGTTTGGGGGTTGGTGCACTTGAGAACTCACCATTCCGTGGTTGCATTCATGGTTAGGTGCCCAATTTGGGGCCATTTTGTGCATCTGGGTCAGATGTAGCTGAATCAAGCTTGTAGGCTCCCTTAGTGATGTGTTGGGCACCAGGTGGAGGCCCTGCTAGGTACTCATGAGTTGTTAGTTGGTATATCCCAACAGTTTTCAGTTTGGGTCTTAACTTTGTGTTTGGTCGCACTGGTGCAGCAAGTGTGATTTGGGAGGGACATTGGGCATCATGTCCAAAATCGGAATTGTGGACCAAATGGTCGGACCAAAGTTGCCAATATACGTAGACTAGGTGAGGGCAGGTCCCATTTGCAAACATTTACGTTGCAGATCTGGGTTTTGTAGTCAATCGTGCTTTGAAAATCGTGATTTTGCCATTTGTCATTCCACAATGCCTTTGTTGGGGTCTTCTTGCTCTTTGTTGTTTTACTTCTTCTCAGATGCCTCATCTGGAGTTGAATCCCACCAAGAGCAAGACGACCCCAACTTTGGCAACATGGAAGGCCACACACCCAAATTGGGTGCTCTTCCCAAGCCAAAGGGCGGAGCCTTGGCGCAAGGCCGTTGCCGCTACCTTGAAGCACGACCTTGGGCTCCGTGGTGGGGTTCCTTCCGATGAGGCATTCCTTAGGTGGAGCGTTCCAAAGGCCACTTTTTATAGAAAATTGCAACAATTTCGTGTCGGCACCTACGAGAAATGGGAAAAACGTGAGTCCCAAATGACACTCACCCCCAAGGCCGAGGAAAAGATTGTGGAATGGGCTATCCAACATTGGAGGAGGAACGATACCCAAGCGGCCTGGCAGCTAAGGCAATTCGCTGCTTTAGTGGCCGAGGCTCAAGGTGTCATGTTTGACACTAAGGACGGCCTCCCCTCCAATGGATGGTACTTCCGCTTCTTGAAACGCCACCCCAACCTCACCGAACGAACCATCCAACAAACCGAGTCCTCAAGGTTGAAAGCACAAGATCCTAATGTAATTTGTGCTTTCTTCAAGGAGTTGGAGGAGTTCGTAGCTACCACTTTTCCTAACGGGATACCTAGTGGGCGGGTGGGTATGCTTGATGAGTTTGGGGATTTTATTAGCTATTCCCCTAAGAAGACTAAGGGTGTTGCCCCTAAGGGTGCCCGACAAGTGCGGTCGCCTTTCTTCTTAGATAGAAGTTGGGTCACCGTGGTTGGGTGGGGAATGGCAGATGGTGTTTGTGGTCCTCCCACCTTTGTCCTCCCTAATTCGGTCTCATGGCCTGGGGACCTCACTTCTCAACAAGTTGGGGACCCAAGGTTTGTGGGAACCGACAATGGGTGGGTGGACAAGGAAACCTTCTTTCTTTGGCTAAAGCAAGTTTTCCAACCTACCACCAAGTGTTGCCCCTTTTTACGGATGGCCATAGCACTTGGTACACCACTGAAACCATCGTGCTGCCCAAAAAATTAGGATGTCACATTATTGTGATCCCCCCTCATGCCACCCATTTCATGGGAGTAACGGACAAGACTTGCCATGGCCCCTATCATGTAAGGTACAGTAGATATGAAAAACTTCATCTTAAGGATGATATTTATATTACTTGGGCCGACTATGTTGGCATGGCAACTCGGTCTTACTACGAGTCGTTCACCCCCCTTAACTTAATAAATGGCTTCCGCAGCAGAGGCTTGTGGCCCATCAATGCCGCGGAGCCCTTGGAGGCCATGAAAAATGTGGAGCCGTCCGAAAAGAAAAAAAAGAGTCAAAGAGAAATCCGGTCCATGAAGAGGAAGTTGGACCTCGCCCTCTTTGAGCTTCCCTCGGAGCTCAAAGAGAAAAAGCAAAGGTTGGGGCCGGTGGCAAGGGTCAAGGTTTTTGGGGGCTGTCTCACTAGCAATGAGGTGGAAAGTGCTTTCAAGGCACAAACCACTGAAAGGCATGAGGCAGCCCAAAGAGCCTTGGCCAAGCAATTGGCTGTGGCTATGGGCAAGGATGTCGCCGAACTCCATAAGGAGTATGGTGGCAAGGTGAAACCACTGGCCCAAGCCTTGTCACAGGCCATTGCTGCATCAAAGCCTCGTGCCCCTCGAAGGCGTGCAGCTCCTCCTCGGCCCACTTCTGTTGTGCCCACAGCTCCTTCATTGGGCTTGGATCTTAATGCATCTTTGGGCAATGTGGCCACACATTCTTCTCTCCCTACCATTGATCCATTTTGTCTTTCTTTGCTCGCGCCTTTGGACACCACGTTCCAGTTGGGTGGAGGTATGCAAGGTTTGGACATGTTGGGTCTCTCCTCCCCCACTCCTTCCTCTCTTTTGCCCATGCAAGTGCCTTTGCAAATGCCTTACCAAGTGCCCATGTTGGATGCTATGCCAAGTTTGCAACCAACCATGAACACCTATGGGTATGACATCTTCTCTCCCACTTTTCCTTTGAATCCAAGCCTTCCAATGGGACAATTTTGAGACTTGATGTGACCATTTGGGTGCCAATTGCCCCTGTGGGTATCCTTATATAATGTTTGAAGGTGTGTGCCCTTGTGGTGCATTGTGGGTGAAGTCACCCTTCCTGTTCTCTTGTTCCCTCCAAGCTTCCTCTTGTTTGTCTAGGTGGTATTTCCACCTGTATGGGTCCAAATAGGCTCAAAATGACGAGTTTTCTTCAAAACTCGGACCCTGGGGGTCAACCGAAGCACTCGACAGCCTCGACGAAGCGAAAATCGAATTTGGGATGCGCCGAACGCGTTCGGCGCTCATGCTTTTTTAAAAGTTTTCGTTCGGGGGGGCCAAATCAATATACAGTAATTCTGCGGTACCGAACAGGCAACAGCAGTACAGTTCGGTAGCGCCGAGGTCCCTAAATGCGCCGCCGGCGCCTGATCGGTGGTTCGATGCCCAGATCGCTTGTTTTTGCACTTGGGGGGAGCTGGCGCAGCGAAATCGCGGCGCGCGCAGCCGCATTTTTTCCGCGCGCCAGTCTCAGTAGTGAGGTAGTCTCACGGGCGAGGTTTTCCCTTAAGCATTGAACAACAAGGGCTGCAGAGTGTGTGAACAAAATGAATGTACAACGCTTTTGTATGAAAAAACGATGCAAAATGTCTGACTTTAGTCTGTATCGATATCTGAGAAGCTGTGCAATTTGCAACCATTTGTAGGCTTTTCACCATACTATATTTTGCTCCGCCTTTTTGGCGTGTCAATGGTAGAGCATATAGCCATGCCATTCTATTGGCCCTATCCAAGTGCTTTGGTGGCCGTAGAGTGCGTGGTGGTGGTATTAAGGTTTGGAATCGGTTTCGTGTAAGATAACCGATTATCAATCTTCGGATATTAACCAATTGTTATGATTTTCTTTCACCAAAATAATCGGTGTTTTCCAATTCTAATCAATTGTGATAAAAGTTCCCGTGTTTGACAAAATGGACAATACATGCCCAGTAGAAGAACAAAGATGCCCCAATTTTTTCGATTTTTCAATGTACACGCCTGCGATGATGCAAAACACTCTTTTCGGGACATAAAACATCCACTAGTGTATAGATAAATTATTGATTCGGAAGTATCAATTGGTTAGATTGATTGGTTTCTATGAGTTTTGAAGCTACCCAATTGTGGCGCTTATTTTCAAAATCACCTCTGACGATTGCCGATAATGGGTCTTTTCGATTAAAATTGTAAAAACGAGTTCCCAATCTTGTGTGGTATTTCGTGCCTTCTTACAGCCGACACACTGATGTTGGCATTGGCCCTGTTCAGATTGTTTTCTTAAATCAAATGTGTTTCCGCTGCCAATTGCAACATGGGATACTATGTTACATTGGCCGAATCATACCTACTTGGTGACCATATATAGCCGCTCGTGCTTTGAATGATCAAGGTCCCATCGCTAAGGTCGCTTTGTTGTGCCATATGGAACCGGCAATTGTACATGTTGCGTACATATTGCAAAAGTTGCTTTTTTCCCCCATCCTGCAGGTTGGCCCAATAACAAGATTTAGCGGAAAAAAACATTGCACTTACTGGACCAGAAAAACTCGCAGGACTTAACGATTTCTTCTCGAAAAGATATTTTCATAATATTATTTTAATCAAAACAAACGACAGGACATGACTCTTCGTCGTAAATGAGCTAGATTTTTTCACAGACAGAAAAGTTTATAGTGGTTTCAGCACTGTGTTTTTGCTTCTCCTGCTGCTTGCTGTTGCTGTAGGGTGTCCTGCTGCTTGTTTTTGGAGATGAAAGGCTTTTGTTTGTTGAAATACAGTAAATCCAAGTCAATCCAGGATAGCCCAAGCCAGAAGTATGCAAGGAGAAGAGAATCAGGATCAAAGCATGAAGGGCTGCAGTGTAAACAGTGAAAGATGATTGGATATTCACAGTAACTGCAACTCAGGTCAAATCGGAATGCATATTCACAAAGATAGCTGAAATGTTTTGGAAAAGAGTTGGAAAACTGCCCCTTGGTCACTCTCTCTCCATAGTGCCATCTCAGGAGATGTGCACTCTTTGTTTTGTGTCCCATATGTGCTGAGGTGGCAGGGCATGTGGCGATGAGGTCACTGCCATGTCACATGGGATCTTCCTACTTGGCTAGGCTGACCAGGAATTGAACCCAGGACCTCTCAAAAAGAGGTGCCCAGCCCCCTAGGGTGCATACCACTAGGATAGCTAAGAATTCATGGAAAAACATAGATAAATTCATAGGCTCTGCCTTGGATATGTCAGTTCTCAGTCAACCCAGGAAAAGATGATTTGCCTCACTTTGAAAGGGATTAAGGGGTCCACTCCATATCATGATTGGGTGTTTGGTTCCATAGGTCAAAATGTGTTATCACCAGTTTTGGTTGGACCAATACTAAGATAGAAATGCATGGATGCTCAGTGCATCTCTAATACATCTAGAGTATGCCTCAAAGCATTGGAAAAGCACTTTTTCTTACTCCCCCCTTGTGCTGTGGTGGCCACCACTGTCGCATTTTAGAAAAAAGGGCTTTTTTCTTGGCCTTTCCTTGGTTTCCACATCTACTTCAAAATACCTATAACTTCCCTCACACAGAAAAATGGGCGATCACCATGGCTGGCGCTCTTTTGCTGCTCAGTTTGTAACATTTCCTACAGAAGACTCAGCGCTCATGGCGCTGCCGGGGCTCCTGTGGCTTGGTTAGGTTAGTTTTGGAGCAT
The DNA here is from genome assembly GCA_964036045.1 of Eutreptiella sp. 'Long Island Sound 2002'. NCBI lineage: Eukaryota > Euglenozoa > Euglenophyceae > Eutreptiales > Eutreptiaceae > Eutreptiella > Eutreptiella sp. 'Long Island Sound 2002'. The sequence continues at coordinate 132,392,048 of OZ038383.1, forward strand.
GCCAAAACATGTGCATGTGCATCCCTCCCTCCAAGACGCAGCGCGACACAAACCCAACGCAAGACACAATATACACACTCGCATGGGTTCTCGTAAACCTGCTGGCGACCTGTGACCTGTCTTAGGGCGAAGGGAGTCGTCAAAAAAATTAATTTGCCTCTTGGTGGGGTCTTGGGTTCTGCTCAGTCTCTCCAGGCTGCTGCGTTTCGGCCCGAACACGGCCTACTCAGGGAGGCTGCGCGTGGGTATCTGCAGAGGCAGGAATGGGAGAATTCTGGACGAATCCACGCAAAAACGAAGCGACGACATCAAAATCCGTCAAATGACGGCCTAGAACTTTTCTGAAACAACACACCCGAGCAGAATCCAATTGTACATCAGAAGCAAATTTTTCTAAAAATTATAGTCATCCCTGGATTTTTTAAATCCAGAAATTCATACGCATAAAAAGGCGGCGCGCAGGAGCGGCTCCTAGCGAAGCGCCGGAAAATGGAGAAATAATGGAATTATAAACGTATGTCTCACGTAGTCTTGAAAATGACGAGACACACATTAATAAATAAACATACAGATTCCACCCACACTAATAGAAGTATCGAAAATTCAAGAATTCGAAAATCAACGAAAAGACTTCAATGAATCAGGTATAAACTACAGGTATGCTCGTCTCGTATGCCGCATACACATTGCTCGTCTCGGGTCTCCGTGAACGAGCCTTGTAGCAGCGCTAACAACGATAGAACGCGATAGAGGGATTGATTAGAAAGATTGCAGATGATTAGAGGTCAGATCAGGGTGATTAGACATACACACAAGTGCATAGCAACGTTCTTCGCGTGCGCCCCTCACTTGCTCTCTCTCTCCAGCGGTAGGTAAGGTGAGTAAGCCCAGGCGGGGCCACCCCCTGGTGGAGTCGTGATTGGTGTTGAGATGGGCAGGTTTGCCCAAAACGCTTGTGCATACTCGCGCATGCACACACGCATTAAAGGGTAGGCCACGCGAAGTGCGCACGGTAAACCTTGTTTAGGCTACCCAGGGGCTCCTCGGTACGTTCTTTAAGAGAACCTCAGGAGTCCCTTAACGCTTGCTTGCTTGACAAGGGTAGCTGATTCTTCAGCGTGTTTGCGGACAGTGTATTATAGGTCACACTGAGAACCGTATAATACGGGGAGTGTGGCTTGGTTCCTCCGCCGCAAACGCCCTTTCATTTGCCTTTGCTTTACAGGTGGGCAGGTAGGGTGATTGGTGCAGCAGCATACCATTTTTTTCATGCCCTGCTAAACAAGGGCGCAGACCACACAAACAAGTAACTCCCCTCTGCCTGTGGCAGAGCAGGGAGTCCGACTCCATCGACATCTGCGCCGTGCACGCAAGAGCACCTCTTCCCTCCTAGCCCTAGCAGGGGAAAACTCGTTGTGGCGTCCCCTGTTAGGCCACAGTTGCTTAGCAGCGCTGTGTTCTCTTGTCATTTCACAGGAGGGTCGCTAGGACCCTCGACATGTTCTTCAACAACACCTTGTAGAGTGTGCGTGTAGGAGTGGTAGTCCTGATTGGGGACTTGAGCCAGCTGCCCCAGTGCTCGCCCACCAGGATGGTGCCACTGTAGGGTGTGTAGGACCTGTAGTGCGTGTGTCACTGTCCCACCCGTTTGCTGCAATTTTAGCAGGGTTGGTGGGCTGTGGCAGTGGTTAGGTCAGTGTTTTGGCCACTTAGCAAAACGGCGTTTTCATGCCTTCATAGCTTTTGGCCACCCCTCCCTGTAGTAGACAGATAGGTAGGGAAAACAATACCTGGATTAGTACGCTGGGTATTCCCCAAAGGTTTTGCGCCAGCACAGAAATTGGGCGCTTAGGGGAGGGGAGACCCGGGGCGTACCCCGTGGCATCAATAAGCCAACCCTCCAGGTTTAGCAAGCGTGCAGACTTGGGTATAATTAGGACACCACTTCTGCGGCTTGCTCTCAGGACCTTAGGAATAGCACACTCACACATACGCTTTGGCAGGTAAGGGTAAGGTTCAGTCCCTAGCTTTAGTCTTGGAGACAAGCGTCTCAGCGAGCCCCAGCAACTCACCAGGGTTGTTCTGGGACAAGTAGTCAACCAGAACTGAGTTTAGGCGTCCCTCAGGTAGAACAAATGCAGAGAAGGGCTCCCAGGTGGCCTCTTGGACTCCAAACCCTTCCCAGAGGGTGAGGAAGCGCCAACCCTGGCGATAGCGGTGGCGTAGGACAGACTTCACCAGGTAGAAGCCCTCCTTAGCCATCTCCTCGGCGTTCATGTCGGGGAGTTCACCTTCAACTTCCATAGGGCTGGCAGCCCCTTGTAGGTCCAGAGCGGCGATTTCCTCGTCGTTCAGCTCCCACTCCTCCCCACAGAGGTCTTCAGGATCATAGTAGCGCTTCAGGTGTTGAGCAGCGCACACCAGGGTCCCCCCTAGACGGGGAGAACACCGCACGGTGATACGGTGTCCATCCACAGATAGAATCTTGTACGGCCCGAAGTATGGGTCATCGCTGGCAGAGCGAGGCCAGGCGGGTAGTCGACTGTGGTGCACCAGCACCCAGTCCCCCTCTTGGTAGGCGGCCGGTACTCGGTGCTTGTTCTTCTTGTTCCACTGACGCTCCCTCACTCTCTGGAGCATTGCCTTGGCCTTGTCCACCTTCGCTTGTTGCTCTTGGACCCATTCACCCACAGAAGAATGGGTGTCCTCTGGATAGGGGGCATGTAGGAACCATGCCGGGCGCCCTAGGAATAGCTCATGGGGCGAGTAGCCAGTAGCTGAACTCTCTTGGGAGTTCACACTTTCTGAGTGTCTATTTTTTTTCGATTGACCCTCAGCATTTTGTTGATGGATCCACCAGTAGTCCAGGCTATTCGGTGATTGGAGAAAATCCTGGGCTGTTCAAGTTCTGGAGCCTTTCCCGCAGTTTTCAAATCATCATCTCAATTCCCGAGTTCAAATCCACGCTCGCAATCTTTCAATTGACGCCAAGCCACCTTTTCGTTCATCCCGAAAACACCATGAATTTCACCCTATTTGGAAGCTCCAAAGCCGCCGATGATGGCCTTTCAACGCTATTCAACTATTCTCCGTCACACCTCTTTCAAAAACACCAAGCCTCAAATTCGCCGTTGCAAACACGCTTTCCGTCACGCCAACTTGAAGCCATTGAAGGCAAAATATTTGACACACGCCAACGCATTTTCGTTCCCGAAGTCTACCGCCGACTACAAGACTACTCCGAGTTTTACCTGGATGTGGAAGGCACCGATATTCAATCCGCCTTCGTTGGGAGCAACTCCACGGAAATTCTAGATCGAGGTAGGGTCTCTTCCGTTGCGCACAATAACTACAACGAGCTCGAAAAGCTTTTGTTCAAGCACAAGCGTTTCTACCTAAAGCCGTATGAGTTGGACTATTCCCAAGCCGAAGCCAAGGAGTCTCCACCCACCGCCACCCCGTGGGCTAAACAATTAAGAACCGTGCTAGATAAAGCCAAAGAAGAGAACAAAGACCTCAAAGGATGGTTCGTTATTCCGGCGTGGGACGCTCAAGTGGTTGCCGCCACCTTTCGCATGCTAGGCTCAACTTCCGCCCTTTTTCCTCTTCTTCCGTACATTTCTAGCGTGATATGTATGCACGGGGCGCAACTCCGGGACGCCTACAAGGTCAAAAGGGACGGCAAAGACTCCTACGAGTTCCGCACGAGCGGCCATCAAACGATGCCGTATGTTGCCTTGCTCCTAAACACCTCTTCCTTTGACGGGTGCCGATATGAAGACATCAATTTTAAGTTTGAACCTTTCCGCTTCGCCGCCAAGCACGCCCATCCAACGGTGCGAGACCTCCGGTTGCACAAAACACTACGTTTTGAGGTGAGCATAGAATTCCTTGATCACATTGAGCCTTCGCCGCCGGAAGAGAGAGATAAAACTAAACCAAGGCAACGCAAAATTGGAGACGCCCGTGCTTTCATGAAGTTAATGAACGAAATGTTTGTCCCCGCGCTAGCAAACGTATCGGTGAACACCAAAAATGCCTACTACCCGTTTGGCCACATAGTCCCTTCCGAGAGCCCGCATTGGGCCTACTACCGGTTTGATTGGGAACTCCCATCTCGCTTTGCCGACGAGCTCATGTTTAAGGTCCGAGAGTGCGCCCAATTCCTCACCGGAGAACTCCTTGCAATGGACATGCACGCTTTGCCGACTACCGAAGTGTATCGAGCCGTGATCGCTAGGGACCGAAAGGAAAGAAACAAAGACCTACAAGCTCCGGAAATGCTCACCATGATGATCGCCAACCTGCCCGGTGGACGGGGCGCCTCACCGCCCCTAGGAGCGATGTTCCGGTCTAAAGATTCCTTGGTCGTGGCGATTGACACCACTCACGCGCCGTGCGACGTCATGAAGACCGGTGTCCAAACGTTAGCTATCCGCTTCTTCCACTCATGCGGCATTGTCCTCTTTCATGGCATAGATGGGCAATTGGTGCGGTTCTCGTCACGATCCGACGGCAACGCGAGGTCCGCGCCTTCGGGCGCCCCCGAGCGAGCCCACGCGACGCCGGCCCCGCCCTCATACGACTCATCTAAGGCCCCGAAGACCGCCGTGCTCCTAGTGGCCCCAAGATCGGCGCACGCTCTCGACTTGCGCGTCCAAGCGGGGTTTCTTGGCCCGTACGTGTCGTTCGAGCCCACGCGGCCTCCCTACGAACACCAACAAGCCTACCTCGTGGTCTACGAAAAGGGGGAATCCGCGCTGCTAGCGCATGATTTCAAATATGGAGACGCTGCCTTTGCCCCACTACACCGCAACCTCATCGCCCTCGAGAAGATCCTCCCCGCTCAAGACCCGGATGTGGCCGAGCACGAGCAACCCATAGTGCAGCGCCTCCAAGCGGGAGCCGCCTTGGGGTCCACGGCCTTCGTGTCCCAACTTGTCACCGCCCTTCGTGAAAGGCCCGCTACGGGGCTGACTGAGCGCATCAGCGAGTGGAACGCGGCACCGGAGGACGCCGGCGCCGCTACGCCAACGCCGAGACCAAGCCGCATCGACGAGATGTCCGAGACCAGCGTCCCGCTGCTTGCTCCACTAGGAGGCGAGGCGACCACCCTCCTACCCCCCGACCACGGTGCCCCCACCCCCGCCTCGGATATTCAAATCGACCCCCGCCTCCCCGCTGGTTTTTACTACGTCCGCGACGTATTCTCCGAAAGCCAAGAGGAAACGGTAAAAAAGATTCTCCACGACAACACGTGGGAGAAGTACCACGGGCGCTCAGTCCAACACTTCGGCCACGCATACCTCGGCCCGAGCAAAGTCGCCGCCACGTCCCCCATCCCGGAAGAGTTTTCCTCCATCCTCCAAACCTACAATGCCGCGCTGGAGCGGCTAGGCCTCTCACACCCTCCTCCCAACCAAATCACGGGCACAATGTATCTCCCGGGAGAGGGCATCGGCTACCACGGGGACGACCCCTTGCTAGGCGACCCAGTGTCCATTTTTGGTTCCCAATCGGACACCACAATGTTCTTTAAGAACCCCTCCAACGGGGACTCCTTTCGCATCCGCCTGTTTGCCCGCTCTCTCCTGGTCCTCACGGGGGCCGCACGCCATGAGTGGCACCACGGTATACCTCGACGGAGAGAAGACGAAGTGTTTGGGCTAACCGTCCCTCGCACCGTCCCTCGCCTCGCTCTAATCCTCCGACACATACCACAGGCAAGCTAACCCACGAAAGCCAGAGGGCCGGGCACCCGCCTCCTGCACTGTCCAGCCCCCTCTACCTGAACACAAAAGGGCCAAGATTCAGTGAACCACCGGCCCAGTCACGGCTTCCACCATCACAGGCAAGGGGCTAGACGACGAGCTCACCTCGGCCGGGATACCGGCCGACCAAATTCAGCACTTTCTTTGCCTTAGCCAGCCCAGCCAGCCCGGCTCCCCAGTGCCCCCCCAGCCCCCCCCTATCCCGCCCCCCCCGAGATCCAAAACGCGCCTACGGAAGGGTTACCAACGGCCTCACCGCCCCCCCATACCCCTCCCTTCAGAACTGCGTTTTCTATCCCACAACTTGCAGAAGAAACCCATAGTGAGCAGCCAAATTCTCCGACACCTCAAGAACGACTTCGACATCCTCTTCCTCCAAGAAATCAATCACGCCCCCATCCTCCCCCACGTATACGCCTACGGTTCGGGCACTAAAGCCACCATCGTTTCGAATATCAGCCAAGACAAACACTCCAGAGGCGAGCATGGTTCCGTCTTGGTCTGTTCCCCCCGGCTCTCCCGCTTCGTTACCCCCCTTCCCCGACTAGATACAGAAGGGATGCTGGCGGCAGCCGTTCTCACTCTCCCGGGGGCCCCGCCCACCTTGCTGGTCTCGGTATACGCCCCAAGCACGGACGCCCACCGCTCAAAAATTGAAAACATCCTACGGCCACTCATGCATCAGTATCCTAACCACGTCCTCGGTGGGGACACCAATTGCATAATGTGCCCTGAACTAGACGGATCGAACCTCCAAACGGACAACGAATGGCCGTGGCTTCGCAGACAGATCACGAGCGACCCGCCGCGCCTCATCGACACCTTTCGGCACTTTCACCCGACCGAGCGGTCCTTCTCCCGATACCCCACCCCGTACAGGGCAAGCAGTAGCCGCCTTGACCATATTTTGCTCTCCCCGGCGGCCTCGGAATTTTTTGCCCCCACCTCTGCAACCATCCAAACCGACGACAAAACGTCAGACCACCACCCAGTCACGTACACCTCTCAAGTCCCCCCTCACCCTTTTACCGAAGCTCCCACAACTAAGAGGAAAGTTTTCCGAAAACTGACGGAGCGGGAACGCTCCAAGCACCACGACTCCCTTGCCCCCCTGGCGCGGTGGTGCGAGTCTACCCTCCCCCGCTTTGAGTCCTTGTCCTCGGCGGACATCGAGCTTTTCACAGACGTCGTGCTGGAGGAAGTGGCGACCAGCTACCACAGTATCACCACGCCGTCACGCCCTACCTCCTCGGCTCTGGTAAAGAAAATCAAAGAGTCCCTGCAAACCCTGCCCCCCCCCAGCCATCCCAACTACCCCGCTTCCATGGACACGCTCAACAAGCTCGTCAAGGAGTGGGAAACCAAAGTGAACAAGGCCGCAACCACCAAAATCCATCGGTGCCTAGTGAGGAAAACTAGGATCAAACGCACCATCAACGAGGCGCTCAACCCCGTGGAACGAGGTGAAATAACGCTGAAGCGCCCGGGCACCACACAGCTCGTCTCCACCCCCAAAGAAGTGGGCTCTACTTTCTCTTCTACACTCCTCACCCTGGGGGGCAGCCTCGAATACGCACCGCCGAACACTCTAGTGGATCGCCTACTCGCACACTCCCCCGCCTGCCCCGAACCCACAAAACACGGCCTCCTCCCTGACATTACCTGGGAATCGTTACGCAACACGCTTAAGAGGTCCAAGCCCAACAAGGCGGGGGGGCGGGACTTCACAAACAACTACACTTTGCACGTCTCCCCCCCCCCTATCCAACAATTCATTTGGAAGGTATGCAACTACTACCTCCACCGGCCGTTGCCCGAGAAATGGCTCGAAGCCAACATTATCTTGCTTTTTAAGAAAGGGGACGTGATGAACCCGGTAAATTACAGGCCTATAGCCTTGCTGAACAGCGTTTACAAAATAATTGCAACACACGCCAACCGAGAGCTACTGGCAGCGGCCATTGAACATTCCATCATACACCCCACCCAGTTCGGCGGGCTTCCGAACCGCAGATGCCAGGACCACATTTTCAACCTCTTATCCACGTTTCGGGAATCGGTCGGTAGCTACAGCCTCTACATTGATTTCAATAAGGCTTTTAACTCCGTCCCCCACACCACCCTCTTCACAGTTCTATCCCGCCTGAACTTTCCTACGCCCCTTGTAAACCTCATTCAATCCTTGTACCGTGCCCCTCGCGACTTCCCAGTGGTGTCAGGTCAAACCCACTCCTCACACCTGCAAACCAGAGGCGTTCGGCAAGGATGCCCCATGTCACCAATCCTTTTCTGCCTCTACCTGAATGTGCTCCTCTTCGCCTTGCCGTCCCACGTCACTGCACCCCCCTCCCCACACGAATCGGGCCACGCCTTTGTTGACGACCTCCTCTATCGATCAGAGAATGGGGACCGCATACAGCAAGTTTTAAACTTCTTCGACACGGTCGCCAGGGAGTGGGGTCTAGACCTTAACCTCAGCAAAACCGAGATCCACGCTATGGGAACAGCTCCCCCCAGAACCTTCACCTCCCCCTCGGGCACCCCCCTGTCGACAACAAACCAAAAGACGGGGCAACCACACAGTTGCTACAAATACCTAGGGGTATACATCTTCACCGCCAACCATGAGGCACAAACACTGGCATTGGCCAAGTCGGAAATACGCTCATTTTTCACAACCCTCCAACCCCTCCAGCTCACCCTTTCGGAATACATTCTCTTGGTGAACGTCCAACTCATCCCTATTCTTTCCTACCGCCTCATGGCACACCCCCTGGCCCTGAACGAGTTGGGGGCCCTTCAGGCCATGATCTGGCAAAATGTTGCGCATGACCCCTCCCCGGACAGAGCCAACAGGATCTCCCGCCTCGTCTCCCCTAAGGCCCGCTACACCCCTCGCCACCAGGGAGGCTTAGGACTCCGCCACTTCACTTTTTCAATTTGCATGGCCCTGGTAAACACCGCAATAAGGTACCTCAACGGAGACGGCCCGGCCTCGACAAACGAATCTTTTTCCGAAGCAATGCTCTCCACCACACGCAACCCAATCCAAGACACCATCATGGACGCATGCCACGCCATAGGCTTCCGATACCACAGCACCGGCCTCTGGGCCTCCTGCCCCCCCTCCCTTTTCCTCCCAAAAGAAAAAGTCCAGGTCCGGTTCCTAGCCACCAAGCCGGCACCACAATACAGCAAGTTCGGCAACAGATTAAAACGGACGCCCCAGGACCTGGGGTTCCACCTAGGTACAGTCACGGAAGTGCACTCAGAATCGGCCACACTCCAGTTTTCGGACGGCACCACCCACACCATCAAAAACCCCGGTCTCCGCCGCAACGAGAAAGAATACACCTTTCAGAACCCAGCCATTTCTGTCCTCCCTCAACTGGCGGGGCGCCACGAACTGCTCACCCCCCCCCTTCTTCACCCTCAAGAATACATCCTCAACCCCCCCCCCGGGCCATACGGCGGGGTCCTACTCGACTCGTCACTGCATGGCGAGCTGTACCGGCTCCCAGATGAACCTCACTCCCTTGACCCCGACGACCTCGAAGAATGGGGTTGTGAAGCAGCCCTTGCCCTCCTCCTCGCATCGTCATCCGGCACGACATGGGTGTACTTGGATGGCTCAGCGGGCGCCTTGGGCTACGGATCGGCGGCCACCCTGTTTTTTCCAAATGGCTCCAGATGGGTACTGTGCCAAACGTCCCCGTACCAGTCATCAGAGGGATCGGAGTTCTGGGCCGCTATTATGTTCCTACGGTGGGCCCTTGCATCCCACCCGCACCTCACCTTCGCCGTGCTAGGGGACAACCTCCACGTTATCACTGTTCTCTCTCCGAACACCCCCCCAGGCCTCCCATCACGCTCGCCAGCCGGCACGTGGGAATCCTCTCTCCAGTCCATTCAGGCCTCCCTACGCCCAGGGATGATCCAGGGTTGGGGGTGGATCAAGGGGCACGCCGGGTTCGTGGGGAATGAAATCTCAGATGCTTACTCAAAGTGGGCCGCCCACGTGATGGTCTGGGACCCCTCCCTCCTTCCCCCCCCCCCGATAGGGTGCATATCCAGGGGCCCCCTCCCAGTCATACACAAATTGACTACAACCTCAATCAAGCATCTCCTCCCTCGCCACAAACACGAAAACATCCACGCACCGTCCAGCTTCCATTTTTACAATCACACTTCGTGGTTCAAAGGCCTCCCTTTCAAATGGTCCTCCGGAAATTTCAACATGGCGCCATTTGCTTTCCACGACGACTTGCGCCCTCGCCATTGCCACGCTTGCCCCGACCCGCACCCGATGGATGTTATCTCTTTCGTCTCACACTGCCCAACGTGCGAACACCTGGTCCAATCCTACATTCAATGCTGGCGCCCCCCCTTCACCACGGTGGTGTCCCAATGGTGGTCCGCGACCACACACGTGGGGGAGAGACGCAATTTCGTCCGGGGGCTTGTTCCCATGACGCTGTACACCAAACTCACAACCCCCCCCTCCGGCCGAAGAAAACCAGCACACTGTCACGACTTAAAACTCGCCCTGAAGGATCGTGTTCCCCTGCTCCTCAGCGCCCTATACCGCACGCTGGAATGGCTAAAAGACCACCCCCCCCCAGCCCCGCTCACCCCCCCTACGGGCCCCAACTCATGGGGACGCCCCTGGTCGCCCTACAGCACGTCGCACACCGCCCAACAACGCCCCCCCCCCGCCTACCACCCTCCCCCCCCCCTCCCGGACAAAGTTGCACACAAGCCCCCAAAACGCCCCCGCCCCCCATCTCCTGCGGCACACACCAAAACTCGAAAACACGGCCGCCAGCCCCCAAGGCCCGTCCGGCCTCTATCACTGAAACGCGGTACCGCAAGTCAACCCCAGCCAGAGCCTCCGCCCCCCAAACGGCCGCTCACAATCAGGGACATGTTCAACCTCCCCCCCCCCCCTAGACCAGCACCCCCCCTCGCCGCCTCCGCCCCCATTTCCGCCCCTTCTCCTCGCATAACAAGGTACTTCGCGCCAGCCCCCCCCTCCCCCGCGAGTACAAACTCACAATCGTCCTCACACTCGTCCAACGTGTCATCTCTTTGAAAAAGCCACACTTACACATTTTCTCACGCCGACCCTCGACAGCCCTAGCGGCGCGATCAATCAGTACTACCACACTGGCACTCACCAGTCACTTCTGCAAATGAATCCCTCCCCCAAGCCACCCCCCGTGCTCAAGCCGTCATGCTCTAACCCCCAATCCGCAACCACACCGCCTTCGGGTATCAAGCGGAGACCCCGGCCTGCGGTTGTCTATAACGGGGCTGCCAAGTCTCTTTGAGATGAAGCAGACGAGGACAGCAACGTGCAGCGGTACTCAGCCCGCGATTGAACTTGATTTCGGGCTCCCGCCCCTCCCCAAAAAAGCTTGGCGCGCAAGAGCCTTTCTCCCCGGCCTGGCCAGCCACAAAAGGCGCCGTTCAGTGCAAAAAAAAAACTCTCTTGGGAGTTCATCATCAAGGATATGACGGGGAGTAGTCTCACCCAGTCTCTGGTGCGTTCAGTTTTGCACCATATCCGTACGTTCTCCTTCAGGACACGGATCTGTCGCTCACATAGGGGATTGCTCGTGTGAGAGTAGGGAATCCCCGTAGACACCTGGACATTGAGGGATCTCAGGACCCTCTTGTACCAGCCAGTATCTGAGCGTACTCGCACGTCCTCATCGGAGTTGATCTCCTTGGGCGCCCCATAGACACAAAACCACTCCTCCAGGAGTATCTTGATAGTCTCCTCCCCGGTAATGTGCTTGGTACATGGGAACACCCTGGTAAACCTGGTCAACCCACAGGTTACCACGAGGGCGAAGTCATAGCCCCCGAACTTCGGCATCTCCGTGTAGTCCACGTATAGAACACTGTTAGCACAGTGAGGGATGGGCAGGGTCGAGTAGAGACCTCTGTCCCTGATATCCCCTGGTTTACAGGACCTGCACGGGCACTTGTCCACGATAGGCTGGAGGGTTTTCCGCAGTTGGTCGTCAGTCCACGTAGTGTGGAACCACTGCTTGAACAGCCTCAGGGTACGGTCAGCACCCACATGACCACTGGACTCATGGGTCCACTTCAGCAGCGCTGGGATTCGGTCACTAGGCACCACGATGCGGTCCTCGTGCCATAGGTAGTGACGCGTTCCCGTGGGGGGCCGGCCACGGGACGCTGCGGTGGACACGCGCAAGTGAGCAGGCAGGCAAAGCACTACGCTCACAGGGGCATCAATGCGCTCATGTCATGTGACAAAGCGTTTCAGAATCCTTGCCACTCTGAAATGAGGGAACGAAAGTATGTACAGCAACACATCAGGATATGTACACATGGGGTTAAGACTGGACTGGGGAAAGGGCATCACAGGACAATAGACACTCTATCCCAACTTGTATCCCAATCCCATGTCCGACCCTCTCAGTGGCTGGTGGGGGCGGGCGCTCAAACACAACCCATGCCCTGCTCAGTCCGGACCCTGAAACCCTGCCAATGGGGGAGGTGTCCCGCCGAGCCACAGACAAGTTCCTGGGAACCAAGGGGCTCCAAGGCCAACCCACAGTGGCTCCCTCTGCTCCCTTAACGGCAGGTCCCAAGTCCTCTCTGAGCCAGAGATATGGCCCCGCCATTATCACCCAGGAGTTGGTAGCTGAAAATGGGCTGTTTCAGCCCAAACTGATATTAACTCAAAAATCCCCAAAATTGACCCCTCGTCCGGACCCGCCAGAGGTAGGGACGAGGCAACTGACCCCATGCCCTTCGCATACGAACTCCCTGGAGCCCTCACTCAACCTGGTTCCCTCTGAGGTCCCGGCATCAGGGTACCACGTGTTCGTCAAGTGGGGTCATGATGCCAAAATCACCAAAATTGGCGTCATTCCCACGCGCGGCTCGCCCGGCCAGGGCAAGGCCAATGGCTCACAGGTTAGGAGGCAGGACCTAGGAGTTACATCTGAGTGTACAACTTGGATTTAGGTACGGGCTCCCTGTGGGCATAGAGAAATGGGGCCGCCAATTGACCACACGGAAGGGGGAAATTGGGGTCCCAAAATGGGGTCATTTTGGCTGCTTGAAATGAGCCAAAATTCGGTGTGCTCCCAATAGTATATCTCCACGCCGGCTTGGAGATCGGATCCCCCATTCCATACGCGATCCACCGGGAGTCCAACAGAGACTCCCATGCCCTTGGCTCTCAAAGATCTCAATGCCACTCGGCGTGGTGACAATCCCAATTGGGTCCACAAATGCCAAAATGGCAAAATTGTCCACACTCATTTTGGGCTAGCGCCTTAACGAAGGTTGCTCAGCTTCGCCCACGTGGTGTGTGAACCATGGGGACCAATATCCATATCACCCATGTCATATATGGTCCATTGGTCCAAGCGTCCGGCGTGCACGAAGGTTAGAACATGGTGCACGGCGGGCAGCAAAAGTGGAAAATTGCTCAAAATGGCCAAAGATGCGCACACTCATGGTTGGGGCAAATGAGGCACATGCCTGACTTGGACCGGAGTGTGCCATAGGATTGGTATCAAGTCATACGTGTCCAACATATCTTTTGGGCGTCGCCCAACTCCTCCGGTTTTGGGAATGGCAGGGTCGCCAAGTGAGCCCATGATTTGGGATGGTCCCAAATCGCCAACATGGCGGCCACGGTGTGCCAAGCCCAGGAGGAGTTAATCGCCGGGTCCAAGATATATTGGGCACCGAAGTATGTACCCTCATATCATACTTGGGTCATGATGTCAATTGAGCGCAACGTTGAGATACAAGGTCGCCACTTGACATCATGACGGGCCAAAAACGGCAAAATTGGCACAAAGACACACAAAAGTGCCTTGAAAGGCGCACAATTATATTATAATATCTTTGGCTTGGATCGTGCAATCAACTAATCCTTCTAAACACAATGACTTGACACGAATGACCTTCGATTCCACGTATGTGCTCCACTTGGGGCGCTTTGAAAGGTTACGAGCGCTACTTCCCAAGTGGGCAAATGAAAATATGGAAAATTGCAAAACACACACCTTGCTCCCAACGCATCGCTTCGGGAACACCACACAAGCTTCCCTTCACGAAGGTTAGGCTTGTAATTGATCGTAGGGAGTATGGAGAAGGGGCTTGCACAATATGAGGTCCATTGGCGGGCTTGGCTTGGAGCGATGGACCCGCCAAATGGGCACGCAACACAACACAAGGCACATACTCCATATTGCCCAAAAAGGTAGCTCCCCCCACGATATGTCATGCCCCTCCAAGGGCATAACTTTGCGTCAATCACTCATAGGAACTCAAGGAGAGTTCCTATGCAACACCAACACTCGCGCGCTACACTCGAAAGTTATCTTAACACACGCAATATCATGGCCATAGAGTTACAACGCAAACTCTACCCTCTTGACCATGATCCATTACACTAGCGCGCACGTGTGGAGACGCAAGGCATATGATGCTTCCTAAATTACGTTGGGAGTATTGTGAATACATCCCACGTTTCCTTATTGTCATTCCTCGCAAGCAACACCAGATATGACCTTCACAAGTGGCCTCACGAATCAACTTTGTTTTGCCCATATCTTTAAGACAAATGGAGGGCAGGATAAAAGGAAAGTTGATTCGTGCATAGGGAAGCACGTAGGTCCACTCGAAAGAGGTCAAATCAAGTGCGGGGATGTCGAAGTCGAAAATCCGATTTCGACATCCTGAAAAATTCGGATTAAGGTTGCGAGTGTAAGATGTGAAAACTGCGGAAGCATCCATGCAATTCCTGAGGACTTTGGAGCCTTCGTGACGGATTGCGTTAAAATTTCCATTAATAACAGTTAAACTGGCGGTTACGGTAAAGTCGCGATCCAACCGCCAGCAGTCAAAACAGTGAGTATCAGAACGGAAGCGTAAAAATTGACGGAAACAATATGAAAATAAAACCCTGTTGATTCCTGATATTCTGATACACAAATCTCTGCTGGCGGTGCATTGGTTGCCGATGCGGGGCTTTACGGCACGGAACACGCTGGAACGCGTGGACCGGAGACCGGTCCTCCCTTCCGTACTTGGGGTTAGTGGACCGGAGACCGGTTGTATGCCCTGCCCTAGCCATGGGGTTCTGGGTACCGCTTCACCCCCCTCCTTAGAGCAAACCCTGGGGGGGGCTCGATAACACCCACGCATGGCAGCGGGTACCCAGGACCATTTCCTGAAGGGGGGGGTGTCACATCCTCACTTCAGGCTGGCTCAGGTTAGGCTGCCCAAATCCCACAGTAAGATAGGTATGATGCTGTATAAGCTCGTAGAACATGTATAGTATCAAGTATCAAGTCCCGGGTCCTGGCGGCGATTGTTCGGCATCCAAAGGACCCGTTAACCCATACCAGGCGCACCGGGTGCCGGCTGCTACGGTCACCACCACAGTGGCAGTGGCATACACGGCCAACATAGGCGACACACGACGACCGAGGTGGTCCCACAGGTCGAGAGCGACCACAAAGATCCATCAGGCTACCCCAAGCTTCCCAAGGCCCGCCGACTGGGGAGAGTCCCCACGGGTCCTTCCTCGGGCGCACCATGTCCATATCCATACGACGCGAGTCCAGAGTTGTACAGCCGAACTCCTTAAGGGATCTTAAGGGAGCTCCTCCTGAAGGGATCGGGCATCAAGGCCGTCTTTTCCCTCGCCCTATTACCACGAAGGCCATACATGAGGGAGTCCTCATGCAGTGTGGGCGGAGGCGTCGACTCCTCAAACCACCAGTTTCCCAGGCAGACTGACCGAGGTCAGGAGCACCGGAGGCCGACATCCGACTGCAAGTGCGTCTGCGAATCGGTAGGCTCACACTGGGACTGACAGTGGCGGACCGCTGGGAGTGTAGTCAGGCAACTGGGCTTCCCGCCTGGCGCCATCAGGATCTCCACACACAGCGAATAGGGCAACACGTTATTACCGGCACTCAAACAGAAGAATATGTAATGCGGTACTGGTCCAGACTGGACCGTGTGTATAAAGATGTACACGGCGACTCAGGGCGCCTCTGTATTGCGATTCGAATCCCCTCGGGGGGGAGAAAACAGTCCATCTGTCGGTGATGGGCTGACAATCGTAACATACAAATGCACATATCCTGGGGAGCAGAAGAGCAAAACAAGCGGGGTAAATAGGCGTGTAAACACACTCTGGACAGAGTGCCAAACCACGCCACGGTTAGGATAAGGCACATGCAGGAGGGCGGATAGGAAAACGCCTGAGTTCAGGCCATATATAGTCGCGACACACGCAGACTGGTCTGGATTCCGCAAGTGCCATGGAACCAGACCACACACCAAAAAATCGCAATGCCGATGACAGCGGCATCCGTTGCGCAACGTCGTATGGGCTTCAAGGCCCCAAGAGCTCAGAAATATGAAGGTCAGTCGCCCTACCTGGTTTCCCAAGGATTCAGCAGGTGGGGAGTGACGAATAGAATTGAAGAGAGGGGCCATCCTCCTCTGGATTCAGCAGGGGGGGGTATATGGCCACTCTGATGGCAGGTCACCGGAAGATGAGAGAGAGCAAGCAAGCGAGGGACGATCCGTTGACCTCACAAGCGCCCCAAAGCACATCAGGGGAGAGCTCAGGGCGCTGATCAGGCACCCCTGGCTGCAATCGCCCGGGTGAGTGCTGCCAAGTCCGAAACGTGGATCCTGGTCTTGTGCCTGCGGATGTACTCCATGAAGGGAGTATTGACCCGCGGCACCAACGAGGAGACTGGTTCCCAAGTGTCGTGGGACGGTCCATAGCCTCGCCAACGAACCTTGAACTCCAGACCTCCGGGTGCCGAGGCCTTCGGACGCTGAGCCAGGAGCTTCTCGACTGTATAGTCGTCCTGCTCAGCATAGTCGTCGTCCGAATCGGCCTCATGTGCGGCATAGCTCAGGGACACATGCTGGCCACGGAGGTCGGGTTCCCGCACACGGAGTTGACTCTCGTGGCGCTCCCGGAACTGTCCGTGACCCACCTTGATGCGGTAGGTGTCCTCACCAATCCTGCGGACCACCTCGCCGGGTGTGAACCAGGTTTTGGTGCGGTGGGTGCCCATAGGGCGGGGTCTGATCACCCACACCGGGTCTCCCACCCTGAACTTCTGCGCTGTCGAGCTCGGGGCGGACTTCTGACGCTCAGCATGCTCCTTCTCAAGCTGCTGGCGGATGTCCCGCGCCGTTTGCTCTTGCCGCGCGAAGAATTCCTTGGCATCCATAGCCATGCCATCACCAGACAAGGGAAGTCCCCTACCCAGGGGGTCCCTGCCGAACAGAATCTGGTGAGGGGACAAACCGCCCGGAGTGGGGGTGTCATGATGGGCCTTCAGAGCAGGCCACATCTCCTCAAACCAGTTCCGACGTGGATTGGTGATGTGGATCTTGCGCAGCTTCTCGAACAGCTGCCGTCCAGCCACTTCAGCACGGCCGTTAGACCGGCTGAGATAGGCGACGCGTACCCAGAAGCGGTACCCAGAACCCCATGGCTAGGTTACGGCATACAACCGGTCTCCGGTCCACTAACCCCAAGTACGGAAGGGAAGACCGGTCTCCGGTCCACTAGCCCCATGTACGGAAGGCGCCCGTTGACGCCCAGTGCGAGCCCGGCGGGAGCGTGATCCGTGCCGTAAAGCCCCGCATCGGCAACCGATGCACCGCCAGCTGAGATTTGTGTATCAGAATATCAGGAATCAACAGGGTTTTATTTTCATAATGTTTCCGTCAATTTTTACGCTTCCGTTCTGATACTCACTGTTTTGACTGCTGGCGGTTGGATCGCGACTTTACCGTAACCGCCAGTTTAACTGTTAATAATGGAAATGTTAACGCTATCCGTGACGAAGGCTCTAAAGTCTTCGGGAATTGCGTTGATGCATCCGCAATTTTCACATTCTACACTCGCAACCTTAATCCGAATTTTTCAGGATGTCGAAACCGGATTTTCGACTTCGACATCCCCGCACTTGATTTGACCTCTTTCGAGTGGACCTACGTGCTTCCCTATGCACGAATCAACTTTCCTTTTATCTTGCCCTCCATTTGTCTTAAAGATATGGGCAAAACAAAGTTGATTCGTGAGGCCACTTGTGAAGGTCATATCTCGTGCTGCTTGCGAGGAATGACAATAAGGAAACGTGGGATGTATTCACAATACTCCCGACGTAATTTAGGAAGCATTATATGCCTTGCGTCTCCACACGTGCGCGCTAGTGTAATGGATCATGGTCAAGAGGGTAGAGTTTGCGTTAAGATAACTTTCGAGTGTAGCGCGCAAGTGTTGGTGTTGCATAGGAACTCTCCTTGAGTTCCTATGAGCGATTGACACAAAGTTATGCCCTTGGAGGGGCATGACATATCGTGGGGGGAGCTACCTTTTTGGGCAATATGGAGTATGTGCCTTGTGTTGTGTTGCGTGCCCATTTGGCGGGTCCATCGCTCCAAGCCAAACCCGCCAATGGACCTCATATTGTGCAAGCCCCTTCTCCATACTCCCTACGATCAATTGCAAGCCTAACCTTCGTGAAGGGAAGCCTGTGTGGTGATCCCGAAGCGATGCGTAGGGAGCAAGGTGTGTATTTTGCAATTTTCCATAATTTCATGTGCCCACTTGGGAAGTAGCGCTCGTGACCTTTCAAGGCGCCCCAAGTGGAGCACATATGTGGAATGGAAGGTCATTGGTGTCAAGTCATTGTGTGTAGAAGGATTAGTGGATTGCACGATCCAAGCCAAAGATATTATAATATAATTGTGCGCCTTTCAAGGCACTCTTGTGTGTCTTTGTGCCAATTTTGCCGTTTTTGGCCCGTCATGATGTCAAGTGGCGACCGTGTATCTCAACGTTGCGCTCAATTGACATCATGACCCAAGTATGTTATGAGGGTACATACTTCGGTGCCCAACATATCTTGGACCCGGCGATTAACTCCTCTTGGGCTTGGCATACCGTGGCCGCCGTGTTGGCGATTTGGGACTATCCCAAATCATGGGCTCACTTGGCGACCCTGCCATTCCCAAAACCGGAGGAGTTGGGCGACGCCCAAAAGATATGTTGGACACATGTGACTTGATACGAATCCTATGGCACACTCCGGTCCAAGTCGGGCATGTGCCTCATTTGCCCCAACCATGAGTGTGCGCATCTTTGGCCATTTTGAGCAATTTTCCACTTTTGCCGCCCGTAGTGCACTATGTTGAGCCCACCCGTGCACGCCGGACGCATGGACCAATGGACCATATATGACGTGGGTGTTATGTATATTGGTCCCCATGGTTCACACACCACGTGGGCGAAGCGGAGCAACCTTCGTTAAGGCGCTAGCCCAAAGCGAGTGTGGGCAATTTTGCCATTTTGGCATTTGTGGACCCAATTGGGATTGTCACCACGCCGAGTGGCATGGAGATCTTCGAGAGCCAAGGGCATGGGAGTCTCTGTTGGACTCCCGGTGGATCGCGTATAGAATGGCGGATCCGATCTCCAAGCCGGCGTGGAGATATACTATTGGGAGCACCCCGAATTTTGGCTTATTTCAGGCAGCCAAAATGACCCCATTTCCGGACCCCAATTTCCCCCTTCCGTGTGGTCAACTGGCGGCCCATTTCTCTATGCCCACAGGGAGCCGGGACCTAATTTCAGATTGTACACTCAGATATAAGTTCTAGGTCCTGCCTCCTACCCTGTGAGCCATTGGCCTTACCTTGGCCGGGCGAGCCACGCGTGGGAATGACGCCAATTTTGGTGATTTTGGCATCATGACCCCACTTGACTCATCCGTGTTGCCCTGATGCCGGGACCTCAGAGGGAACCAGGTTGGGTGAGGGCTCCGGGGAGTTCTTATGCGAAGGGCATAGGGTCAGTTGCCTCGTCCCTACCTCTGGCGGGTCCGGACGAGGGGTCAACTTTGGAGTTTTTCAAGCTAATATCAGTTTGGGCTGAAACAGCCCATTTTCAGCTACCAACTCCTGAGGAATAATGGCGGGGCCATATCTCTGGCTCAGAGTGAAGTTGGGACCTGCCGTTAATGGAGCATGGGGAGCCACTGTCGGTTGGCCTTGGAGCCTCTTGGTTCGCAGGAACTCGCCTGTGGCTAGGCGGTACACCTCCCCTATTGGCAGGGTTTCAGGGTCCGGACTGAGCAGGGCATGGGTTGTGTTTGAGGCCCCGCCCCCACCAGCCACTGAGAGGGTCGGACCTGGGATTGGGATATGAGTTAGGACTGAGTGTCTATTGTCCTGTGATGCCCTTACCCCAGTCCAGTCTTAACCCCATGTGTACATATCCTGATGTGTTGCTGTACATACTTTCGTTCCCTTGTTGCAGAGTGGCAAGGATCCTGAAACGCTTTGTCACATGACACGAGCGTATTGATGCCCTTGTGAGCGTAGTGCTTTGCCTGCCTGCTCACCTGTGCGTGTCACCGCAGCGTCCCGTGGCCGGCCCCCCACGGGAACGCGTCAAAAGCGTTTCACCGCCGCGGGGTTACCCAGCCCTCGCGTGCCACTCGGGGCCACCAACCCCGAGCAGCGCGGCGCAGCTCGCAGCTCGCAGCGCAGCGCAGCGTCTCGCAGCGCAGCGCAGCGGCTCGCAGCGCCACCCAGCGACAGCGCCGAGTTCGTCACGGAGCCCGCAGCGCCGTCCAGAGCATCGCCCTGACCGCGCAGCGACCGTGAAAGAGGTGCACAGACCAGGACTCCTGCATCAGCGAGTCCCATCGGCCGACCAGCAAGGCCGCGTCAACCACCTCCACAACCACCGGCTGACCAGCACCAGCCGCACTCCCAATCCAGTGCTGCAGCACCCGCCTCAACAACCACCACCAGTTCGTTGAGTTGAACGAGTGCATACCAAGGACCTCAAGACCAACTACGCCCCCGCTGCCATGGTAAACTGGCAGGAAGCGGGCAGGACGTGGCCGCGGCCCCACCCCCATGCAGCGCGCCTACTGCGTGGGTTGGTCTGGGACCAGCACTACCGCCACAGCAACCCCCAGTGCGAAGGCGGCATGCCCGGGAGCTTCGAGCTCCGCACCGACATCGCCCCCGACCGCCTGCAGGCCGTGGAGGACTGGCTGCGCGCGGAAGGGTTCGCCTTCCGCTTCCAGCAGAGGCGCTGGAGGACGTGGACCCGTCCAGACAGGCCTGGCGAAGGCCTGCGCCCCGACGGGATAGAGGAGGACGAGACCCCCAACGAGTACCCGTCGGGGGCCTCGATCAATGTCTCCCTGTGGGACATGATCGAGAAGAACTTCCCGGAACCGGGGAGCGAGCGCAGGCTGCAGGGCAGCAGCAGCGCGTCTCCGGCGAAGGAGAAGCGGTCCGCCGAGGACAGGAAGCGGGACCGGAAGTGACGGGAGTACCAGGAGTCCCTGGCCGCCGAAGCCGCCCAAGGCGCCAAGGGCGGAACCCCAGCCCCCAGTCCCCAACGGGCCAATGGTGGTCATCACCCCGGCCACGCCACCCTCGGCGACTTCATCCAAGTCGCCAGGCAGACCAGGGCCAAGCCCCGTCCGCTGCTCCTGAGGCCCCAGCAGGCCCCAGCAGGCCCCAGCAGCGACGTGGAGTCGGCCCACCGCGGGAGGATGCCGGCCGACCGGGCCAGCTCCAGCAGCAGCGCCGCTCCCGCCCAAAGGGACGTGGCGCGCGCCTGTGAGCGCGTCTGTGGGGATGCCCTGCAACCTTCGGGTTGCCCGGCAACGGGCCACGCAGCGGAACGCCGCCGTGGAGGGCGCCGTCGGCATCGCCCATGAGGAGGCCACCGAGTGGGGCAGAGGCATGGACTACCACGCCTCGAAAGTGGCAGCCATCGCGGCCGGTCTCACGGCTGCGGCCGCCCATGAGGCAGTGGCTGCCCGGATCAGGGCAACCGATGAGGAAGCCCGCCGGACGCAGGAGGCCATTGCCTGCAGGGAGGCCGAGGTGAAGGCGCTGGAAGAGGCGCTTGCCCAAGAGAGGGCAAAGAAGGAGGCGGAGGAAAGGGCCCACGCCGATGCGACGGCAAAGGCCCAGGCGGACGCCGCCAAGAAGGACGCCATCGAGGCCGCGCGACGGAAGGTCACTGAGGAGAAGGCCAAGACGGAGGCGGAGCTGGCGGCGTTGGAAGCGCAGAAGGCGCGGCTGCAGCAGGCCCGGGAAGCCGAGGCGGCTCGTGCTCGGGAGGAAGCCGAAGTGCGGGCTGCCGCAGCCACCGCCGCCGCAATGGAGGAGGCAGAGGCCAAACTCCGCCGCGAGACTCCCCCGGGAGGATCACGAGTGGAGACCCTTCGAAAGCTTTTCGAAGGGGACGCCTCCTCCAAGATGACGCTGGACGAGGCCGACACGGGCAGCAGTGGGAGCAGCCGCCCCACTGCCCATCGACGGAGGAAGGGCAAGGGGAAGACCCCCGAGAGGCCGCGGAGGCCAGCGGGTGGACACCCCCACGACAGTGACCCCTTCTTCACCGCCAGCGACGGGGATGAACGAGGCCGCCGACATCGCCAAGTGGTGGCTTGGACGGGCGGAGGAGGCGGAGACGTCCCCATGGAATCGGAAGGTGAGGATGAGGATCTCCCTCCTCCCTACCGGAGCTCGGAGTCTTCCGAGACCGAGAAGCCCAGGTGGGGCGACATGGACGAAGATGACGACATGGACTTCGGCATCACGAAGAAGCGCCCATCCTCGGACCCACCGAGGCGACCCGGCGGAGATCCACCGAGACCCCCTGGCGGAGGACCATCAGGACCCCCTGGAGGACGCCCACCAAGTGGACCCCCTGGAGGCGGACCACCGGGCGGGGGAGGACCCCCTGGACCGGGCGGACCCGGCGGAGGCCCTCCTGGAGGACCCCCTGGGGACCCCGACGACCCACCAGGGAACGGCGACCCGGATACCGCCTGGCGGTGGATTGTCTACCTCCGCAGGAGGGTCTTTTCCCTCGAGTGCGAGGTAGACACGGGCAAGGGCGAGATGACTCGCATCTCCAAGGTCGCCGCGCGCGCGCAGACAGAGCTGGACATCGCCAGGGCCGAGATCAGACAGCTGAACACGGTCATCAGCGGCCTGCAGCAGAGGCTGGACGCGCTGGAAGCCCGTGGGAGCGTCGGCAGCAACCGCCCACCCCTGGAGTCTGGCTCGTCGGACGACGGCTGGGGACCCGGACCAGGTCCAGGCAGACCCCATGCCCCCGGCGAAGCCCCCAGGAGTCGCCCCAGCGCCAGTGCCCACTCTCTCACCGCCCCCTCTCACCACAGCGCGGGCCGCCGCAACGAACGCGTGCCGCCCGGCAGTGGCAGTGAGGATTGGCGCGATGAGTGGCTCAGCGCGGAGTACCGCAACCGCCGTGCTCCATCGCGGACACCGGTACGCCCCCGGCGCCCCGCACCAGCCCCTGGGCCAATCCCAATGGCTGGTGGACGTTATGGTGGACTCAGGGATGACGTCCCCAGAGGAGACGTGGAGTGGGATGTCGGCGAAGGTGAGGACCTGGACCTGGACCTGGAGGAGTTCGACATCAGCCCGCCGCGTGGTGTACGACGGGAGGCCGCTGAACGCAGCTGAGGATGCGTACATGGAAGGAGTACGGCGTGAACATCTAGGTTCAGCGTACATGGAGGAACCGCAGCGTAGCCACAGGGATTCCATGGAGGAGATGGACGTGGCGGCCGTGGGAGTCCGTGGGCGAGGCCGATGGGAACCTCGGTCGACCTCGCGGCCGGCGTTCATGGTCTCTAAGGCCGCGGATGCCGCCGTGTGGGAAGACTTGAAGGACATCAAGCCCCCCATGTACGATGGTAACCCCCTCAACCTCGACCGCTTCTTGGAGAAGCTGGACGATTGGGGGCTGACCGTCACTGAAGACCTGCCTCCCGCGGATGCGGAGAGATATGTCTTCAGACGGTTCAGGTACCGCTTGCCGGAAGTGCTCGGAGAGCTATACTTCGTGGCGACCAAGGAGGGGAGAATCAAGACCCTCAAGGAAGCCAAGAAGTGGCTCCACGAGCAGGAGCGGGTGGACGCTCCGCAGGTGGCGGCCAAGCGCTGGAAGTCCATCAAGCTTGAGCATGATGGACGGGAGATCCGCCTACGACATTGGCGAGACTTCCGAGGGAAATACACCCTCTTCCGCCGCAACGTGGAGGACTGGAACGAGGGTGACGAGCAGGCTCGCCTGCTCTCCATGCTGCCGGAAGCATGGATCAAGAGGGTCACCAAGGAGGAATCCAAGCGGGCCAAGTCCAACCACACGGTCAAGATGATGCTCCCCAAAGAGTATCATACGAACGTGGTGGCTTGGGCGAAGAAGAACGTGGCCCGGGATGTCAAACGGCACTCCCTGCGGAACGCTCTCCTCATCACCGTCTCGGGCGATCGCGAGAAGACCGCGATGTGGCACCTTGACGAGTGTGAGTTGAGCGGCCAGACCATCCGTCTGCAGGCCATCCCGGCGCGGATGAGCTGCGACGAGATCCTGGAGTGGGTTGGAGAGGAGGTGCTCAAGGAGTACCGGAACCTCCACCACACCCGCGGGTTGAGGCCCGGCGACCGCGACGTCAACTACGTTGGCGAGGGACCTGGCGGGGAAGCTGCCATGGACCCAGCGGGAGCCGGCGGCGATGAGACTCTCGTCGACGATGACGACGACGATGAGCCCGCCGAAGTGGCCGTGTGTGCCTTCGTGGCCAAGAACCTGAGCGCGGGGAGCAAGCCGGGAAACTGGAAGCCCCTGCAGCAGGGTTGGAGGAAGCAGGAGAAGAGGGACCCTCGCCGCATTGGCGACCCTCCGCTGTCCTTTGGGGAGTTCAAACGAGCTCACCCTCAGGGCTGTTTCGTGTGTTATGGGAGGAAGCGAGGCTTCAACCATGACCATCGAACATGCCCCGTCCACAAGGCCGACACCGAGGCTTACAAGAAGGCGCACGGGTCGAAGAAGCGTGCGCCCGCGGGTATCCGGGAAGCCAAGGTGGAGGTGGACAGGGACGAGCTCTCCAAGCTGGTGTCGCAGGGGACCGAGTTGGCCAAGGAGATCCAGGAGATCAAGAGGAACTGGGTCCCCAGGTCGGACAACAAGAACAAGGAGAACAACCAGAATGACCAGAACAAGGACAAGGACAAGAACAAGGTTAAGAAAGGGGGAAGGAAGAAGGGCGTCAACGAGGTTGATGCGGAGGAGAACACCCCTTCCTCCACAACCGACGCCCCCTAGCGGAGCCCCTGCAGCCAAGGGCCCCAGCTAGGGCGGTCGCAGGATGGTGACGTGGGAAGCGCCGAACCATCCCAGTCGGGAGTCGATAAGCACAAAGGGACTGCCGCGGGCGGAAGGCCCGGTCCGGCACCCAGTCGCGGAGGCGGGGTGAGGGCAAGTGAAGGCACGAACCCTTGCACCCGTCCGTCCTTCGCGACCAAGAATTTGTTTGATGTACTACAGGATCTATCCGAGAGTATCGGAGGATCACCCGGACCGCAGCTGGATGCTGCAGATGGGCAGCCTGAGCCCATTGTCCACGACCTGCACCAGTCGCTTGTTGAGCTTCTGGAACGGCCGGAGATCCTGAGTTTGCACGCCGTGCGCCGTGTCGGTCGCGAGCGGCAGTTGCATCTTAAGGTCCGTGCCTTATGCGGGGAAGTGGAAAAGGTTTTCGACGTGTTGGTCGACACGGGAGCTCAAGTCAGCTTGGTCAAGGCTGGCCTACTTCCACCAGAGTGTCTGACCGACAGTCAGAAACCTGTCAGGCTGAAGGTGGCGAACGGCCAGTACATGGTGGGAGGCACGAAGGAAGCGGCCATCGGGCTGCAGTTCGTGAACCATCGTGAGCTGAGCCGCCCAGACCTCGGCAAGGAAATCCTCCTGCACGGCCGCTTCTACGAGGCCGAGATGGACTGGGACATGATCGTTGGGTACGACTTCATGATGGAGACGGACTCCGGCGTCCTCCCGGCCCAGGCCTCCGTGACCCTGTACCAGGACGACCAGCTCTCGTGGCTTTCGTCACCTGAGCACCATGTGGAATGCCAATGGATCCACCCCGAACGCGATCAGCTCGAAGTAGCCGCACTGGGCACTGAGCCAACTGGGCCAGCAAACCAGGAGTACGGCGTAAGGCCGGAAGTGGCGAGCCGAGTGGTTGCGGACCTGGGAGCTTCGGATCTGGCCCTGGATGCGTTCTCTTCAGGAACCTCCGCCCATCTTCGGGTGTGTGAGAAGTACTGGAGCGCCCAGGACTCCGCGTGGAAGAAGCACTGGGGTCCGCATCAGGGCTTGATGTGGATCCATTGCCCCCGTTGGGACATTCCAAGAGCGATAGCGAAGATTCGCAAAGACCGCTCCAAGGCAGTGCTGGTTGTTCCTATGGGATGCACCGAGGAGGAAAGTACCCGACATTGGGTAGCCTCATTGACCAACATGACCTTAAACAAGGTCGTCCGACCGGCTGGAGAGAGTGTCTATCAGGACGCTAAGGGACAGCCCATGCCACCCCAGAGATGGCCAACAGAATTCCACTATGTGGATGGGGGCCTTGATCAGGCCGACGCCACGGACTTCGTGTGTGTCAACCGCATCATAGCAGAGCCCTGGCGGCAATGCTTTGCGGTTCCCCCTGTTGACATCGAAGAATCGGAATCGGAAGACCCCCTCACTGACGAGGAGTGGGATCTGGTTCAGGGGTATATGGATCAGCCCTTTCACGACTGGGGAAACCAGCGTGAGGGCAAAGGCCAGGACAAAGCCTGGTGGGAAGTGGACTCGATCGTCTCTGGTTCCTATGATGGAGATACCTTCGTAAGGAGGGTACTGGACCACCTGTCCAGCCAGGACGAGCCAATCGGGGGTAACCCACCCACCTACGGCGATCTATTCCGAGGCAAGACCAGAGATGGCCCTTTGGGCCACCTGGGAAGACCGCCTGAGCCGAAGACGAGCGGGGTCGCTACCCCTCAAGTAAGCTCCGTGGTTCAAGTGCCCGGAAAAGCCAAGGCGGAGTCCGATGACTGCCCTAAGATCCAGGCATTGAGGGCCAGGCTGAAGCAGAAGTATGGTGATACCTTCCTCAGCGGTAAGCCTGTGTTTCCCCCACCGGTGCGTGGACCGTATGGCGAGGCCAAGATACGACTGAAGCAGGACGCCCGTGTGTATCGGCACCGGGAGTTTGCCCTGAGGGGCGAGAGGAAAGAGGCCATGGAGAAGATCCTCCGTGACTACATCCAGAGAGGCTGGCTCGAGCCGTGCCACTCCGAATGGGCCTCTCTGTGCTTCGTCGTCCCCAAGAAGGTTGCCGGTGAGTGGCGGCTCGTGGTCGACTACCGCGGCCTGAACGCCCAAACGCAGCACGACAGCTATGCGCTGCCCCTCATTGAGGACATGCTGCAAAAGCAACACCGGCGGAGGATCTTCACGGTGATTGACCTGAAACATGGTTATCATCAGATGCCTCTCGCCGAGGAGTCCCGTGCCTGCACAGCCATGAGCACCCCACTTGGACCTCTCCAGTGGAAGGTGATGCCCATGGGCGTTACCAACGGCAATGCAGCTTTTCAGCGGATGCTGGAGAACCTGCTTGAGCCGGTGCGCGACTGTGCGGACCCCTTCGTGGACGACGTGATCATCGCGTCCGGGGACCCCAGTATGAGCTACGAGGAGCTCCTGGAGGCACACGAGAGGGACGTCACTCGAGTGCTGGACCTTCTGGTTCGGCACAAACTCACGGGGAGCAGTGACAAGGCCACCATTGCGGTAAGCGAGGTGGTCTTCGCTGGCCACGTGGTCGGGAACGGGCAGCGAAAGCCCATACCTGGCAAGGTGGCTGCGATTGAGCACTGGGAAAAGCCCAAAACGGTCTCTGAGCTACGGGCGTATCTGGGGTTCTGCAACTACTACTCGGGGTATATCAAAATGTATGCCGAGTATGCAGCCCCCATGACGACCATGCTCAAGGGCAACCGAGAGGAGACCAAGAAGGGGTCCAAGAAGGCTCTGGTCTGGACAGCTGAGTCCGACCGTGCCTTTGAGGGGACGAAGCAGGCGCTGCTATCCGCAGTGGGTCTGCACCTCGTGGATCCCGGCCGAGGGTTCGTCCTGCGCACCGACGCTTCCGACTACGCCATTGGCGCTGGGTTGGAGCAAGTGCTTGACGACGGGAGGCACGTGCCCGTGGCCTTCTGGAGCCGAGTCCTGGCGGAAGGCCAGAGACGGACGTGGACGCCCCGTGAAAAGGAGGCGTATGCCATCGTCATGGCTCTCAGGAAATGGGCTGGGTACATAGCCCTCCATCCCGTCACCGTCTGCACCGACCATCAGAGTCTGCAGTCGAGGCACAAGGAGCACGTGGACACCCCCTCAGGTCCCGCCTCCCGACGGGCAAGATGGCATGAGACCTTGGCCAAGTTCGACCTCACGGTTGTGTATATTCCTGGAAAGGATAACACCGTGGCGGACTGTCTCAGTAGGTGGGCCTATCCCGCCAGCAAGGGCATGACGGATATCTCTGCCCATGGCGATGAGGCTGAGACCGCTGAAGCCAAGAGGATCATCGAGATGGAGCGCCTGATGGAGGAGGAGGGTGTAAAATGCTTCGTCGTCATGGCTGCGGATGCCCCCCTCGGAAAGAGGGTGAGCAGAGCGGTCAGTGTACTCGCCCCTGAGGGAGCTGAGTCCGACAAGCACCTCTTCCCGGAGTCTTGCCTCCAGGACGACTGGACCGACGACTACGCCAAGTCTGAGGCCTTTGCGGCCGAGTATAGGGCTGTGACCGACCCTGATGACGGGCAGAAGTGGCCAAAGGGGCTGACCGAGGAAGATGGCAAGCTCTACCGGAATGGTAAGCTGCTAGTACCGGAGTCCCGGGTGCTCGAGCTTTGTGAAGCTTGGCACCACCACATGCTGCACCCAGGGGTCAAGAAGCAAGCTCTTGACATGCAGCGTCGGTTCGAGATCGACCATATCGTTCTCTACACCGCCATCAAGAAGGTCAGGAAGGGTTGCTCGGTCTGTCAGGCCTGCAATCCCGATAACCGGAACGTCAGGGGGGAAGCCCAATGGACCACGGTTCCTGACCAGCCCATGGAGAGCGTGGCCATGGACTTCTTCTCCATGCCCGAAGTGCACATTGGCAAGGAGACCTTTGACTGTGTGGTTCTCTGTGTGGACCGCGACAGCGGCTACGTTGTAGCCGTTCTGGCACGCAAAAAGGGGTTGCTTGCCAAGGAAGTGGCAGTCATGATGATTCGTCATTGGCTGACCGTCTTTGACATCCCCCGCACCATTTGCAGTGACCGAGGGCCCCAGTTTACTGGTGGCTGGTTCAAGGCTATGTGTTCCCTCATGGGAATACGTCACGCCAAGAGCGTCGCCTATCTCAGCCGGTCTAACGGCCGTGCTGAAGTGGCTGGACGGCAGCTGTTCGAGAAGCTGCGCAAAATCCACATCACCAATCCACGTCGGAACTGGTTTGAGGAGATGTGGCCTGCTCTGAAGGCCCATCATGACACCCCCACTCCGGGCGGTTTGTCCCCTCACCAGATTCTGTTCGGCAGGAACCCCCTGGGTAGGGGACTTCCCTTGTCTGGTGATGGCATGGCTATGGATGCCAAGGAATTCTTCGCGCGGCAAGAGCAAACGGCGCGGGACATCCGCCAGCAGCTCGAGAAGGAGCATGCTGAGCGTCAGAAGTCCGCCCCGGGCTCGACAGCGCAGAAGTTCAGGGTGGGGGACCCGGTGTGGGTGATCAGACCCCGCCCCATGGGCACCCACCGCACCAAGACCTGGTTCACACCCGGCGAGGTGGTCCGCAGGATTGGTGAGGACACCTACCGCATCAAGGTGGGTCACGGACAGTTCCGGGAGCGCCACGAGAGTCAACTCCGTGTGCGGGAACCCGACCTCCGTGGCCAACATGTGTCCCTGAGCTATGCCGCACATGAGGCTGATTCGGATGATGACTATGCTGAGCAGGACGACTATACTGTCGAGAAGCTCCTGGGTCAGCGTCCGAAAGCCTCGGCACCAGGAGGCCTGGAGTTCAAGGTTCGTTGGCGAGGCTATGGGCCGTCCCACGACACCTGGGAACCCGTCTCCTCGTTCGTGCTGCGGGTCAATACTCCCTTCATGGAGTACATCCGAAAGCACAAGACCAAGATCCACGTTTCGGACTTGGCAGCACTCACCCGGGCGATTGCAGCCAGGGGTGCCTGATCAGCGCCCTGAGCTCTCCCCTGATGTGTTTTCAGCGCTTGTGAGGTCAACGGATCGTCCCTTGCTTGCTTGCTCTCTTCCATCTTTCGGTGACCTGCCATCAGAGTGGCCATATACCCCCCCCCTGCTGTATCCAGAGGAGGATGGCCCCTCTCTTCAATTCTTTTCGTCACTCCCCACCTGCTGAATCCTTGGGAAACCAGGTAGGGCGACTGACCTTCATATTTCTGAGCTCTTGGGGCCTTGAAGCCCATACGACGTTGCGCAACGGATGCCGCTGTCATCGGCATTGCGATTTTTGGTGAGTGGTCTGGTTCCATGGCACTTGCGGAATCCAGACCAGTCGACGTGTGTCTCGAGACTATATATGGCCTGAACTCAGGCGTTTTCCTGTCCACCCTCCTGCATTTGCCTTATCCTGACCGTGGCGTGGTTTGGCACTCTGTCCAGAGTGTGTTTACACGCCTATTTACCCCGCTTGTTTTGCTTTTCCGCCCCTCCAGGATATGTGCTTCTGTATGTTCAGTCTTGTCAGCCCATCACCGACAGATGGACTGTTTTTCCCCCGAGGGGATGCGAATCGTATACAAAGGCGCCTTGAGTCGCCGTGTACATGTTCTTACAGCCTGGTCCAGCCTGGACCAGTACCTGATTACAGATTCTACTGTTTGAGTGCTCGTGATACCGTGTTGCCCTATTCGCTGTGATGTGGAGATCCTGATGGCGCCAGGCGGGAAGCCCAGTTGCCTGACTACACTCCCAGCAGTCCGCCACTGTCAGTCCCAGTGTGAGCCTACCGACTCGCAGACGCACTTGCAGTCGGATGGCGGCCTCCGGTGCTCCTGACCTCGGTCAGTCTGCCTGGGAAACTGGTGGTTTCAGGAGTCGATGCCTCCGCCCACACTGCATGAGGACTCCCTCATGTATGGCCTTCGTGGTAATAGGGCGAGGGAAAAGACGGCCTTGATGCCCGATCCCTTAAGGAGGAGCTCCCTTAAGATCCCTTAAGCAGTTCGGCTGTATCACTCTGGACTCGCGTCGTATGGATATGGACATGGTGCGCCCGAGGAAGGACCCGTGGGGACTCTCCCCAGTCGGCGGGCCTTGGGAAGCTTGGGGTAGCCTGATGGATCTTTGTGGTCGCTCTCGACCTGTGGGACCACCTCGGTCGTCGTGTGTCGCCTATGTTGGCCGTGTATGCCACTGCCACTGTGGTGGTGACCGTAGCAGCCGGCACCCGGTGCGCCTGGTATGGGTTAACGGGTCCTTTGGATGCCGAACAATCGCCGCCAGGACCCGGGACTTGGTACGTGATACTATACTTGAAGTTACAAGACCCTACAGCACTATACCTGTCTTACTGTGGAGTTTGGAGCCTAACCTGCGAATCAGCCTGAAGTGAGGATGTGACACCCCCCCTTCAGGATATGGTCCTAGGTACCCGCTGCCATGCTTGGGTGTTATCGAGCCCCCCCCAGGGTTTGCTCTAAGGAGGGGGGTGAAGCGGTACCCAGAACCCCATGGCTAGGTTACGGCATACAACCGGTCTCCGGTCCACTAACCCCAAGTACGGAAGGGAAGACCGGTCTCCGGTCCACTAGCCCCATGTACGGAAGGCGCCCGTTGACGCCCAGTGCGAGCCCGGCGGGAGCGTGATCCGTGCCGTAAAGCCCCGCATCGGCAACCGATGCACCGCCAGCGGAGATTTGTGTATCAGAATATCAGGAATCAACAGGGTTTTATTTTCATAATGTTTCCGTCAATTTTTACGCTTCCGTTCTGATACTCACTGTTTTGACTCCTGGCGGTTGGATCGCGACTTTACCGTAACCGCCAGTTTAACTGTTAATAATGGAAATGTTAACGCTATCCGTGACGAAGGCTCTAAAGTCTTCAGGAATTGCGTTGATGCATCCGCAATTTTCACATTCTACACTCGCAACCTTAATCCGAATTTTTCAGGATGTCGAAATCGGATTTTCGACTTCGACATCCCCGCACTTGATTTGACCTCTTTCGAGTGGACCTACGTGCTTCCCTATGCACGAATCAACTTTCCTTTTATCCTGCCCTCCATTTGTCTTAAAGATATGGGCAAAACAAAGTTGATTCGTGAGGCCACTTGTGAAGGTCATATCTCGTGTTGCTTGCGAGGAATGACAATAAGGAAACGTGGGATGTATTCACAATACTCCCGACGTAATTTAGGAAGCATTATATGCCTTGCGTCTCCACACGTGCGCGCTAGTGTAATGGATCATGGTCAAGAGGGTAGAGTTTGCGTCACAACTCTTGGGCCATGATATTGCGTGCGTTAAGATAACTTTCGAGTGTAGCGCGCAAGTGTTGGTGTTGCATAGGAACTCTCCTTGAGTTCCTATGAGCGATTGACACAAAGTTATGCCCTTGGAGGGGCATGACATATCGTGGGGGGAGCTACCTTTTTGGGCAATATGGAGTATGTGCCTTGTGTTGTGTTGCGTGCCCATTTGGCGGGTCCATTGCTCCAAGCCAAACCCGCCAATGGACCTCATATTGTGCAAGCCCCTTCTCCATACTCCCTACGATCAATTGCAAGCCTAACCTTCGTGAAGGGAAGCTTGTGTGGTGATCCCGAAGCGATGCGTACGGAGCAAGGTGTGTATTTTGCAATTTTCCACAATTTCATGTGCCCACTTGGGAAGTAGCGCTCATGACCTTTCAAGGCGCCCCAAGTGGAGCACATATGTGGAATCGAAGGTCATTGGTGTCAAGTCATTGTGTGTAGAAGGATTAGTGGATTGCACGATCCAAGCCAAAGATATTATAATATAATTGCGCGCCTTTCAAGGCACTCTTGTGTGTCTTTGTGCCAATTTTGCCGTTTTTGGCCCGTCATGATGTCAAGTGGCGACCGTGTATCTCAACGTTGCGCTCAATTGACATCATGACCCAAGTATGTTATGAGGGTACATACTTCGGTGCCCAACATATCTTGGACCCGGCGAATAACTCCTCTTGGGCTTGGCATACCGTGGCCGCCGTGTTGGCGATTTGGGACCATCCCAAATCATGGGCTCACTTGGCGACCCTGCCATTCCCAAAACCGGAGGAGTTGGGCGACGCCCAAAAGATATGTTGGACACATGTGACTTGATACCAATCCTATGGCACACTCCGGTCCAAGTCGGGCATGTGCCTCATTTGCCCCAACCATGAGTGTGCGCATTTTCAGCCATTTTGAGCAATTTTCCACTTTTGCCGCCCGTAGTGCACTATGTTGAGCCCACCCGTGCACGCCGGACGCATGGACCAATGGACCAGATATGACGTGGGTGTTATGTATATTGGTCCCCATGGTTCACACACCACGTGGGCGAAGCGGAGCAACCTTCGTTAAGGCGCTAGCCCAAAGTGAGTGTGGGCAATTTTGCCATTTTGGCATTTGTGGACCCAATTGGGATTGTCACCACGCCAAGGGGCATGGAGATCTTTGAAAGCCAAGGGCATGGGAGTCTCTGTTGGACTCCTGGTGGATCGTGTATGGAATGGCGGATCCGATCTCCAAGCCGGCGTGGAGATATACTATTGGGAGCACCCCAAATTTTGGCTCATTTCAGGCAGCCAAAATGACCCCATTTCGGGACCCCAATTTCCCCCTTCCGTGTGGTCAATTGGCGGCCCCATTTCTCTATGCCCACAGGGAGCCCGGACCTAAATCCAAGTTGTACACTCAGATATAAGTTCTAGGTCCTGCCTCCTACCCTGTGAGCCATTGGCCTTACCTTGGCCGGGCGAGCCACGCGTGGGAATGACGCCAATTTTGGTG
Organism: Eutreptiella sp. 'Long Island Sound 2002'; assembly: GCA_964036045.1. Taxonomy (NCBI): domain Eukaryota; phylum Euglenozoa; class Euglenophyceae; order Eutreptiales; family Eutreptiaceae; genus Eutreptiella; species Eutreptiella sp. 'Long Island Sound 2002'. Next base: position 132,425,829 of record OZ038383.1, read on the forward strand.
ATTTTGGCATCATGACCCCACTTGACTCATCCGTGTTGCCCTGATGCCGGGACCTCAGAGGGAACCAGGTTGGGTGAGGGCTCCAGGGAGTTCGTACTCGAAGGGCATAGGGTCAGTTGCCTCGTCCCTACCTCTGGCGGGTCCGGACGAGGGGTCAACTTTGGAGTTTTTCAAGCTAATATCAGTTTGGGCTGAAACAGCCCATTTTCAGCTACCAACTCCTGAGGAATAATGGCGGGGCCATATCTCTGGCTCAGAGTGGAGTTGGGACCTGCTGTTAATGGAGCATGGGGAGCCACTGTCGGTTGGCCTTGGAGCATCTTGGTTCCCAGGAACTCGCCTGTGGCTAGGCGGTACACTTCCCCAATGGCAGGGTTTCAGGGTCCGGACTGAGCAGGGCATGGGTTGTGTTTGAGGCCCCGCCCCCACCAGCCACTGAGAGGGTCGGACCTGGGATTGGGATATGAGTTAGGACTGAGTGTCTATTGTCCTGTGATGCCCTTACCCCAGTCCAGTCTTAACCCCATGTGTACATATCCTGATGTGTTGCTGTACATACTTTCGTTCCCTTGTTGCAGAGTGGCAAGGATCCTGAAACGCTTTGTCACATGACACGAGCGTATTGATGCCCTTGTGAGCGTAGTGCTTTGCCTGCCTGCTCACCTGTGCGTGTCACCGCAGCGTCCCGTGGCCGGCCCCCCACGGGAACGCGTCAGAATCCTTGCCACTCTGAAATGAGGGAAGGAAAGTATGTACAGCAACACATCAGGATATGTACACATGGGGTTAAGACTGGACTGGGGTAAGGGCATCACAGGACAATAGACACTCTATCCCAACTTGTATCCCAATCCCAGGTCGGACCCTTCCAGTGGCTGGTGGGGGCGGGCGCTCAAACACAACCCATGCCCTGCTCAGTCCGGACCCTGAAACCCTGCCATTGGGGGAGGTGTCCCGCCCAGCCACAGGCGAGTTCCTGAGAACCAGGATGCTCCAAGGCGAACCGACAGTGGCTCCCTCTGCTCCCTTAACGGCAGGTCCCAACTCCTCTCTGAGCCAGAGATATGGCCCCGCCATTATCACCCAGGAGTTGGTAGCTGAAAATGGGCTGTTTCAGCCCAAACTGATATTAACTCAAAAATTCCCAAAATTGACCCCTCGTCCGGACCCGCCAGAGGTATGGACGAGGCAACTGACCCTATGCCCTTCGCATACGAACTCCCTGGAGCCCTCACTCAACCTGGTTCCCTCTGAGGTCCCGGCATCAGGGCACCACGTGTTCGTCAAGTGGGGTCATGATGCCAAAATCACCAAAATTGGCGTCATTCCCACGCGCGGCTCGCCCGGCCAGGGCAAGGACAATGGCTCACAGGGTAGGAGGCAGGACCTAGAACTTATATCTGAGTGTACAACTTGGATTTAGGTCCGGGCTCCCTGTGGGCATAGAGAAATGGGGCCGCCAATTGACCACACGGAAGGGGGAAATTGGGGTCCCAAAATGGGGTCATTTTGGCTGCCTGAAATGAGCCAAAATTCGGGGTGCTCCCAATAGTATATCTCCACGCCGGCTTGGAGATCGGATCCCCCATTCCATACGCGATCCTCCAGGAGTCCAACAAAGACTCCCATGCCCTTGGCTCTCAAAGATCTTCATGCCACTTGGCATGGTAACGATCCCAATTGGGTCCACAAATGCCAAAATGGCAAAATTGTCCACACGCATTTTGGGCTAGCGCCTTAACGAAGGTTGCTCCGCTTCGCCCACGTGGTGTGTGAACCATGGGGACCAATATCCATATCACCCATGTCATATATGGTCCATTGGTCCAAGCGTCCGGCGTGCACGAAGGTTAGAACATGGTGCACGGCGGGCAGCAAAAGTGGAAAATTGCTCAAAATGGCCAAAGATGCGCACACTCATGGTTGGGGCAAATGAGGCACATGCCCGACTTGGACCGGAGTGTGCCATAGAATTGGTATCAAGTCATACGTGTCCAACATATCTTTTGGGCGTCGCCCAACTCCTCCGGTTTTGGGAATGGCAGGGTCGCCAAGTGAGCCCATGATTTGGGATGGTCCCAAATCGCCAACATGGCGGCCACGGTGTGCCAAGCCCAAGAGGAGTTACTCGCCGGGTCCAAGATATGTTGGGCACCGAAGTATGTACCCCCATATCATACTTGGGTCATGATGTCAATTGAGCGCAACGTTGAGATACAAGGTCGCCACTTGACATCATGACGGGCCAAAAACGGCAAAATTGGCACAAAGACACACAAAAGTGCCTTGAAAGGCGCACAATTATATTATAATATCTTCGGCTTGGATCGTGCAATCAACTAATCCTTCTAAACACAATGACTTGACACCAATGACCTTTGATTCCACGTATGTGCTCCACTTGGGGCGCTTTGAAAGGTTACGAGCGCTACTTCCCAAGTGGGCACATGAAAATATGGAAAATTGCAAAACACACACCTTGCTCCCAACGCATCGCTTCGGGATCACCACACAAGCTTCCCTTCACGAAGGTTAGGCTTGTAATTGATGGTAGGGAGTATGGAGAAGGGGCTTGCACAATATGAGGTCCATTGGCGGGCTTGGCTTGGAGCGATGGACCCGCCAAATGGGCACGCAACACAACACAAGGCACATACTCCATATTGCCCAAAAAGGTAGCTCCCCCCACGATATGTCATGCCCCTCCAAGGGCATAACTTTGCGTCAATCGCTCATAGGAACTCAAGGAGAGTTCCTATGCAACACCAACACTCGCGCGCTACACTCGAAAGTTATCTTAACGCACGCAATATCATGGCCATAGAGTTACAACGCAAACTCTACCCTCTTGACCATGATCCATTACACTAGCGCGCACGTGTGGAGACGCAAGGCATATGATGCTTCCTAAATTACGTTGGGAGTATTGTGAATACATCCCACGTTTCCTTATTGTCATTCCTCGCAAGCAACACCAGATATGACCTTCACAAGTGGCCTCACGAATCAACTTTGTTTTGCCCATATCTTTAAGACAAATGGAGGGCAGGATAAAAGGAAAGTTGATTCGTGCATAGGGAAGCACATAGGTCCACTCGAAAGAGGTCAAATCAAGTGCGGGGATGTCGAAGTCGAAAATCCGATTTCGACATCCTGAAAAATTCGGATTAAGGTTGCGAGTGTAAGATGTGAAAATTGCGGAAGCATCCATGCAGTTCCTGAGGACTTTGGAGCCTTCGTGACGGATTGCGTTAAAATTTCCATTAATAACAGTTAAACTGGCGGTTACGGTAAAGTCGCGATCCAACCGCCAGCAGTCAAAACAGTGAGTATCAGAACGGAAGCGTAAAAATTGACGGAAACAATATGAAAATAAAACCCTGTTGATTCCTGATATTCTGATACACAAATCTCCGCTGGCGGTGCATTGGTTGCCGATGCGGGGCTTTACGGCACGGAACACGCTGGAACGTGTGGACCGGAGACCGGTCCTCCCTTCCGTACTTGGGGTTAGTGGACCGGAGACCGGTTGTATGCCCTGCCCTAGCCATGGGGTTCTGGGTACCGCTTCAGTAGCTCTTGTCCCTCTTCCACTGGTCTTGGTTGACCAGGAGGGGTTCAAGGCGTTTCTCCAGGCGCTTGTAGATATCCCCAAACTCCTTCAGGTACTCCGATTGTTGGAGTCCATCCAGGGGGCGTATCATCGTCATGTTGAGGTCCAAGTGGACGTCCATACGGCTGAACGCCTCCTTAGCCAGCGCTTCAGACCGGGCACCAATCAGGGTGTCGAAGTTGTTGCGGCTGATGTAGTCGGCACACTCGTTCTTCACTCCCTGGATATAGTGTACCGTCAGCCGTAGTTGACTGAGGTAGGTCCACCAGCGCCGTAGCTTGGCCTTCTCAGGTGGGGGACCCTTCTGGAAACTGCGGACCGGTTCTTGGTCGCACAGCCAGACCACAGGGTTACTCCCCAACAGTCGTGCTTGTGAGGATAGCACCAGCATACCCGCGAGCAATTCCTGCTCATAGGTGGAGTAGTTCCCCCTGGCCTGGTTCCACTTGCAGTTCCAGTGGCCCAGAGGTACTAGGACCCACTTGTCGTCAGGGTAGCTGTGCTTGAGGGTTCCATCTCGGTTGAGACCTTCAGTCCCCCATTGGGAAATAGCCGAGTCGAACTCCTCCTTCTCTAGTGCTTGCCATTGGAACAACGTTCCACCACCGCCCACATTGCTGGCGTCGGTCACCAGGATAATCTCCCCTTGTGCCCTAGGCACGCCCAAGCACTTAGCGTTGGCTACCTTGTCTTTGAGCTCGTCAAACGCTTGTTGCTCTTGTGGGCCCCATGTTTCAACAAACACAAAGAGTCCGCAACGACGCGGCCGCGGTATGGCACACGCGGGCACACATCCGCACCCACACCGCACACACCACGCAACACACCGAGCACGCGCACCGGTGAACAGGGGCCGGGAGGCCCAGGACACCGCACACGCAACACCGCACACCGGACACCACACACACCGCAACACACCGCGACACCGGAGAACACGAACCAAGTGTCCCAGGACACCACACGCACAACACAACACGCACCACACGAGCGCACCAGCGCAAAAGGGCCAAACGGCACACGCAACACCACGCGCAGAGCGTGCACACCGGTGAACAGGAGCCAGGAAGCCGAGGACACCGTACACACAACACCACACACAGAGCGTGCACACCGGTGAACACGAGCCAAAAGGCCCAGGACACCGCGCACGCACCACCACACACAGAGCGTGCACACCGGTGAACGGGAGCCAGGAGGCCCAGGACGCCGTACACGCACCACCACACACAAAGCGTGCACACTGGTGAACAGGAGCCGGGAGGCCCAGGACACCGTACACGCACACAGAGCGTGCACACCGGTGAGCAGGAGCCAGGAGGCCCAGGACACCGTACACGCAACACCACACACAGAGCGTGCACACCGGTGAACAGGAGCCAGGAGGCCCAGGACACCGTACGCGCGACACCACGCACAGAGCGTACACACCGGTGAACAGGAGCCAGGGGGCCCAGGATGCCGTACACGCAACACCACGCACAGAGCGTGCACAACGGTGAACAGGAGCCAGGAGGCCCAGGACACCGTACACGAGACGCCACACGCAGGGCGTGCACACCGGTGAACAGGAGCCAGGAGGCCCAGGACACCGTACACACAGCACCACACGCAGAGCGTGCACACCGGTGAACAGGAGCCGGGAGGCCCAGGACACCGTACACGCAACGCCACACACAGAGCGTGCACACCGGTGAACAGGAGCCAGGAGGCCCAGGACGCCGTACACGCAACACCACACACAGAGCGTGCACACCGGTGAAGAGGAGCCAGGGGGCCCCGGACGCCGTACACGCAACACCACGCACAGAGCGTGCACACCGGTGAACAGGAGCCAGGAGGCCCAGGACACCGTACACACAACACCACACGCGGAGTGTGCACACCGGTGAACAGGAGCCAGGAGGCCCAGGACACGGTACACGCAACACCACACACAGAGCGTGCACACCGGTGAACAGGAGCCAGGAGGCCCAGGACACCGTACGCGCAACACCACGCACAAAGCATGCACACCGGTGAACAGGAGCCAGGAGGCCCAGGACACCGTACACACAACACCACACGCGGAGTGTGCACACCGGTGAACAGGAGCCAGGAGGCCCAGGACACCGTACACGCAACACCACACACGGGGCGTGCACACCGGTGAACAGGAGCCAGGAGGCCCAGGACGCCGTACACGCAACACCACACACGGAGCGTGCACACCGGTGAACAGGAGCCAGGAGGCCCAGGACGCCGTACACGCAACACCACGCACAGAGCGTGCGCACCGGTGAACAGGAGCCGGGAGGCCCAGGACACCGTACACACAACACCACGCACAAAGCATGCACACCGGTGAACAGGAGCCAGGAGGCCCAGGACACCGTACGCGCAACACCACGCACAAAGCATGCACACCGGTGAACAGGAGCCGGGAGGCCCAGAACACCGTACACACAACACCACACGCAAAGCGTGGGCACCGGTGAACAGGAGCCGGGAGGCCCCGGACACCGTACACACAACACCACACACAGAACGTGCACACCGGTGAACAGGAGCCAGGGAGCCCAGGACACCGTACACGCAACACCACACACAGGGCGTGCACGCCGGTGAACAGGAGCCAGGAGGCCCAGGACGCCGTACACGCAACACCACACACAGAGCGTGCACACCGGTGAACAGGAGCCAGGAGGCCCAGGACGCCGTACACGCAACACCACACGCAAAGCGTGGGCACCGGTGAACAGGAGCCGGGAGGCCCCGGACACCGTACACACAACACCACACGCAGGGCGTGCGCACCGGTGAACAGGAGCCAGGAGGCCCAGGACACCGTACGCGCAACACCACGCACAGAGCGTGCACACCGGTGAACAGGAGCCGGGAGGCCCAGGACACCGTACACGCAACACCACACGCGGGGCGTGCGCACCGGTGAACAGGAGCCAGGAAGCCCAGGACACCGTACACGCAACACCACACACAGAGCGTGCACACCGGTGAACAGGAGCCAGGAGGCCCGGGACACCGTACACGCAACACCACACACAGAACGTGCACACCGGTGAACAGGAGCCAGGAAGCGCAGGACGCCGTACACGCAACACCACGCGCAGGGCGTGCACACCGGTGAACAGGAGCCAGGAGGCCCAGGACACCGTACACGCAACACCACACACAGAACGTGCACACCGGTGAACAGGAGCCAGGAGGCCCAGGACACCGTACACGCAACACCACACGCAGAGCGTGCGCACCGGTGAACAGGAGCCAGGAGGCCCAGGACACCGTACACACAGCACCACACGCAGGGCGTGCGCACCGGTGAACAGGAGCCAGGAAGACCAGGACACCGTACACGCAACACCACACACAGAGCGTGCACACCGGTGAACAGGAGCCAGGAGGCCCGGGACACCATACACGCAACACCACACACAGAACGTGCACACCGGTGAACAGGAGCCAGGGAGCCCAGGACGCCGTACACGCAACACCACGCGCAGGGCGTGCACACCGGTGAACAGGAGCCAGGAGGCCCAGGACACCGTACACGCAACACCACACACAGAACGTGCACACCGGTGAACAGGAGCCAGGAGGCCCAGGACACCGTACACGCAACACCACACGCAGAGCGTGCGCACCGGTGAACAGGAGCCAGGAGGCCCAGGACACCGTACACACAGCACCACACGCAGGGCGTGCGCACCGGTGAACAGGAGCCAGGAGGCCCAGGACACCGTACGCGCAACACCACGCACAGAGCGTGCACACCGGTGCACAGGAGCCAGGAGGCCCAGGACACCGTACACGCACCACCACACACAGAGCGTGCACACCGGTGAACAGGAGCCAGGGGGCCCAGGACACCGTACACACAACACCACACACAGAGCGTGCACACCGGTGAACAGGAGCCAAGAGGCGCGGCACACCACACGAGCAACCCGCCCCCAAAACGTACCCAGCCCACGCGGCCCTGCAGGAAAGAAACACCATGTCAGACCACGAAGACCAACCGTCCGGCCAAGGCCAACCCAGCGGGTACGAAGAGGGTGGGCAGGCAGGGCAGGCCGGCGAAGAGGGACAGAGGGACAAGGCGGAGAAAGCGAGAGGAGGGGTCCGAACCCCCCCCCCCCCAACGTGCACACACCCCACTGCCGCGCGCCGGGCCACAGCCGGGCGCCAACAGGGCCCGCCATGGAGCCAAACGGGCCCCCCAGAGATAGGGTGTGTCCCCGCGCCTGCGCAACAGCACGCCCGGGCAAGGAGCGCGCGCCACACACAGGCCAAGCAGGGCACACGCGCAGCACCGCACGCCAGCACGCACCACGGCACAAAAACACGACACCACCACGGCAAACACCCACACCCGGCGACGAACGAGCCGCCAAGAACAAGTCCAAGCCCCGCAGTCCCCACAGCGCAACAGCCGCCGTCCGGATGGACGTGTGTGCGCCCGGCAGTGAACCCAGCCCCTGCCGGCTACGAACCAGCCGCCGTCCGGATGGACGTGTGTGCGCCCGGCAGTGAACCCAGCCCCTGCCGGCTACGAAACAGCCGCCGTCCGGATGGACGTGTGTGCGCCCGGCGGTGAACCCAGCCCCTGCCGGCTACGAAACAGCCGCCGTCCGGACGGACGTGTGTGCGCCCGGCAGTGAACCCAGCCCCTGCCGGCTACGAAACAGCCGCCGTCTGGAGGGACGTGTGTGCGCCCGGCAGTGAACCCAGCCCCTGCCGGCTACGAACCAGCCGCCGTCCGGATGGACGTGTGTGCGCCCGGCAGTGAACCCAGCCCCTGCCGGCTACGAAACAGCCGCCGTCCGGATGGACGTGTGTGCGCCCGGCGGTGAACCCACCCCCTGCCGGCTACGAAACAGCCGCCGTCCGGACGGACGTGTGTGCGCCCGGCAGTGAACCCACCCCCTGCCGGCTACGAAACAGCCGCCGTCCGGAGGGACGTGTGTGCGCCCGGCAGTGAACCCAGCCCCTGCCGGCTACGGAACAGCCGCCGTCCGGAGGGACGCGTGAGCACCCGGCGCCACCTGCCGGACGGGCTACCGGACCACCGGGCCCGCGCCACCCGGAGGGGTGAGTGCTCAGTTATCGCAAACCACATGCCCAACGGTACCACACCCAACACCACCCGCAATGACACACCATCACTACCACCATGCAAGCCCACCCGCAACCACACACCCAGGGCCCATCATCAGGGCCGCCCGCCGACACCACAACCACCAAGCAGTCCAGCCACAACCACCACCACCACCCGCCACTGGCCGCCCACAACATCACCAACAACACCCTCCCCCCCGGCAGCACTCACGACGCCGTCGCCAAGCACACCACCATCCGCCCCGCACCACACCTGCCACACCCCCACACTCCACACCGCCCACACCGGAAACCGCCAACACCGCCGTCCCACCCTTACCACCTGCAGCACCGTCACCATCGACGTCGCCAGCAGCACCACCATCACGCCCGACCGCACCGCACGAACGACACGCCCACAACCAGCACCCAACCCCAAACACCCACACTGACACCACCCACGCCGACCAGACCCCACAACACCCACGCAACGCACACGCCGGCCACGCTCCACCAGACAACACAAACCACCGCACGCACGGCAACAGCGCACCCGACGCCCACAGACCCCCCGCAAGCCGCGCCACGTACACACCAACACGCACACCCGCACCCAACCACGCCCACCAAGCGCCCGACGCACCGACCACCACGCGCACAGGCAACCGCCCAACGCCGGCACCGACTCCGCGGGCAGACAGGCAGACAAACCACCCCGTCGGCATCACCAACAGCACCATCACCCAAGCCACCACCTGCGGCACCAACGCCACCATCGCCCGTTGCACCAACGGCAAACCCCCCTCCGGCCCCCCACCACCCGTTCCCAACGCGTCACCTACGGCACACACCGGCCTCACCGTCACCCAGTGCATCGCCTACGTCACGCTCGCCATCGGCACCACCGACGACACCACCGCCCACAGCACCCCCGGCAACACCCTACGTAGGGACAGTACCAGCGTCGCCACCAACCGGCACACCACCTGCAACACCCACGTCAACATCGCCACCACCCATGACATCACCCGCAGCGCCCTCACCATCGACGTCACCGGCAGCACTCTCACCGCCGGCATCACCAGTCGCGCCACCACCCACTGCACCACTTACAGCGACCACCAGAGCCGCAGGCCCCCCCAGCGCCCGCCCCGTCACCTATGACACCATCAGCGTCACCAACCCCGTCGCCGCCCGGCGCGTCACCCGAAGCACCCACGTCAACAACACAAACCCGTTTCGACGCCTACAGCACCCCCCTGTAGGCGTCACCAGCATCTCCTCCACCCATTGCATCGCCCACGGTGCCCCAGCCCAACCCACTGCGCCTTCGGCGCACACATACCCGACACCCACACAAACCAACCACGCCCACACTGCCCACCACCCCATCAGCCCACGCCATGAACACACCCACACGCACGCCCACGCCCGACCACGCCACCCAGACACTAACCAGGAGCCGCAGCCACCCACGCAAGCGCCACGCCACCACTGCCGCCAACCACCCGCCGTCAGCCCCCCCCGGACCGGCGCCCTGGGAACCGGAAGCCTGGGGGCCGGCGCACACACAGGGAACCCAGAGCACAACAGCCACCCGACCCCCGTCCCCCACGACACCCACGCCCACACCGGCGCCGACACCGGCACAAACCCACACCCACGCACAGCACCCCAGCCACCCCCCCCCAAAAAAAAAAAAAAAACAAAGCCAAACAAGCCAACGAAAAGAGAGGAGTAAGGGACAGGCAGAGGAAGGGGCCACGGGGGGAGCAGAAGGCAAACACGCAAGCCCACACACGCGCGCCCCTCCCCTCCCAGCCAACCCGACCCCGCATGTCCCGCACCCTCCCAGGAACCGCAAAGCCCAAGACCACCCCCCAGGCACCACCACAACAGACCACCGTGAGGAGCCGCCGAGGACGACACACGACACACCGCCGCCAACCACACCGTCGACACCGACACAAGCCCCACCCCCACAACCCGCCGCACCCACCGCTGCGGCGCCCCAACACACAATGGTGCCCCCATGGATGCCGTACACCCCAAAAACCCCCTTCAGCCAGCCGACCAGAGACCACCACGGGACGCACCAAGGGGACGCCGCGGAATACCCACCCACAGTGAGGCCCCGACACCCGCTACCCGCCGGCAACCTACCACGGGCCCACCCCACACCCGAGCAAATAGCCCCCCCCCCACCGTGGAAACGATACACCCCAGCCACACACCGCCACTCACCACCCGCGGGCACCGCACCGGGGCCACAACACGCCCAAGAAGCCGCGACCCACCGACCCGCGGACCCCGCAAACGCAATACCCCGCACCACTGGGCCCACTCAACGGTGGGCCGACACCCCCAAGCACCACACGACCACACCCCCCTGGTTGCGACACTCCAGTCCCGCACGGCCCGCCCCAGGGGACCCCAGGCCCCACGCCACACCGACCCCGCACGGCCCACGTACTGAAACACGCCAGGAGGACGATCAAGAGACCACGCGGGGCTGCCCCACACCGCCAGAGGACAAACCACGGGCGACAACCCACCCCACCAGACCTGGACACGGTGCCCCCCCCCCCCAACGGGAAGGCCACCACACAGCACAACACCACCATACCGCACCGCACCCCCCTCCCCCACCTGGGGGCACGGGACACCACAGCCCACCAACACAGGAACGAAGCCGCGCCCCGCCGACTCCGCACCCCACCCCACCGGCACCACCCCTGGAAACCCCGCACACCTCGCGCCAGCTCAACACCCACCACCGGCCACAACCCGAACCGCGCACAGGGGCAACACCACCGGCCAGGACAGCCACCAGCCTGCAGCCACACACCACAACCACGCCAAACGGCGCGCCTCCCCCGGCGCACGACCCCGCACCGGCCGCCGCACGTGCCCCGAACACCAGCATCACACGCCCATGAAGCAGCACCCCAGCACGTGAACACGCACGATGACCCCATGGCCCTGGACATCGACAGCCTGCTAGAACTGGAACTCCAACACACGGAGGACACGGAGCATCATATGGACCTCACCCCGCCGGAGCTCGAGCCCACAGCAAGCGGCCCCGCGGACCCCAGCCCGCATAATGCCCCCCCGCGCCCCCCCCCCCGCGAGAGGGCGCCCTGGACGCACCTGTCCAACGCCCTGCGGCGCCACCACCCCACCCACGAAGCCAGCAACGGGCCCGCCAAGTACCGGGCGTCACTCGAGCACGACCTGCCCGACGTCACGGGGCCGGGACTCCACGGGTACACCACCGCCCCCCCCCCTCCAGGCACCCCCACACAAGAATGGGAGGACGAGTACGCCGTCGACGTCACGGACATGACGGCATACGTGGAAAGCGTGGAGGACCCGGAGCAAGACACCAAACTCAGCCTCCTCGCCTACCACAGCTGGAGATGGGGCCACCAGGTCACCCTCCACCGCTTGCAGGACGGGCCCCACCAGTGGTCCCCAGAGCAAACGGCGAAGTGGGACATCGTCCTCCAACTCGCCCCCGAGGGCTTCTACATCCTCACGCACAGTGGATTACCCGACGCCACACCCAATGCAGAGGCGCTGCCGCTGGCCCAGCCCCAGGAGGACGACGCAGACGCACCCCCCCCGGAGGAATGTAATTGGGACCCCCCCACAGCCACCACCGAACGCATGCTGCACCGGCTCACCAAACGTCACCTCCCCCACGACTACCATGCCACCAACGACTCGCGGGGACGCCGCACACTGCCCCTGCAGTGGGCATCACCCGAGGGCACCTTCACGTGGGGGGAAATCCTCCCCGGCACCGTGGCGCTCACGTACCTGTGGCTCCGGGACGCGGAGACGCACGCGCAGCCCCCCGGCACACACCTCCTCCTCACCCTAAAGGAAGAGGCCGCCGTCGAAAACGTCCACACAGCGGAGGGAGAGGACTACGTGACGGCGAACGCAGACACCGCAGTATGGCTACACGCTCACGAGCACACCACACCCCCCACCGTAGTACCGGGGTCACACCCCTGGCACGTGGTCATCGTGCGACTGCCCACAGGAGCAGACACAGGAAGCGCCCAACAGGGATAGGCGGACAGGTGGGCACACGTGTGCGCCTCCCTGCACAAAGGGCTGCACAGACCCTCCCTCACCAGTCACACCCTCGAGCCGGCCCCCACCACGGCCGAGTCCCACACCGGGGCGGCCCCCCCCACCGGAGTCTGGGCCTACACGCGCACCCTCCACCGCGAGGCAGCGGAAGCCCTCAAGACCGCCATTTCCAACCACCAGGGCCTCGTGCACACCCCCCACGATAACACACAAAAGGGCTACACCCTATGGTGGCACCACCCCGCACCAGAAGGGGGCCTGCAGCCACCGGCAGACCAGCCTGGCATCGGCCCAGACCTCACAGTGATCGCCCACGCCGTCGCCGCCATGGCCCAGCAAGTTTGGGCGCCACCCCAGTGGGCACCGTCCATCATCAAGGAAACGGCGGCACGCCACAACCCAGCTTTCACACACTTCCGGGGACGCCCCATCCATCCCACCCTACCGGACCTCGACCTCCCCGCCCACGATGCGTGGGCAGTCCACATCCTCGTGCCCCACGACACCGCCCCCAAAACGGGGGACGCGACGGCGCGCCTCACCAAACAACCCCCCAATACCGCACTCCACTACGACATACCGACGCCAAACGTCATCGTCACCCACAACACGGGTCGCGACCACTACTACCTCCAGGCCACGCATGAGCGCTCCCCCGTCACCATATACACCTTCACCACCTACCCTGGCCTCCAGCCACCGCAACACCACCCGCGCCTGGCATGGAAGCATCCCCTACACGTCGCCCCGACCCCGCGCAAAAGGCCCACCCACCACGCGCCCCCTCCCGCCGACAGCACCGCCCTCCACACCGCCCGCAGACGGGCCGCGGCACACCACCAAAACCACCTACTCCCACGCATTAACGCTGGACCCGCCACCGTCACCGAGGCCACCCACAAAAGCACCTTGAACCTACTGGCTCGCAAGCTACGCCCCAAAATGGCACTGGAGGACACACTCTGGATATACTATGGCGAAAGCCGCACGGCACGGGTGGCGGACCTCCGCATTTTCATCCCCCGCCACATCCAGCGCGCGGTAGGGCCCTTCACCGTGTACGCGGTACCGCACCCCATAACAGCCCCATGCACCCACTGCAACCCTCGGTGCGCGCTGCCATGCGCAGGCGCTCTGCAGCAACCCCTGCCCACCCCTACCTAAAGGGGGGGCATATTCCTCGGCACGATACCCGGGGACCCACACCCCTACCTCCTGCCCGCAGCGGACCGCCACCACGCCATACCGCTACACCTTGTCGAGCACCTGGCGGTGGGACCATCCCCCTTCCAGAAGCGCCCCCCCCACACCCCATCCGACGGATGCCCGCCAGATGAGCCGACGCACGCCACACCTGGACCCAAACGCGCCATCGCACTCCTCACCCTAAAGGCGGAAGCCACCATCCCCCGAGACCTGGAGGGGGAAAACCACCTCATGGTGGAAGGGCTGACGGAACACGTCCTGATCGCAGCCATGTACGCCACGGCGTCCGCCTCCCGCCTCTGGGAGGACCGCCCCTCCCCACCTCTAGCCCAAGCAGCGCAGGACACCCCCGACGCGGGCCCCACCGCCGAGGACATCCACCAAATCCTCAACATGCGAGCACCCCCGAAGACCCACCCTGCGGTCTGCCCCATCCAGCTCGTCAGCTGGGACGCCATGGATGCCCCCCCGACCACCACGGAGGTCCACATCCTCAAACACCGGGACACCTGGTGGACGGTGGAATGGGACGACCACGGCAAGGTCAGACGGGCAACGGCACACGCCCCCGGCGACGAAGTCCCGCCCCCACCACGCGGAGGAGACCGCTTGCGACCCGCCGCACGCATCCCCCACGCCCCAGAGGCAGCCTGGGAAGCGCTGCACTACGCCCTCTACTGGGCGCAGGGGGCGCCAGAAGGCCCCCTCCCCCCGGAACGCACCCCAGCGTGGACACGCCACGCCACCCGCTACACGGCCCACATGCGCCGCCACGGGGCAGGCACCGGGCACCGGCTCCTCACCTGGCCCACGGACCCGCCCGACTCCCTGCAGGAGGCCGAGGAAGTGCTTGGCCTCATGACCAAGCAAGTGTTCCAGCTGAAGGACCCCGTCCCCACGTCCAAGCCCGACGTCCCAGCCGCCCGCGAACACCCCGTGTTTGCACCGGACCACGCACCCGCACAGCAGCCCCAGGGCGCACCTCCCCAACGGGGACAACCCGCTGCCCGGCGCCGCCAAGGTGCGCAGAAGCGCAAGGCCCCCACACAGGCCAAACCCGCGCCAAAGCCAAGGGCCAAGCCGAAGAGCTGGACCAAAGAGGAGGCCGCTGCCCTGTATCCCGAATACGCCATCGGCACCCGGGTGCAGCTGCCCTTCGAGTACCCCACGGCCGCGGGCCCCTCCAAGTGGATATGGGCCGCAGGGGAGGTCAAGCACCGGTACCTCGTCACCGGGGACCAAAAGGGGGTTCAAGATCCACGTCAAGTGGGACCCGGCCACCCCCAACGACAAGAAGCTGGGGCGCACCATCGAACTCTGGCGAGACCGAACCGGTCGTGAGATGGTCCCCATGCAGCTGTGCACTCCCGACACGGAGCACCTCACCGGCACCGAGTACACGGGCGAAGTCCACAATGCATGGGCCCTACCCCAGCCCCAGAAGCGGAACCGCAAGGCACCCGCAGCTCAGGGCGTCATCGACCTCCTCGACGCCTGACGGGGCCAGGGCCGGACACGGCCCGCCCCCCCAACTACCGGTCCCCAGAAACCGGCACCTGCGGAAGCCCACGCCCGCATCAACATCCTCAACGCGCCCGCGGTCACCTACGACCCCACCAAGGCCGCCACGCTGCAAGCCATGCCCGGGCCGCACCTCCAAGGCGCAGACCTCCTGGGGTTCCTGGAGCAAGCCCTCCGCAGAGCGGACCAACCCGAGCCAGCACCGATCCTGGACCCGGAGGGGAACAAATATCACGCCCACTGGGAACGGGGGGTACCCCTCTACCACAAGACGTCGGTCACGGTACATGCCCACCCCGAGCTCGGAGTGGATGGTCGCCTCGGGGCGTACGAGTGCGTGGGGCCCGGATGGCAGCTAAACGTGCTACTCACACACGTCCCATTCGGGGAGGAGACCAAGGACTTCCTGGACACCCTGAGCCTGGCGTACCGCCGACTCTCCCTCCTGGCAACCACCATCATCATAGGCGACCTAAACACCGCCCCCACCGACGACGACCGCACCGGCCCACCCACAGCCACCGACACAGCTGTCCGGGACGCCATGCACCAACTGGGCCTCACCGACCTCACGGCAGGACTCACCGGCACACCCTCCCATTACCCCCACCAAGCCGGCACCCACCCATCCCGCATCGACACGTGCTACGGGGACCCAACCACGGTGCGCGTCCACGAAGCAGCCTACGGGGACCTCCCGCCCACAGGCACGGGCCACCGGCCCCTCTACATCGACCTCATCATCCCCAACCTACCCCCACCCGCGGCCACCCTGCCAGACAACACCCTCCCACCCAAACTGCAGTTCCCGGCCGAGGACGACCACGGCGCCTGGCACAGGTATAACAGGGCCCTACACGCCATCCTGCGCCGCCCGGGTGCACCGACACTCACCACCGCCATGCGCCGGGCGGCACAAGCATGCGGCATGGAGCATGACATCAACCACACGGCAGCACCACCAGACCTCACCCTCCAGGAACTCGTCCATGACATCTGGACCACGAAAGGGGAACTCGCCACCCTGCTACGCCCCAGCACACCGGAGGCACGAGACCGGGACGCCCACCTCCGTGCGCTCCTCACCACCCGCCCCCACCAACTCCAGGAATGGCACGCCCACCGCATAGCGGCCGCAGCCCAAGAACGCGAAAGATACGGCAGAAACGACACGCCGTACAAGTCCCTACGGTACGTCAGCCGCATCCTGGAGGACACAGGGCGCCGTACCATCCACGCGGTACGCACCCCCGAAGGAGGCCTCACCAATGACCCCGACGCCGTCCTCCAGGCAGTCCTGGACAGCTTTCAGGCACAACACGGGGACGCCCTCCCCGAGATCGACCCCCACACGAGAAACACCATCCGCGAGCATGTGCCCAGGGTCTTCAACCGGGAACAGTGGCGCGCCATCGAACACGACCCCTTCAGCATCTCAAAACTGCAACGCGCCCTAGACCGCCTGAAGAAGGGGGTCATGCCCGGCGTCGACGGTTTGCCGGCCGAAGCGTACCAACGTCTCACCCTGCCCGTCAAACGCCGCCTGGCGGCCCGCCTGTGGGACATCGTCACGGGCGCCACGCCCATCCCCCCTGAGTGGGCCAACCTGGTCCACCCCCTCTACAAAAAGGGGGACTGGGCGCAGCCGGGGAACTGGCGGCCCATAGTCTGCGCCACCACCGAGGTCAGGCTGGTGTGGACGCTCATCCTAGGCCGCATCGCGCCAGCGGTCTTCGCCCACGTGCCCGCCAGCATGTGGGGAGCCATGGCCGGCAGGTCCCCCCACGCGGCCATCTTCCTCCAGGACACCGCACTGGACATGAACCCCTACGAGATGATTATCGCCTCCCTCGATGTCCAAGGCGCGTTCCTCCACGCCCCACACCGGCTCCTCACGGAGGTATGGGATGCCATGGGCCTCCCATTCCTATCCTTCATGACCGGGTACATCCAGACCCGACTCTACGCCGTCATCACAGCCGCAGGCCTCACCCCCTGGACCGGCACAGACAGCGGGGTCCCCCAGGGAGGCGCCGAAGGCCCCTTCCTCTACCTCCTCGTCACCCTGCCACTGGCATTCGAGCTAGCACGGGTATACCC
Source organism: Eutreptiella sp. 'Long Island Sound 2002' (assembly GCA_964036045.1). NCBI lineage: Eukaryota > Euglenozoa > Euglenophyceae > Eutreptiales > Eutreptiaceae > Eutreptiella > Eutreptiella sp. 'Long Island Sound 2002'. Next base: position 132,443,467 of record OZ038383.1, read on the forward strand.
GGGGTACGCCCCATACCCGCTACGGTCCCCCCTCATCAACTTCGCGGATGACAACCTCCTAACTACGGCCACCCGCCACCGCGACCCTGAGAACGCAGGGCTACCAACGACCACCGAACAAGCGTCCGCCATTCTCCAACTCACCACAACCTACCTGGACGCCCACCAGCTCCTAGTGCACCCCCGCAAATAGGTCGGGCTGGCCGACACCAAGACCCCCACCCCCCACATCCGGAAAGGCGAACCCCTACACCTGGAAGACACCACAGTCGACCTGGGAGTCACACAGGCCACGCGGCACCACCACATCACACTCCCAAGCAAGCTAGAAGAGCGCCTCGCCCGACTACCCCAAATTGCCAGGGGGGACCTCCTGTCTACGCAGGGCCTGGCGTACTTCATGGAAGCAGTGCTCAACGCGGGCATCGGGTACCAAGCCCTGCACCTCCCGCGCCCCCAAGACGCACTACGCCACGCTCGACAGCAAGTGACGAAGGCATGGGCGCAACACGGAGGCTGGCCCACGTCTTTCCCCGAGGAGGCCATGATGGCCCACTGGCGCTACTACGGAGACAATACAGGCGCCCTGGTCGACATGGCCTATGCCAAACACGCAGCACACCTCCTACACAGGGTAACACACAACCACCAACCAGAAGTTCGCGAGGCGGCAGCCGTACGCATAAAAGAAGCGCAAATGGCCCGCAACACCTGCCCCCGGTGGATACTGGCGCAACACGGCGTCTCCACCTCCGTGGGCACTGGCATCTGGGCCCAGCTACAACTCCTCCTACCGCACCACACACACGCCATCCTGACAAACCACCACTGCGATCAAAAGGGGCCACTCGTGGCCACACACACCGACATCCACCGACGCCCGGCAGGCGAGGTGGACACCCTGCGCCTCGTGGGGGCCACCATCACCATAGTGTATATCACCCCAACACAGATGAAAATCATGGCCCAATGCGACGCCCACCACGCCCCGTTCCTTTCCGACCCACAATGGCCAGCACGCCACGTCTTCCAAGCGTACCTCCGCGCATGTGCTACGAAGGCAGGGCGCGACATGCCGGGGCCCAAGGACATCGACACGTCGTACACAGCCTTCCAGCGCCAGCACCCCCGGCCCCGCCCGAGCGGGGTCGAGACCCCCAACGACGGCGGCACGACGCAGGGGGAGCCCACCCCGTCAGCCGAAGGCTGGACACCACCCACCATCCTGCTACTAGCACCAAACGGCCACAAACATGCTACCCGCACTGTCCAGCGACACCATGCCCCCTGGTCCATCCCCAAACACAATGCACCGGAGACCGATGTACCACCAGTCAGACACAGTGACCAGGGCATACCACGCACGTGCTGGCACTGCGGCCCCGGCAGCCCTCGACACTCCGTGGCCCCTGCTGCACCTCATCTCCACCCACTACCGCACCCCCACCGCCGCCGCCACCGCCGACCAGCAGGCATGGCTCTCCCCCTGGTTTCACACGGTACCCCCAGACCACCCGGCGCACGTAGCCTGGATCCGAACACCCACGGCGACATGGACGTTCACCAACGAGCAGGCAGACCCGGACAGCGTAGCCATAGAGTACGACCGCTGCGACCCACACCGCGCAGGACCTCAGGAGGCCCCCATGCGCCCCCTACAGCACAAATGCCCCACCCTCCGCGGCGACAAAGACGACAAGGAGCGGCGACAGACCATCACGTGCCAGAAGTTCCACCCAAATACGGGATACCTCTTCCACCTGATGTACGTGTATATCACCCAGGGGCGCCCAGACAGGGGCCTCCTCCGCCTCACCCCACGAGCCCAGGCCATCATCACCCAGGGGATAGGCGTCTATGCAGCGCCACTACTGCAGCCCGCGCAAATCACCGCCAGAACCGCCCAGGGGAACCCCATCTACGTCTATCACCCCACAGCAATCGCCCGCCTACCCATACCCAGCGACACCGACATCATCTACTTCACTGACGCATCCGGCACCCAGCAACGCACCCCCACGGTCGGTTGCTCCTCCGTGCGCATCACCCGGCACGCGGACGGCCTCCACGTGGAACACCACACCGGGGCCACCATCTTTGGGGCGTCCTCCCACGGCGAACTGCGCACCATGGCAGACGCCGTCACCGCCACACCGCCACCCACGACGATCCGGCCCCGCAACATCCGGGTAGTCGTGGACGCCACGGTCGACATCCACCTCACCAGGCGCCTTGCGGACCTGCCCCTCCACAAAGCACTCGAGTCCGGCCTTACCACACAAGCGTTGGGACTATGGATGGCCTTCAAGGGCATGCACCCCCAGGACGCCCTAGAAATCGTCAAGCAGGAGTCACACCGCTACGCATACGGCAATGGACGCGCAGACACGCAGGCCAAACACCAGAACACCAACCACACCCCAGGGCTCGAACGCGTGCGACTGGACACCCCGCACCACAGCCACCTGCAGCACCTGCCCCCGATACCCCCGGCCACACAGCCCCCCCAATGGATGCCCGAGGACACGCCGTACACGGATCGAGACAAGCAGTACCACTACCCCACACCCATCCAGCAACTGGCCACCACACTGGGCCACCCAGCGAACACCGAACTCCTCCGACGCCTCGAAGACTCCGTCCACACCCCCCTCTGCTACTCTGCCCTGCGCCCGGATAGCCTCCCAGCACACCTACAAAAGCCCCGACTCCAACTCGCCCTCGAACAACTTCCCCTCCTCACCCGATACCACCGATGGTATACGCGCCGCTCAATCCACGTCCCCGCAGGATACACCAAATGCATCTGCAGCCACGGGGAGGAAGAAACATGGGACCACTTCAAGGCGTGCCCCCTGTACAGAGGACTGGACACCCTCACAGACTGGAACCCAACCCACACCATCGCACAGCACGCCGGATGGCTGACGCAGTCCCCGGCGACCCAGCAACTCACCACCGTCCTCAAGCAGACGGAGGTGCTCGAGGCGGTCCGCAGGGGACTCGTCCCCACTGCCGTCTACACCTTGCTACGCACCCACGCGGAGGACCCCCAGGCCACGGCGGCGCACATGCAGCGGACGGCCGTTGCCAAGACGGCGGAGCAGCTCACATACCGCACCCACAAATACCTGCAGCATGCGGCAACCCTGCCCCCAACAGACCAAGCCCACCTCCTCAAACTCCTGTTCTACCAACCATGAGAACCTACCCCGTGACATACCAACACAGAACCCCCACCACGTCTACACACCGTCCACCGAGCACAGCACCGGCACAGCACACACGGACACCACAGGCACCGCACACACTCCCACCAGCATGCGCGCGCCACCAGCCCCCATCCCCCCACACCGCCGTCCGTCCACAGGTACCACCAACCGCCAGCCACCGCATGTCCCCTCTGCGTTCGCCAGCGGCTACCACAGACAGCCCTGCCCTGCAACCCAGACCACTGGGTCTGCCTGGGAGCCGCGCACCGCCTCACCCACTGCCCCCACTGCGGGGACCTCAACCCCCGCCACCACGAGCGGCCCGCGGCCCCAGCCGCACCCCCCCCCGCCAGCCACCCCAGCTTCTTCGGGTTCCTCACCGACACCCTCCGAGACCACCTGGGAGGGTACTACGTGGCGGACGCGGCGGACCACGCATGGACCATAGCCGTGGCCACGGGCAGCACACCCCTGCCCCCCCACAGCCCACCCCTACGCCACAGCGGAGGCGGCTTGAACGTGGCGGCCCGCCACATCCTCCTCGCCCTATACCTCCACCACCGAGACCTACACCTCCCAGACCCACAACACCCGGCCCCCCAAGCAGCAGCCCTGACGCCGGAAGCGTGGGCCGACACGGCACCAGAGGAGATAGCAGCCTACCTCCGAATCACTTGCCGCCGGTTCAACAACGCCCTCGGCCGACGGAAGGGAACACCTTACCCACTCAGCGCACTCCTCTACCCGGCACACCACCCCCACCCCCCACAACAGAGGCCCCCGGAGGACTGGGCGTCTTTTCGGGACGCCCACCTGGCCGCCCCCGACGAGGCCACCGCCACGCGGATGGGCCTCACGGACCAGGAAACCTACGTCAGAGGCCTCAAGACGAGCCTCCAAGAGGCACACCGCTGGCACGCCCGCTCCCCGTCGCCCCCACGGGGACAGGGGGGTTCACCCGCCCCCGACACCCACCAGGCCAAGAAGACCAAGACAGGTCAGGGGGCCTGCCAACGCGCCCGCCAGCAGGGCGCGACGCCCCGACCAAGGCCCGGGTCCAGCCACACCGCACCACCCCACGCCCAGACCCCCGGGGCACACCAACAACACCGCCACCACCAGCGCCCACCACCACCACCGTACCGCAGCACCCAAACCCTGCAGCCCAGTCAGCCACCACCGCCCACACACGTCCACACCATGCCAGGACCACCATACGCGCAGAGCCAGGGGACATGGCACCACCAACACCACCACCACGCCCCCGTCCCTCCCAACCCCTACCCCCTAATGCCCCCATGCTACAGCGACCCCCACCAGCTACATCCCCACCACGCCCCAGCACAACCAGGCCCCGCGAACCACCCACCCCACATAGCGCACATCACCGCACCACACCATCACGTATTCCACCACCACCAGCCCCTGCCACCACACCCACCAACGCCGGGGTACCACACACAACCAGCACACCCTCCACACCACCACCACGCGGTCCAGCACCACCCGCCGCCCCCGCTACACGGGCCCACGACATACGAGCCACGGTACACCCCCATGGACCCGCGAGGAGCCGCGCACGCACACCAGCAACACCAGGGCCTAGTAGGAGCGCCCCACCACCACCAACAGCCCCCCCACCCACACCCCATACCAGCGAGCACCATCCACCAGCAGCCACCCATTACATACGGACCACAGCCCCACCCGGGGGCTCATGCGGCCGCCTCCCACCCGCACCCCGGCACCACAACCAGTCAAGAACCGCAAGGGCCGCACGGCGCACACACGCAACACCCACACGACCCACAGGGACACCCGGACCCCCAGCCAGCACAACACCCGACCCCGCCCCCCCCACCCCACCACCACCAGCAGCCCCCCCACCCACACCCCATACCAGCGAGCACCATCCACCAGCAGCCACCCATTACATACGGACCACAGCCCCACCCAGACGCTCATGCGGCCGCCTCCCACCCAACCGCCGGCACCACAACCAGTCATGAACCGCAAGGGCCGCACGGCGCACACACGGAACACCCACACGACCCACAGGGACGCCCAGACCCCCAGCCAGCACAACACCCACCCCCGCCCCCCCCACCACCAACAGCGCCACCCCCACACCACCACCCCCCCGCCCCCCCCCCGAGACCAGGCCACGGACGCAACACGCGGCAGCCAGCACCAGCCAATTGACGTCGATATTCCCGCCGACACACGCCACCGCGAATCCCCCCTCCCGCGACCGCCACAAGAGACCCCATCACCGGACCCCACGCGCGACAACGACGACCACCCCCCCCAACCCACACCACCCCCCCCATCACACCCCGCACCACCAGCCGCCGCACCGGCCGAACCCTACGCCCTACACAACCCCGCAGCGGTACGGCAGCACCTCCGGGGACTCGGGGAACAGGACGTCGTGCTGTACCTCCGCACCTCCGGCACCAGCACCCCCATCCGGGCGGCCACCGTGATCCAGGCGGCCACCCTGGGGGAAGGCGTCAGAGACTTCCTCTTCGACGCCTTCCTCCACGTCGCCCGACACGAGCGCCCCCCACGCGCCACCCCAGACGGCGAGAGCCCGCCCCCCACGGGGAGCAGGATCTGGGTGCCCCCCATCGACTGGGGGCGACACCTTGTCGGACACCCCGTGCCGGGGCGGGTGGACACCAAGGGCCGCACCCGCTACCACGAGCCCGACATGGCCCACCCCCCACCCGGCGCCACCCCCGACAGCACCAAGGAGTGGGAGCGGGAAACATGGGTAGCCCGGATGGCCTCCCTGAGCAACTTCCGGCACCACGTCCCGGGGGACATCCCCACTCCCGACGAGCAGCAGCCAGCCCCCTCCACGTACATGAACCTCATGTACAATCTGCACTACACCCTCTCCACCACCAACTACCACGCACCCACAGACCACTGGGTGGTACACGGCACCGACTCCCTCCTCCCCGCCGACTACACCCCCCCCACAAACAACCCAGGCCCCGACACGTACGCCAGGGGGGACGACCCGGACAACCCCCACATCTGGGGCACGTGGGAACCCAAATCCCTGGACACGCTGCTCTCCATCCGCAGCGGCTACCAGGGCCTTGGTAGGGCGATGTATTGCCTCGCCAAGTGGACCCAACGGACCTGGGGGATCCCCACGGACCGATGGGTGTGGGTGGTCACGCTGCGCCCCAAGCAGAGGGAAGCCGCCCCAAACCGCAGGGGACCCACCCCCCCACGCCCCACCACCCTACAACTATGCCCGTACATGGTGGCAGCCCGCCTCATGACGCTGCTGTGGCCGGGCCCAGACACCCTCACCCAAAACTACCCCCACCTCACAGAGGAGGACATGCCCGGCATCCAGCGATGCTTCTTCCAGACCCTCGACTACCTCCAGCAAACACACCCGCACGTCCTGGAGCAGATATGGCCACCCCCCGGGTAACCCACGTGCCCGCGCAGCCGAGACAACGCCACCACGCCAGCACCAGCACGCACGGATCACCAGGGAAAACGCGCGCACACGCCCGGTGCCCGAACCTGCACCCTCGTTCTCGCTACTTACAGGACCCAGCATCATACGCCCGCCCCCGAAGCCCAGGACCCTCCGCCGTCTCCCACAGCCCCCTCCTGCGCCTCCGACTCCACAACCTCCACCACCACGACCACCTCATCCACCACCACCACCACGTCCTCATCCAGCACTCCACCCCCCAGGCCGCGGGGGACACCCCCCAAACGGGCCTCCAAACCCGCCCCCACCGCGAGCAGCCCCGCCGCCGCCAAGGCCCACGCCCCGACGAAGCCCACACCCACGACCCAGCCGAAACCCAAGGCTGCCGCCAAACGGCCATCCAAACCCGTCAGCACGCCACGACCGCAACCCGCAGCCAAGCCCAAACCCAAGCCCAAACCCGGCACCTCGACGGCAGCGCGAGCCCGGCCCCCCGAGGACGTCCTCTATGACATCCGGCCCCAGCCGTCCCAGGCCCGAAGGCAGCAGCGCCCAGCGCGGCGCCCCCACACCGTCACCGACGCCACCGCCACCACCTTCATGGCGGAGCGCGCCGCGGCCGAAGCGCGACGCACCTCGTCCCGCCACCTCTCAAAGCCCGCACCCCAGGCCCACGGACCGCCCCCCACCAAGCCAGAACGACGCCAGGGTCCACAAGCAGCGTCCCCGCCCCCCTACCAACCCTCGATGACAGCCCACATGCAACGCATGCCCCACTACCGCCGCCGCCGCGAGTCCCCGCCCAACCCCGAGGCGGAGACCGTACGCGCACACCCGCGGGTCCACATCCGCGTGCGCCCCCACTCCCCACGCACCCCCACGGAACAGGACTACGAGGAATCCCCCAGGCCCGCCACCGCCACCGGTCCCCACGACCCCGTCACACCCACCCACACCCACTCCTCCGCCCAAGACCGCAGGCCCGCCCAGGAACAGTGGTGGCAGCGCTGGACCCACACGCAGCTCTGGGAGCTGCGAAAGTGGGCCCGGGGAGAGCCCTCCCTCGAGGGCCTGGTCCATCGGCCCCGCAAGGGGTCGTGGAGAACTGCCGCCTCCGGCCGGCGGGGGGGTGGATGCCGCAGGCCGCATGGGAAGCCATGCTGGCCGATGCGCTCCACCCCCTGGGAGTCCACCCCCGCAACCTCCCCGCGCCCCAGGACCACCCGTATGTCCTCAGGCGCCTGCGGGAGACCCTCCAGGAAACGCAGCGGGACGGCACCCGCCTGTGGGACATCACCCAAAGCCCTGCCCCGCACAAACACACCCCCTCACCACCCCACAAGCGTCGGCGCACCGACACCGGCGACACCCACAGCACTCCAGGAGCCCTGCGCGCCAGACAACACGACGCGCCTGACCCCCCGGCCAGCGGCGCCGCCATCTAACCCCGTTACCCAGCAAACCACCACCACGGGGCGCCACGCCAGGCCCCGCCCAGAAGTCACCAAACGAACCGGACGCCGAAGGAAGCCAACGCACACGACAACGAGCACCACTACGCCCAAAGGCACCGAAACTAGGCCCGCTAACGTCGCAACCGCCTAACCGAGCCAGAACCCAAGCACAAATCAAACCCGAGCCTCACCCCGAAACCGCTAACCCTTGACTCCTAACCAAGCCCGCCGAGGAAACAACGTAACCACAGCCCACACCCACAGCCCACACAGCTGCCTAACCAACCAGCTCCAGAAGCAAAGAGACACCTCACCAAACCCACCCTGACTGTAGCCCGTGTACATCAGGACGCGCGAGCCGCACCCCTGGGGCGCGACCGCCGCCACAGCACCGACGATACACGCCTGAGGACACAACGCTATTGCACCGCCGCACCAGCTGCCCATGCCTGTGCCTGCAGTGTACACGCGCCCCTGTTTTTCTCTTTTTTGTTTTTTCTTTTTTTTCCCCAAAAAAAAAAAAAAACAAGTAAAAAAAAAAAACAAGTAAAAAAAAACGATAATTAGGGGGGGAGGAAGAGGGACACAACCACCCATGGCACACGCGCACCGCACACAGCACGCACACCGGTGAACAGGAGCCCAGTGGCCCAGGCCACCGCACATGCAACACAACACACCGAGCGAGCACACCGGTGAACAGGAGCCAGCCGGCCCAGGACACCGCAGACGCACCACAGCAAACCGCGCGGGCACACCGGTGAACAGGAGCCCAGCGGCCCAGGACACTGCACACACATAGGGCGGCCGAGGGACAGGAAAGAACCAATACCCCATGGGTCGGACGCACTGGGGCGACCCAGCCGACCCACCGGGCCAGTGGCAGGAGCGGTACTCCAAGGCCACTGGTCCGAGCCCGGCCAGGCTGCATCGGGGACCATGGCAAACGTCACCCGGAGCCAAGGAAGCAACCGGTGACAGGCGAGCCGGTACACAGTCCAGGAGCGGGTCACCTGCCAAGCAGAGTGGCCCCGCAACTCAAGCCACAAGGGTGAGGCGGTTGTACCGTAGACAAGCGGGAGCAATACCCCTTGTGGTGAGAGATACTCCACACGGCTGGGCAGCCCCCCAGAGCTGCCGCCCAAAGGAGGGGGCATGTGGCCCTACCCACGGACACATGTGGGGACACCCTCCCACCTGGGACACATGGACCGGGTGGCCGCGACAATGCCTTCCCAAGCACATGCGGTAGCGGCTCAAGAGGCACCTGACATAGGGCAGTGGGAGGGACAGGACGTCCCCTTGGTAAGACCTTCTTCCTGCAATGTCAAAGGAGGCATCCCGAGCTCCCGAAGATACCTACCTACCTACCTTGGCTACCTTGTCTTTGAGCTCGTCAAACGCTTGTTGCTCTTGTGGGCCCCAGCGCCAAGTAGTACTCTTCTTGATCAAGTCCGTCAGAACGGCGCTGGTGTAGGTGAAGTTTTTGATGTGGCGGCGATAGAAGTTGCACGCCCCAATGAAACTGCGTACATCATGAAGTCCTTTCTTGGGGTCTTCGTGTCGTACCTTGGCATCCATCAGGGGTTTGGCCTTAGAGGCCGCTGGGGTCCACCACCCATAGCCAACGTCAAACCCCAGGTACTGCATGGTCTCCTGCATGAACTCACACTTCTCCAGCTTGAGCCGTGTGTGGTTCTCCTGGCAGACCGCAAAGAACTCACCCAAGAGGATTAGGTGATCCTCCTGGGTATTGGTCCCGAGGCATACATCGTCGATGTGAGCCTCCATCTGGGCACCACGGGATATGAGCTCCTGCACCTTAGGTCTCCTTCGTAGGATGGACAAGATCTTGTTCATCAGCTCTTGGAATAGAGCGGGTGCGTTAGCCACGCCAAACGGCATGACCTTCCACTTGAACACCCTCCCCTGAGGGGTGATGAAGGCCAGTAGTTCCTGTGCGTTGGGCGTCAGGTCCACTTGCCAGAATCCGCTTCGCTTGTCCTGACGCGTTCCCGTGGGGGGCCGGCCACGGGACGCTGCGGTGACACGCACAAGTGAGCAGGCAGGCAAGGCACTACGCTCACAAGGGCATCAATACGCCTGTGTCATGTGACAAAGCGTTTCAGAATCCTTGCCACTCTGCAAAGAGGGAACGAAAGTATGTACAGCAACACATCAGGATATGTACACATGGGGTTAAGACTGGACTGGGGTAAGGGCATCAAGGGACAATAGACACTCAGTCCCGACTCATATCCCAATCCCAGGTCCGACCCTCTCAGTGGCTGATGGGGGCGGGGGCTCAAACACAACCCATGCCCTGCTCAGTCCGGACTCTGAAACCCTGCCAATGGGAGAGGTGTCCCGCACAGCCACAGGCGAGTTCCTGGGAACCAATGGGCTCCAAAGCCAACCGACAGTGGCTCCCTATGCTCCCTTAACGGCAGGTCCCAACTCCACTCTGAGCCAGAGATATGGCTCCGCCCTTATCACCCAGGAGTTGGTAGCTGAAAATGGGCTGTTTCAGCCCAGACTGAAATTAGCTTGAAAAACTCCAAAATTGACCCCTCGTCCGGACCCGCCAGAGGTAGAGACGAGGCAACTGACCCTATGCCCTTCGAGTACGAACTCCCTGGAGCCCTCACCCAACCTGGTTCCCTCTGAGGTCCCGGCATCAGGGCAACACGGATGAGTCAAGTGGGGTCATGATGCCAAAATCACCAAAATTGGCGTCATTCCCACGCGCGGCTCTCTCGGCCAAGGTGAGGCCAATGGCTCACAGGGTAGGAGGCAGGACCTAGGACTTATATCTGAGTGTACAACTTGGATTTAGGTCCGGGCTCCCTATGGGCTTAGAGAAATGGGGCCGCCAATTGACCACACGGAAGGGGGAAATTGGGGTCCCAAAATTGGGTCATTTTGGCTGCTTGAAATGAGCCAAAATTCGGTGTGCTCCCAATAGTATATCTCCACGCCGGCTTGGAGATCGGATCCGCCATTCCATACGTGATCCACCGGGAGTCCAACGGAGACTCCCATGCCCTTGGCTCTCAAAGATCTCCATGCCACTCGGCGTGGTGACGATCCCAATTGGGTCCACAAATGCAAAAATGGTAAAATTGCCCATACTCAATTTGGCCTAGCGCCTTGACGAAGGCGGCTCCGCTTCGCCCACGTGGTGTGTGGACCATGGGGACCATTACCCATAACACCCATGTCATATATGGTCCATTGGTCCATGCGTCCGGCGTGCACGAAGGTTAGAACATGGGGCACGGCGGGCAGCAAAAGTGGAAAAATGCTCAAAATGGCCAAAATTGCGCACGCTCATGGTTAGGGCAAATGAAGCACGTGCCCGGCTTGGACCGGAGTGTGCCATAGGATTGATGTCAAGTCATATGTGTCCAACATATCTTTGGGGCGTCGCCCAACTCCTCCGGTATTGGGAATGGCAGGGTCGCCAAGTGAGCCCATGATTTGGGATAGTCCCAAATCGCCAACATGGCGGCCACGGTATGCCAAGCCTAAGAGGAGTTGTTCGCCGGGTCCAAGATATGTTGGCTACCGAAGTATGTACCCTCATAACATACTTGGGTCATGATGTCAATTGAGCGCATCGTTGAGATACATGGTCGCCATTTGACCTCATGACGAGCCAAAAATGGCAAAATTGACACAATGACACACAAAAGTGCCTTGAAAGGCGCACAATTATATTATAATATCTTCGGCTTGGATCGTGCAATCAACTAACCCTTCTAAACACAATGCCTTGACACCAATGACCTTCGATCCCGCATATGTGCTCCACTTGGGGCGCTTTGAAAGGTTGCGAGCGCTGCCTTCCAAGTGGGCACATGAAAATATGGAAAATTGTAAAACACACACCTTGCTCCCAACGCATCGCTTCGGGATCACCACACAAGCTTCCCTTCACGAAGGTTAGGCATGCAATTGACCGTAGGGAGTACGGAGAAGGGGCTTGCACAATATGAGGTCCATTGGCGGGCTTGTCTTGGAGCAATGGGCCCGCCAAATGGGCACGCAACACAACACTTGGCACATACCATATATTGCCCAAAAATGTAGCTCCCACCACGATATGTCATGCCCCTCCAAGGGCATAACTTTGGGTCAATCGCTCATAGGAACTCAAGGAGAGTTCCTATGCAACACCAACACTTGCGCGCTACACTCGAAAGTTATCTTAACGCACGCAACATCATGGCCAAAGAGTTATAGCGCAAACTCTACCCTCTTGACCATGATCCATTACACTAGCGCGCATGTGTGGAAACGCAAGGCATATAAAGCTTCCTAAATTACGTCGGGAGTATTGTGAATACATCCCACGTTTCCTTATCGTCAATACTCGCAAGCAACACGAGATATGACCTTCACAAGTGGCCTCACGAATCAACTTTGTTTTGCCCATATCTTTAAGACAAATGGAGGGCAGGATAAAAGGGAAGTTGATTCGTGCATACGGAAGCACGTAGGTCCACTCGAAAGAGGTCAAATCAAGTGCGGGGATGTCGAAGTCGAAAATCCGATTTCGACATCCTGAAAAATTCGGATTAAGGTTGCGAGTATTAATTATGAAAATGGCGGAAGCATCCATGCAGTTCCTGGCGACTTTGGAGCCTTCGTGACGGATAACGTTAAAATTTCCATTATAAACAGTTAAACTGGCGGTTACGGTAAAGTCGCGAACCAACCGCCAGCAGTCAAAACAGTGAGTATCGGAACGAAAGCATAAAAATTGACGGAAACAATATGAAAATAAAACCCTGTTGATTCCTGATGTTCTGATACACAAATCTCCGCTGGCGGTGCATCGGATGCCGATGCGGGGCTTCACGGCACGGAACACGCCGTGCATGGGGTTAGTGGACCGGAGACCGGTTGTATGCCGTAACCTGGCCATGGGGTTCTGGGTACCGCTTCACCCCCCTCCTTAGAGCAAACCCTCGGGGGGCTCGATAACACCCACGCATGGCAGCGGGTACCCAGGACCATCCCTGCAAGGGGGGGGGGTTGTCACATCCTCACCTCAGTAAGTCACAGTAAGATAGGTATCCCACAGTGGGATAGGTATGCTGCTGTAACAGCTCGTAGCACACGTATAGTATCAAGTATCAAGTCCCGGGTCCTGGCGGCGATTGTTCGGCATCCAAAGGACCCGTTAACCCATACCAGGCGCACCGGGTGCCGGCTGCTACGGTCACCACCACAGTGGCAGTGGCATACACGGCCAACATAGGCGTCACACGACGGCCGAGGTGGCCCCACAAGTCGAGAGCGACCACAAAGATCCATCAGGCTACCCCAAGCTTCCCAAGGCCCGCCGACTGGGGAGAGTCCCCACGGGTCCTTCCTCGGGCGCACCATGTCCATATCCATACGACGCGAGTCCAGAGTGCCATAGTCGAACTCCTTACGAACCCCAAATCGTAAGGGAACTCCTCCTGAAGGGATCGGGCATCAAGGCCGTCTTTTCCCTCGCCCTATTACCACGAAGCGTGGCCATACATGAGGGAGTCCTCATGCAGTGTGGGCGGAGGCGTCGACTCCTCAAACCACCAGTTTCCCAGGCAGACTGACCGAGGTCAGGAGCACCGGAGGCCGCCATCCGAATGCAAGTGCGTCTGCAAATCGGTAGGCTCACACTGGGACTGACAGTGGCGGACCGCTGGGAGTGTAGTCAGGCAACTGGGCTTCCCGCCTGGCGCCATCAGGATCTCCACACACACAGCGAATAGGGCAACACGGTATCACGGGCACTCAAACAGTAGAATCTGTATTCAAGTACTGGTCCAGGCTGGACCAGGCTGTAAGGATATGTACACGGGGACTCAAGGCGCCTCTGTACCCCGATTCGTGGTGAGAAACAGTCCATCCCTCAGCGATGGGCTGATGACACTTAACATACAGATGCACATATCCTGGAAGGCAGAAAAACAAGCAACAATTTGAGTAAATAGGCGTGTAAACACACTCAGAACAGAGTGCCAAACCACGCCACGGTCAGGATAAGGCAAATGCAGGAGGATGGACAGGATAACGCCTGAGTTCAGGCATATATAGTCTCGAGACACACGTCGACTGGTCTGGATTCCGCAAATGCCATGGAACCAGACCACACACCAAAAATCGCAATGCCGATGACAGCGGCATCCGTTGCGCAACGTCGTATGGGCTTCAAGGCCCCAAGAGCTCAAAAATATGAAGGTCAGTCGCCCTACCTGGTTTCCCAAGGATTCAGCAGGGGGGGGAGTGACGAATAGAAGAAAAGAGGGGCCATCCTCCTCTGGATTCAGCAGGGGGGGGGTATATGGCCACTCTGTCACCGAAAGATGGAAGAGAGCAAGCAAGTAAGGGACGGTTCGTCGGCCTCACAAGCGCCTCAAGGTACATCAGGGGAGAGCTCAGGGCGCTGATCAGGCACCCCTGGCTGCAATCGCCCGGGTGAGTGCTGCCAAGTCCGAAACGTGGATCTTGGTCTTGTTCCTGCGGATGTACTCCATGAAGGGAGTATTGACCCGCGGCACGAATGAGGAGACGGGTTCCCAGGTGTCGTGGGACGGCCCATAGCCTCGCCAACGAACCTTGAACTCCAGACCTCCGGGTGCCGAGGCCTTCGGACGCTGAGCCAGGATCTTCTCGACAGTGTAGTCGTCCTGCTCAGCATAGTCGTCGTCCGAGTCGGCCTCATGTCTGGCATAGTCCAGGGACACATGTCGGCCACGGAGGTCGGGTTCCCGCGCACGGAGTTGACTCTCGTGGCGCTCCCGGAACTGTCCGTGACCCACCTTGATGCGGTAGGTGTCCTCACCAATCCTGCGGACCACCTCGCCGGGTGTGAACCAGGTCTTGGTGCGGTGGGTGCCCATGGGGCGGGGTCTGATCACCCACACCGGGTCTCCCACCCTGAACTGCTGCGCTGTCGAGCTCGGGGCGGACTTCTGACGCTCAGCATGCTCCTTCTCCAGCTGCTGGCGGATGTCCCGCGCCGTTTGCTCCTGCCGCGCGAAGAACTCCTTGGCATCCATAGCCATGCCATCACCAGACAAGGGAAGTCCCCTACCCAGGGGGTCCCTGCCAAACAGAATCTGGTGAGGGGACAAACCGCCCGGAGTGGGGGTGTCATGATGGGCCTTTAGAGCAGGCCACATCTCCTCGAACCAGTTCCGCCGTGGATTGGTGATGTGGATCTTGCGCAGCTTCTCGAACAGCTGCCGTCCAGCCACTTCAGCACGGCCGTTAGACCGGCTGAGATAGGCGACGCTCTTGGCATGTCGTATTCCCATGAGGGAACACATAGCCTTGAACCAGCCACCAGTAAACTGGGGCCCTCGGTCACTGCAAATGGTGCGGGGGATGTCAAAGACGGTCAGCCAATGACGAATCATCATGACTGCCACTTCCTTGGCAAGCAATCCCTTTTTGCGTGCCGGAACGGCTACAACGTAGCCGCTGTGGCGGTCCACACAGAGAACCACACAGTCAAAGGTCTCCTTGCCAATGTGCACTTCGGGCATGGAGAAGACGTCCATGGCCACGCTCTCCATGGGCTGGTCAGGAACCGGGGTCCATTGGGGTTCCCCCTTGACGTTCCGGTTATCGGGATTGCAGGCCTGACAGACCGAGCAACCCTTCCTGACCTTCTTGATGGCGGTGTAGAGAGCGATATGGTCGATCTCGAACCGACGCTGCATGTCAAGAGCTTGCTTCTTGACCCCTGGGTGCAGCATGTGGTGGTGCCAAGCTTCACACAGCTCGAGCACCCGGGACTCTGGGACTAGCAGCTTACCATTCCGGTAGAGCTTGCCATCTTCCTCAGTCAGCCCCTTTGGCCACTTCCGCCCGTCGTCAGGGTCGGTCACAGCCCTGTACTCGGCCGCAAAGGCCTCAGACTTGGCGTAGTCGTCGGTCCAGTCGTCCTGGAGGCAAGACTCTGGGAAGAGGTGCTTGTCGGACTCAGTTCCCACAGGGGGTGCCGGACCGGGCCTTCCGCCCGCGGCACCCACAGGGGCGAGTACACTGACCGCTCTGCTCACCCTCGAAGCGAGGGGGGCATCTGCAGCCATGACGACGAAGCATTTAACATCCTCCTCCTCCATCAGGCGCTCCATTTCGATGATCTTCTTGGCTTCAGCGGTCTCAGCCTCATCGCCATGGGCAGAGATATCCTGCATGCCCTTGCTGGCGGGGTAGGCCCACCTACTGAGACAGTCCGCCACGGTGTTATCCTTTCCAGGAATATAAACAACCGTAAGGTCGAACTTGGCCAAGGTCTTATGCCATCTTGCCCGTCGGGAGGCGGGACCTGAGGGGGTGTCCACGTGCTCCTTGTGCCACGACTGCAGACTCTGATGGTCGGTGCAGACGGTGACGGGATGGAGGGCTATGTACCCAGCCCATTTCCTGAGAGCCATGACGATGGCATACGCCTCCTTTTCACGGGGCGTCCACGTCCGTCTCTGGCCTTCCGCCAGGACTCGGCTCCAGAAGGCCACGGGCACGTGCCTCCCATCGTCAAGCACTTGCTCCAACACAGCCCCAATGGCGTAGTCGGAAGCGTCGGTGCGCAGGACGAACCCTCGGTCGGGATCCACGAGGTGCAGACCCACTGCGGATAGCAGCGCCTGCTTCATCCCCTCAAAGGCACGGTCAGACTCTTCAGTCCAGACCAGAGCCTTCTTGGACCCCTTCTTGGTCTCCTCTCGGTTGCCCTTGAGCATGGTCGTCATGGGGGCTGCATACTCGGCATACATCTTGATATACCCCGAGTAGTAATTGCAGAACCCCAAGTACGCCCGTAGCTCAGAGACCGTTTTGGGCTTTTCCCAGTGCTCAATCGCAGCCACCTTGCCAGGTATGGGCTTTCGCTGCCCGTTCCCAACTACGTGGCCAGCGAAGACCACCTCGCTTACCGCAATGGTGGCCTTGTCACTGCTGCCCGTGAGTTTGTGCCGAACCAGGAGGTCCAGCACTCGAGTGACGTCCCTCTCGTGCGCCTCCAGGAGCTCCTCGTAGCTCATGCTGGGGTCCCCGGACGCGATGATCACGTCGTCCACGAAGGGGTCCGCACAGTCGCGCACCGGCTCAAGCAGGTTCTCCAGCATCCGCTGAAAAGCCGCATTGCCGTTGGTAACGCCCATAGGCATCACCTTCCACTGGAGAGGTCCAAGTGGGGTGCTCATGGCTGTGCAGGCACGGGACTCCTCGGCGAGAGGCATCTGATGATAACCATGTTTCAGGTCAATCACCGTGAAGATCCTCCGCCGGTGTTGCTTTTGCAGCATGTCCTCTATGAGGGGCAGCGTATAGCTGTCATGCTGCGTTTGGGCGTTCAGGCCGCGGTAATCGACCACGAGCCGCCACTCACCGGCAACCTTCTTGGGGACGACGAAGCAGGGAGAGGCCCACTCGGAGTGGCACGGCTCAAGCCAGCCTCTCTGGATGAAGTCACGGAGGATCTTCTCCATGGCCTCTTTCCTCTCGCCCCTCAGGGCAAACTCCCGGTGACGATACACACGGGGGTCCTGCTTCAGCCGTATCTTGGCCTCGCCATACGGTCCACGCACCGGTGGGGGGAACACAGGCTTTCCGCTGAAGAAGGTCTCGCCATACTTCCGCTTCAGCCTGGCCCTCAACGCCTGGATCTTGGGGCAGTCATCGGACTCCGCCTTGGCTTTTCCGGGCACTTGAACCACGGAGCTTACTTGAGGGGTAGCGACCCCGCTCGCTTTCGGCTCAGGCGGTCTTCCCAGGTGGCCCAACGGGCCATCTCTGGTCTTGCCTCGGAACAGATCGCCGTAGGTGGGTGGGTTACCGCCAGGTGGCTCGTCTTGGCTGGACATGTGATCCAGCACCCTCTGCACGAAGGTATTCCCGTCATAGGAACCAGAGACGATTGAGTCCACTTCCCACCAGGCTTTGTCCTGGCCTTTGCCCTCACGCTGGTTTCCCCAGTCGTGAAAGGGCTGATCCATATACCCCTGAACCAGATCCCACTCCTCTTCAGTGAGGGGGTCTTCGGAGTCCGATTCTTCGATGTCAACAGGGGGAACCGCAAAGCATTGCCTCCAAGGCTCTGCCATGATGCGGTTGACACACACGAAGTCCGTGGTGTCGGCCTGATCAAGGCCCCCATCCACATAGTGGAATTCTGTTGGCCATCTCTGGGGCGGCATGGGCTGTCCCTTGGCGTCCTGATAGACACTCTCTCCAGCCGGTAGGACGACCTTGTTCAAGGTCATGTTGGTCAATGAGGCTACCCAATGTCGGGTACTTTCCTCCTCGGTGCATCCCATAGGAACAACCAGCACTGCCTTGGAGCGGTCCTTGCGAATCTTCGCTATCGCTCTTGGAATGTCCCAACGGGGGCAATGGATCCACATCAATCCCTGATGCGGACCCCAGTGCTTCTTCCACGCGGAGTCCTGGGCGCTCCAGTACTTCTCACAAACCCGAAGATGGGCGGAGGTTCCTGAAGAGAACGCATCCAGGGCCAGATCCGAAGCTCCCAAGTCCGCGACAACTCGGCTCGCCACTTCCGGCCTTACGCCGTACTCCTGGTTCGCAGAACCAGTTGGCTCAGTGTCCAGCGCGGCCACTTTGAGCTGATTGCGTTCGGGGTGGATCCATTGGCATTCCACATGGTGCTCAGGTGACGAAAGCCACGAGAGTTGGTCGTCCTGGTACAGGGTCATGGAAGCCTGGGCCGGGAGGACGCCGGAGTCCGTCTCCATCATGAAGTCGTACCCGACGATCATGTCCCAGTCCATCTCGGCCTCGTAGAAGCTACCGTGCAGGAGGATTTCCTTGCCGAGGTCTGGGCGGCTCAGCTCACGATGGTTCACGAACTGCAGCCCAATGGCCGCTTCCTTCGTGCCTCCCACCATGTACTGGCCGTTCGCCACCTTCAGCCTGACAGGTTTCCGACTGTTGGTAAGACACTCTGGCGGAAGCAGGCCAGCCTTGACCAAGCTGACTTGAGCTCCCGTGTCGACCAACACGTCGAAAACCTTTTCCACTTCCCCGCATAAGGCACGGACCTTAAGATGCAACTGCCGCTCGCGACCGACACGGCGCACGGCGTGCAAACTCAGGATCTCCGGCCGTTCCAGAAGCTCCACAAGCGACTGGTGCAGGTCGTGGACAATGGGCTCAGGCTGCCCATCTGCAGCATCCAGCTGCGGTCCGGGTGATCCTCCGATACTCTCGGATAGATCCTGTAGTACATCAAACACGTTCTTGGTCGCGAAGGACGGACGGGCGCAAGGGTTCGTGCCTTCACTTGCCCTCACCCCGCCTCCGCGACTGGGCGCCAGACCGGGCCTTCCGCCCGCGGCAGTCCCCTTGTGTTTACCGACTCCCGACAGGGATGGTTCGGCGCTTCCCACGTCACCACCCTGCGACCGCCCTAGCTGGGGCCCTTGGCTGCAGGGGCTCCGCTAGGGGGCGTCGGTTGTGGAAGAGGGGGTGTTTTCCTCGGCCTCAACGTCGTTGACGCCCTTCCTTCTTCCCCCTTTACCTCCTCCTTTACCCTTGTTCTTGTCCTTGTCCTTGTTCTGGTCATTCTGGTTGTTCTCCTTGTTCTTGTTGTCCGATCTGGGGACCCAGTTCCTCTTGATCTCCTGGATCTCCTTGGCCAACTCAGTCCCCACCGACGACATCAGCTTGGCCAGCTCTTCCTTGTCCACCTCCATCTTGGCTTCCCGGATACCCGCGGGCGCACGCTTCTTCGACCCGTGCGCCTTCTTGTAAGCCTCCGTGTCGGCCTTGTGGACGGGGCATGTTCGGTGGTCATGGTTGAAGCCTTTCTTCCTCCCATAACACACGAAACAGCCCTGAGGGTGAGCTCGTACGAACTCCCCAAAGGACAGCGGAGGGTCGCCAATACGGCGAGGGTCCCTCTTCTCCTGCTTCTTCCAACCTGGCTGCAGGGGCTTCCAGTTTGCTGGCTTGGTCCCCGCGCTCATGTTCTTGGCCACGAAGGCACACACGGCCATTTCGGCGGGCTCATCGTCGTCGTCATCGTCGACGAGAGTCTCATCGCCGCCGGTTCCCGCTGGGTCCATGGCAGATTCCCCGCCAGGCCCCTCGCCAACGTAGTTGACGTCGCGGTCGCCGGGCTTCAACCCGCGGGTGTGGTGGAGGTTTCGGTACTCCTTGAGTACTTCCTCGCCAACCCACTCCAGGATCTCGTCGCAGCTCATCCGCGCCGGGATGGGCTGCAGACGGATGGTCTGGCCGCTCAACTCACAGTCGTCAAGGCGCCAGATCGCGGTCTTCTCGCGATCGCCCGAGACGGTGATGAGAAGAGCGTTCCGCAGGGAGTGCCGTTTGACATCCCGGGCCACGTTCTTCTTCGCCCAACTCACCACGTTCGTATGATACTCCTTGGGGAGCATCATCTTGACCGTGTGGTTGGACTTGGCCCTCTTGGATTCCTCCTTGGTGACCCTCTTGATCCATGCTTCCGGTAGCATGGAGAGCAGGCGAGCCTGCTCGTCACCCTCGTTCCAATCCTCCACGTTGCGGCGGAAGAGGGTGTATTTCCCTCGGAAGTCACGCCATTCCCGCAGGCGGATCTCCCGTCCATCATGCTCAAGCTTGATGGACTTCCAGCGCTTGGCAGCCACCTGCGGAGCGTCCACCCGCTCCTGCTCGTTGAGCCACTTCTTGGCGTCCTTGAGGGTCTTGATTTTCCCCTCCTTGGTCGCCACGAAGTACAGCTCGCCGAGCACTTCCGGCAGGCGGTACCTGAACCGTTTGAAGACATATCTCTCCGCATCCGCGGGAGGTTGGTCTTCAGTGACGGCCAGCCCCCAATCGTCCAGCTTCTCCAGGAAGCGGTCGAGGTTGAGGGGATTGCCGTCGTACATGGGGGGCTTGATGTCCTTCAAGTCTTCCCACACGGCGGCGTCCGCGGCCTTAGAGACCATGAACGCCGGCCGCGAGGTCGACCGAGGTTCCCATCGGCCTCGCCCACGGACTCCCACGGCCGCCACGTCCATCTCCTCCATGGAATCCCTGTGGCTACGCCGCGGTTCCTCCACGTACGCTGAACCGAAATGTTCACGCCGTACTGCATCCATGTACGCATCCTCATCACGGCGCCGGCGGCTGCGTTCAGCGGCCTCCCGTCGTACACCACGCGGCGGGCTGATGTCGAACTCCTCCAGGTCCAGGTCCAGGTCCAGGTCCTCACCTTCGCCGACATCCCACTCCACGTCTCCTCTGGGGACCTCATCCCTGAGTCCACCATAACGTCCTCCAGCCCTGGGGATTGGCGCCGGGGCTGGTGGCGGGCGTCGGGGGCGTACAGGCGTCCGCGGTGGGGCACGGCGGTTGTGGTAGTCCGCGCTGAGCCACTCATCGCGCCATTCCTCACTGCCACTGCCGGGCGGCACGCGTTCGTTGCGGCGGCCCGCGCTGTGGTGAGAGGGGGCGGAGAGAGAGGGGGCACTGGCGCTGGGGCGACTCCTGGGGGCTCCGCCGGGGGCGTGGGGTCTGCCTGGACCTGGTCCGGGTCCCCAGTCGTCGTCCGACGAGCCTGACTCCAGGGGTGGGTGG
The DNA here is from genome assembly GCA_964036045.1 of Eutreptiella sp. 'Long Island Sound 2002'. Lineage (NCBI taxonomy): Eukaryota > Euglenozoa > Euglenophyceae > Eutreptiales > Eutreptiaceae > Eutreptiella > Eutreptiella sp. 'Long Island Sound 2002'. The sequence goes on from OZ038383.1 coordinate 132,465,189, forward strand.
TCGCTGCCGACCCTCCCACGGGCTTCCAGCGCATCCAGCCTATCCTGCAGGCCGCTGACGACGTTGGTCAGCGACTTGGTCTCGGCCCTGGCGATGTCCAGGTTCTTCTGCGCACGCGCGGCGACCGTGGAGATGCGAGCCATCTCGCTCTTGCCCGTATCTACCTCCAGCTCGAGCAACTGGACTCTCCTGCGGAGGTAGACAATCCACCACCAGGTGGCATCCGGGACACCGTTCCCTGGTGGGTCGCCGGGGTCCCCAGGGGGTCCTCCAGGAGGGCCTCCGCCGGGTCCGCCCGGTCCAGGGGGTCCTCCCCCGCCCGGTGGTCCGCCTCCAGGGGGTCCACTTGGTGGGCGTCCTCCCGGGGGTCCTGAAGGTCCTCCGCCAGGAGGTCCCGGTGGGTCTCCGCCGGGTCGCCTCGGTGGGTCCGAGGATGGGCGCCTCTTCGTGATGCCGAAGTCCATGTCGTCATCCTCGTCCATGTCGCCCCACCTGGGCGTCTCGGTCACGGAGGACTCGGAGCTCCGGTAGGGAGGAGGGGGATCCTCATCCTCACCTTCCATGGGGACGTCTCCGCCACTTCCACCCGTCCAAGCCACCACTTGGCGATGTCGACGGCCTCGTTCGTCCCCGTCACTGGCGGTGAAGAAGGGGTCACTGTCGTGGGGGTGCCCACCCGCTGGCCTCCGCGGCCTCTCGGGGGTCTTCCCCTTGCCCTTCCTCCGTCGACGGGCGGTGGTGCTACCGCTCCCACTGCTGCCCGTGTCCGCCTCATCCAGCTTCATCCTGGAGGAGGCGTCCCCTTCGAAAAGCCTTCGAAGGGTCTCCACTCGCGATCCTCCCGGGGGAGTCTCGTGGCGGAGTTTGGCCTCTGCCTCCTCCATCGCGGCTGCGGTGGCTGCGGCAGCTCGCGCCTCGGCCTCTTCCCGAGCACGAGCCGCCTCGGCTTCCCGGGCCTGCAGCAGCTGCGCCTTCTGCGCCTCCAACGCCGCCAGCTCCGCCTCCGTCTTGGCCTTCTCCTCAGCGACCTTCCGTCGCGCGGCCTCGATGGCTTCCTTCTTGGCGGCATCCTCCTGGGCCTTAGCCGTCGCTTCGGCGTGGGCCCTTTCCTCCGCCTCCTTCTTTGCCCTCTCTTGGGCAAGCGCCTCTGCCAGCGCCTTCACCTCGGCCTCCTTGCAGGCAATGGCCTCCTGCGTCAGGCGGGCCTCCTCGTCGACTGCCGCCAACTCACCGTTGACCCGGGCAGTTGCTGCACTATGGGCGGCCACGGCCGTGAGTCCAGCCGCGATGGCCGCCATGGTCTGGGTGTGGATGGCCATGTCATGCGCCCACTGCGCAGCCTCCTCCTGGGCGATGCCGGCGGCGCCCTCCACAGCAGCGCTGTACTGCTTGGCCCGTTGCCGGGCAACCCGACGGTTGCAGGGCACCCCACAGGCGCGCTCACAGGCGCGCGCCACGTCCCTTTCGGGAGCGACGCTGCTGCTGGAGCTGGCCTGGTCGGCCGGCGTCCTCCCGCGGTGGGCCGACTCGATGTCGCTGCTGGGGCCTGCTGAGGCCTGCCGGGCCCTCAGGAGCAGCGGACGGGGCTTGGCCTGGGTCTGCTTGGCGACTTGGATGTAGTCGCCAAGGGTGGTGGAGCCGGGGTGGTGTCCACCATTGGGCCGTTGGGGACTGGGGGCTGGGGTTCCGCCCTTGGCGCCTTGGGCGGCTTCGGCAGCCAGGGACTCCTGGTACTCCCGCCACCTCCGGTCCCTCTTCTTGTCCCCGGCGGACCTCTTCTCCGTCGCCGGAGACGCGCTGCTGCTGCCCTGCAGCCTGCGCTCGTTCCCCGGTTCCGGGAACTTCTTCTCGATCACGTCCCACAGGGAGACGTTGATCGAGGCGCCCGACGGGTAGGCGTTGGGCTCCTCGTCCTCCTCAATCCCGTCGGGGCGCAGCCCTTCCCCGGGCCTGTCCGGCCGGGTCCACGCCCTCCAGCGCCTCTGCTGGTGGCGGTACTCGTACCCCTCCGCCCGCAGCCAGTCCTCCACGGCCTGCAGGCGGTCGGGGGCGATGTCCGTGCGGAGCTCGAAGCTCCTGGGCATGCCCCCTTCGCACTGGGGGTTGCTGTGGCGGTAATGCTGGTCCCAAACCAACCCACGCAGCAGGCGTGCTGCATGGGGGTGGGGCCGCGGCCACGTCCTGCCCGCTTCCTGCCAATTCACCATGGCAGCGGGGGCGTAGATGATCTTGAAGTCCTTGATGTGCACTCGTTCACCTCAACGAACTGGTTGTGGTTGTTGGGGAGGGTGCTGCAGCACTGGATTGGAAGTGCGGCTGGTGCTGGTCAGCCGGTGGTTGTGGAGGTGGTTGACGCGGCCTTACTGGTCGGCCGTTGGGACTCCGGGTCGGCCGATGGGGCTGATGCAGGAGTCCTGGTCTGTGCACCTCTTCCACGGGCGCTGCGCGGTCAGGGCGAAGCACTGGACGGCGCTGCGGGCTCCGTGACGAACTCGGCGCTGTCGCTGAGTGGCGCTGCGAGCCGCTGCGCTGCGCTGCGGGACGCTGCGCTGCGCTGCGAGCTGCGAGCTGCGCCGCGCTGCTGCGACGCGCTGCTCGGGGTTGGTGGCCCCGAGTGGCACGCGAGGGTTGGGTAACCCCGCGGCGGTGAAACGCTTTTGACGCGTTCCCGTGGGGGGCCGGCCACGGGACGCTGCGGTGACACGCACAAGTGAGCAGGCAGGCAAGGCACTACGCTCACAAGGGCATCAATACGCCTGTGTCATGTGACAAAGCGTTTCAGAATCCTTGCCACTCTGCAAAGAGGGAACGAAAGTATGTACAGCAACACATCAGGATATGTACACATGGGGTTAAGACTGGACTGGGGTAAGGGCATCAAGGGACAATAGACACTCAGTCCCGACTCATATCCCAATCCCAGGTCCGACCCTCTCAGTGGCTGATGGGGGCGGGGGCTCAAACACAACCCATGCCCTGCTCAGTCCGGACTCTGAAACCCTGCCAATGGGAGAGGTGTCCCGCACAGCCACAGGCGAGTTCCTGGAAACCAATGGGCTCCAAAGCCAACCGACAGTGGCTCCCTATGCTCCCTTAACGGCAGGTCCCAACTCCACTCTGAGCCAGAGATATGGCTCCGCCCTTATCACCCAGGAGTTGGTAGCTGAAAATGGGCTGTTTCAGCCCAGACTGAAATTAGCTTGAAAAACTCCAAAATTGACCCCTCGTCCGGACCCGCCAGAGGTAGAGACGAGGCAACTGACCCTATGCCCTTCGAGTACGAACTCCCTGGAGCCCTCACCCAACCTGGTTCCCTCTGAGGTCCCGGCATCAGGGCAACACGGATGAGTCAAGTGGGGTCATGATGCCAAAATCACCAAAATTGGCGTCATTCCCACGCGCGGCTCTCTCGGCCAAGGTGAGGCCAATGGCTCACAGGGTAGGAGGCAGGACCTAGGACTTATATCTGAGTGTACAACTTGAATTTAGGTCCGGGCTCCCTATGGGCTTAGAGAAATGGGGCCGCCAATTGACCACACGGAAGGGGGAAATTGGGGTCCCAAAATTGGGTCATTTTGGCTGCTTGAAATGAGCCAAAATTCGGTGTGCTCCCAATAGTATATCTCCACGCCGGCTTGGAGATCGGATCCGCCATTCCATACGTGATCCACCGGGAGTCCAACGGAGACTCCCATGCCCTTGGCTCTCAAAGATCTCCATGCCACTCGGCGTGGTGACGATCCCAATTGGGTCCACAAATGCAAAAATGGTAAAATTGCCCATACTCAATTTGGCCTAGCGCCTTGACGAAGGCGGCTCCGCTTCGCCCACGTGGTGTGTGGACCATGGGGACCATTACCCATAACACCCATGTCATATATGGTCCATTGGTCCATGCGTCCGGCGTGCACGAAGGTTAGAACATGGGGCACGGCGGGCAGCAAAAGTGGAAAAATGCTCAAAATGGCCAAAATTGCGCACGCTCATGGTTAGGGCAAATGAAGCACGTGCCCGGCTTGGACCGGAGTGTGCCATAGGATTGATGTCAAGTCATATGTGTCCAACATATCTTTGGGGCGTCGCCCAACTCCTCCGGTATTGGGAATGGCAGGGTCGCCAAGTGAGCCCATGATTTGGGATAGTCCCAAATCGCCAACATGGCGGCCACGGTATGCCAAGCCTAAGAGGAGTTGTTCGCCGGGTCCAAGATATGTTGGCTACCGAAGTATGTACCCTCATAACATACTTGGGTCATGATGTCAATTGAGCGCATCGTTGAGATACATGGTCGCCATTTGACCTCATGACGAGCCAAAAATGGCAAAATTGACACAATGACACACAAAAGTGCCTTGAAAGGCGCACAATTATATTATAATATCTTCGGCTTGGATCGTGCAATCAACTAACCCTTCTAAACACAATGCCTTGACACCAATGACCTTCGATCCCGCATATGTGCTCCACTTGGGGCGCTTTGAAAGGTTGCGAGCGCTGCCTTCCAAGTGGGCACATGAAAATATGGAAAATTGTAAAACACACACCTTGCTCCCAACGCATCGCTTCGGGATCACCACACAAGCTTCCCTTCACGAAGGTTAGGCATGCAATTGACCGTAGAGAGTACGGAGAAGGGGCTTGCACAATATGAGGTCCATTGGCGGGCTTGTCTTGGAGCAATGGGCCCGCCAAATGGGCACGCAACACAACACATGGCACATACCATATATTGCCCAAAAATGTAGCTCCCACCACGATATGTCATGCCCCTCCAAGGGCATAACTTTGGGTCAATCGCTCATAGGAACTCAAGGAGAGTTCCTATGCAACACCAACACTTGCGCGCTACACTCGAAAGTTATCTTAACGCACGCAACATCATGGCCAAAGAGTTATAGCGCAAACTCTACCCTCTTGACCATGATCCATTACACTAGCGCGCATGTGTGGAAACGCAAGGCATATAAAGCTTCCTAAATTACGTCGGGAGTATTGTGAATACATCCCACGTTTCCTTATCGTCAATACTCGCAAGCAACACGAGATATGACCTTCACAAGTGGCCTCACGAATCAACTTTGTTTTGCCCATATCTTTAAGACAAATGGAGGGCAGGATAAAAGGGAAGTTGATTCGTGCATACGGAAGCACGTAGGTCCACTCGAAAGAGGTCAAATCAAGTGCGGGGATGTCGAAGTCGAAAATCCGATTTCGACATCCTGAAAAATTCGGATTAAGGTTGCGAGTATTAATTATGAAAATGGCGGAAGCATCCATGCAGTTCCTGGCGACTTTGGAGCCTTCGTGACGGATAACGTTAAAATTTCCATTATAAACAGTTAAACTGGCGGTTACGGTAAAGTCGCGAACCAACCGCCAGCAGTCAAAACAGTGAGTATCGGAACGAAAGCATAAAAATTGACGGAAACAATATGAAAATAAAACCCTGTTGATTCCTGATGTTCTGATACACAAATCTCCGCTGGCGGTGCATCGGATGCCGATGCGGGGCTTCACGGCACGGAACACGCCGTGCATGGGGTTAGTGGACCGGAGACCGGTTGTATGCCGTAACCTGGCCATGGGGTTCTGGGTACCGCTTCAGTCCATCTTGGTCTTGTAGCGGCAGGAGGCTATCTTCTCCAGGGTAGACTCCATATTGGGAATGGACCCTGAGTGGTTCAGCGTCTTCTTGTTCAGCTCTCCATAGTCCACTACCAGCCGTTTGGCTGTAGACCCAGGTTTAGCCACCAGGAAACAGGGGCTGCAGTGTAGGGGGTAGTCCCCGTCCTTGTACTCCAGGACTAGGCCAGCGTCGATACATTCTTGTATCTGTCGCTCAATCTCATCGGCCTGCTCTTTAGGAGCTGGATAGGGTCTCCTCCGGATCTTGTGACCCACGAACTCGGGTTTCAGCTTGAGGTCCATCTGTACCAGCTTGTCACATGAGGCTGGAGGGGGTAGTTCTCCGAATACCTCCAGATAGGTCCTTATAAGCTTCTGTACCCGCGGGTCCAATACCTTGATCTTGTCCTCCATGTCCTCGTCAGAGTGTAAGTTGCTTGCCCCCTGAATAGACGTCCGGAGGTGGTCCTCCACCGACTCTTCGCCCGTGGTAGTGTCCTTCAGCCCTTGGTAGGCATATAGAAGGTCTTGTTCAACCATCTCCGGTGGACGATGGCAACATAGGCATGCTCGAGGGGGTTCACATACACATTCCTCCGAGAGGTCGTCCTCCTCTGGGGTCCTCACATGGGCGCCCCACACGCTCTTCATGAGCTTAAGATCTACCTCCCTTTGCCAGGTGGTGATCTTCTGTTCGAGGTCCTCCTTCAATTGGGATAGGTCTCCCATACGTCCTTGCTTCAGGGGCCATGGGCTGCGGGTAGGCTTCGCGTAGCATAGCTTTTTCGCCGGCAACTTCCTCTTGGAATCCACATACTCCCTGAGCCTCGATCGAGGGTCCAGCTCCTCGTCCACGGGGTCTTCCACCCTCATGGAGAGTAGGGGTTTCAGTGGGGCGACGTACTCGGCGTTCTCCACTTCCTCCACACAGGTCTGCACGAAGAAGGCGTCGTGCTCAGTTTCGTCATCTGAGTGGATAGAGCTAGGTAGCTCAGATAGTCCACACTCAGAGACTCCATCAGGAACAGGTACATGACAGGGAGAGTTGGGGGCGTTGGTGTCAGTCACGACGTACTCATCTCCTCCGGGTGTAGTCTCAACAGCATCTTGAGGTCGTAGTCGATCCTTCAAGTCACCCAGGGCGAGTCCGTCGCTTTCTCGCTGTATAGCCTGGACCAGAGTCGGGTCCAGATCCTCCCAGGGGATGGAGGTAAGACCTCTGTCCACCACGCTCAGCATACCCCCCCATCCGGGCTTCCCAATAGGCGTCTTGCGTCCCAGAGGCACGTAGATGGCCTCATCAGGCAAACGAACAGAGCTGATAGTCAGCCTGTCCAGGAGGTTTCGCCAGTATTCGTTGCCCCCATGGGCTCCCCAATCGGGGGAACACAGGACCATACGGGAACGTTCCAAGGCCACCTTGGTCAGCACCTTCCCCAGTTCACTGAACCTGGGGTTTCCGTAGGCCATCCCGAAAGAGGGCCAGTAAAATTTGTAGCTGCAGTTCTTCCCCTTGCTGCAGTAAAGGTCCAGTACATGCTGCTTGTCGCTGGCGAACAACTCCACACTCAGGTCTTCTCGAGAGTAACCCAACTCCTTCAGACCTTGGTCTAGGACTTCCCCCAATAGTTGATAGTCCTCAGTTTTGGAGGCCGCCATCATGTTCGAGGGCTCCTCCTTCGATAGCCTCAGGTAACTCGAGGTATGTTCCGACTGCTCCAGTGGCACAGACTCTCTGCCACTGCCGTGGTCCACGTAGAGGAGGTAGGGCGCTTGCAGCGTCAGGGATTGTATCTGGGAGTGCTGCACGAAGAAGTCAGTCCCCAGTACAAAGTCGAAGGCCTCAGTGTCCATCACATAGAACCGATGGGCGATAGTCCGAGAGCCCATAGGTACCTCCACTTCACAGTCCCCGCAGCTGTGCACCACATGTCCATCCCCCATACGTATAGCAGCGGTGGTCATGGTGTTCTTCAGGCTCCCACAAGGTAAAATTTTCTTGGCCACTATAGACATTGTGGCGCCAGTATCCAGTACCCCCAGGTATTCGCGTCCCCCTAGTCGAATACGTACCCAAAACACCAAGTCTTGGGTGCCACCAGAGCGTCCCCGTCAGAATTCCGCGGGACAGGTCACCTCGAACCCCTTGTTCCGCAATTTGCGGGCCATCCTCATGAAACGGCTCCTCTTCTTAGCGTTGCCGTCATCACCACCTTCATGCTCACGCTTGGCTCCTTGTTCTTGCTGGGCCTGCGTTTGTGAGCGTGTGGTAGGACCAGACTGCCCTCCAGAGGGCTCGGAGTTCCCCCCTGGATTAGGGTTGGGGTTGCCTCCGTTCTTGTCCTTGTTCTTGTTGTCGGGCTGGCGGTTAGCGCCTCCTCCTCGTCCACCTTGACCCTTGTCTTGCCCTTGACCACGTCCTTTCGACTTGCCCTTGCCGGAGTCGTTGCCTTTGCCTTTGCCTCCACCTTTGCCTGAGCCTTTGCCAGGATCTTCACCCTTAAGCTTCGCCGATAGGCGTTGCTTATGGTAGCACTCATCCTCGTAGTGCTTCCGCTTCCCGCACAATGCACACGTGATGGTGCACCTGTAATGATCCGGCAGCTTCGCTTTGGCGCCGGTGTTCTTCTCCTGCTGCTTCCCCTGGACTACGAAGCAGTCTCGCTGCTCGCAGTCAGGGGCGTGCTGCAGGTGGCCCTGCTCGTCTCTGGCATCACACCAGAATAGCTCCTTCACGTTCTCCATGATACGGGCGTGGGCGTGTTTGGGGGTAGTCCCCTGCCCAGGTCGGGACCCTTGGTACCCTTTTCCATGGCCTCCAGAACCTCCACCACCAAGACGGTAGTTGTTCAAGTGCTGGTCGCTCTCCTTCTCCAGCGCCAGCTCCAGGAGTAGCACGCATAGATCCTCGTAGCGGAGGGATCTAGCCTTGCGCTCCGCCGTCGAACGGCACTCGTCCCATAGCTCTCGAGGAAGCTTGGCCACCAACCAGAACAGCAGGTCGTCGCTGCTGTAGGAACCGGGCGTCAGTCGTCCAGCCCAGTGATCCAGGTCAGCCAACAGCTCAGAGACCCTGCCAGGTTTGGGGTTGTTGGGCAGCACGGGCAGGTTCTGGATCTCGGCCCTGATGGAGAGGTCGGTTTCGTAGGTCGGGTACTGCCTCTGCAGGGCAACCAACACATCGGCAAAGGTGGCGGAGTTAGTCACGATCTGCCTGACCTGCTTCTCCAGGTACTTGGTCTTGCAGCACTGCAGGAGCAGATCGCACTTCACTCGCCCACTAGCGTGGGTTTGGCCGGTCAGTCGTAGAAACCGGCCAAAATTCTCAGCGAACTCGCTGAGGTCCTTGCCTGTGAACTCAGGCAGGTTTACCACGATCTTGGAGGTGGCAATTGCCTTCGCCTCCTGAGACCTGCGTCCCTCAGGGCGTCGGGTCTTCTTCTTCTTCTTCTTCTTCTTCTTACCCCTTGGGTCGTCGGGGTCCTCCGGGTCATCGTCCTCCGAGGGCGAAGTCGAAGTCATCGACAACGGCTCATCATCGGAGGGGTCTCCGCCAAGATCACTAGAGCCATAAGGCTCTACGTCCACCATAGCCCTCAAGGCTGTTAGCCCCAGCCGGTCCAGCTCGGCCCTCGTCGAGTTCGTCACGTGGCTGTAGGGCGGCTGGGCCGTTCTCGGCACGAAAGGACTTCTCGGAATAGGTGCAGGCGTCGGCATCGGTCGACTCCTCAGGCTCCCCAGGGTATTTGTCAACGCTGCCGCCAGGTGGTTAGCCTGTACTCGGTGGGGTGACATTCCCACCGTGGTAGGTGACGCTTGGGGCGGGATCATCAGGGGCTCCAGTTTCTCTCGGATTTGTTGAGTGAGGTCGCCCACGATTTTTGAAGTGGCTCCTCGGAGCACCTCGTTGATCTCCGACCGCGTCAGGGACCTGTTGGAGGATCTTCCCGATCCTCTACTCCTGCCACCAAGAGATTCAGGTCCTCTCCTCAACCCACTCAAGGTTGCATAGCCAGGTGCATACCCAGGAATATCCACATAGGTTCCGGTAGCGGGTAGTGGATGGGGATATTCAGCCGCATACCATCGCGGCGCAGAGCTGGTAGCCACCGGCTCACTGGCAGTAGTTGCCTCATGGAGCGCAGTGGTAGGTGGGCCCATACCATAGGCGGGGTAGGGAGGCATGCCAGTAAAGCCTGTGCCCTCTGCCATAGGAGGGTTGGTTGTGGAAGTGGATGTTGCAGCGGCTGGGAGTGTGGTGGTTATAGGAGAGGGTGATGCGTGGAGGCCAGAAGCGCTTGGTGCGCCTTCGAAGGTAGGGTCATGCGTCAGGTCTTGCCCTTGTTCCTCTCCTTCGTCTGCTTCTTCTCCAGCATCCTTCTCGCTCTCTCTTCTCTTCCTCTTCACAGGCTGAGTGACCACGACCACCTCTTCGACAGACAGGGCCCCGAAGGCCGTCTGGAGTCCATCCAGGGAGTCCTCAGCCGCATCCACTGGCCCATGTAAGGGCTCAACCGAAGGTACAGCGCCAGGTGCTGGCCTTGCCGGTGCCTCAGGCGCTGGCGCTGTCTTCACGTCGGCGTCCTCCTTCCTTGTGTCCATCTTCAGTCACCCTTCTGCTTATATGTGCCTGTACTCGGCGCACTGGATGTACGGCGCGGGGTTGCTGCCGGTGCGCAGAGACAGGCTGCCTCTTGCTACCAGAAAAGTTTATAGTGGTTTCAGCACTGTGTTTTTGCTTCTCCTGCTGCTTGCTGTTGCTGTAGGGTGTCTTGCTGCTTGTTTTTGGAGATGAAAAGCTTTTGTTTGTTGAAATACAGTAAATCCAAGTCAATCCAGGATAGCCCAAGCCAGAAGTATGCAGGGAGAAGAGGATCAGGATCAAAGCATGAAGGGCTGCAGTGTAAACAGTGAAAGATGATTGGATATTCACAGTAACTGCAACTCAGGTCAAATCGGAATGCATATTCACAAAGATAGCTAAAATGTTTTGGAAAAGAGTTGGAAAACTGTTCCTTGGTCACTCTCTCTCCATAGTGCCATCTCAGGAGATGTGCACTCTTTGTTTTGGTTCCCATATGTGCTGAGGTGGCAGGGCATGTGGCGATGAGGTCACTGCCATGTCACATGGGATCTTCCTACTTAGCTAGGCTGACCAGGAATTGAACCCAGGACCTCTCAAAAAGAGGTGCCCAGCCCCCTAGGGTGCATACCACTAGGATAGCTAAGAATTCATGGAAAAACATAGATAAATTCATAGGCTCTGCCTTGGATATGTCAGTTCTCAGTCAACTCAGGAAAAGATGATTTGCCTCACTTTGAAAGGGGATTAAGGGGTCCACTCCATATCATGATTGGGTGTTTGGTTCCATAGGTCAAAATGTGTTATCACCAGTTTTGGTGGGACCAATACTAAGATAGAAATGCATGGATGCTCAGTGCATCTCTAATACAACTAGAGTATGCCTCAAAGCATTGGAAAAGCACTTTTTCTTACTCAGACCAAGGTGTGCAAAAATGAGAGAATTGCCTAGACCGTCTTAAATTATAATACGCAATGATCAGCCAGAAACGGTTAAGAAACGGTCTCGGTTTCTTGACTTCTTTATGTTCACTTGGTTGTCTTTCTTTTCACCTTTGGACATTTGCATTTTGGCCAGACTCTTCATGTCTACACGACAAAAATTCGCTGTGGAAATATGTTTCATTTTATGTGGCTCAAAAGAAAATTCAGCATGGGGCTCAGTTCCCTGCCGAGTTGATGTGTGCAGAAAAGACATACCCTGAGGCTTAGATGTACAAATACCGAAAACTTGATCCAATTTTTCCCGTTGCTAAGAGATGGGCTAGAGCTAAGCGCACAGAAAACATTCCGAAAATTTTATCAAAGATTTTTCAGGAAATTTCTTAGACGGATTTTTCGATTTTTCGAAAAAATTATCCAAGATTTGTAATAAAATTTCTAAGACAAATTTTCTATTTTTTCGAAACAAAATCACCAAAATTTGCAAAGACAATTTGTAAGCATTTTTTTCCCGAAGAATTTTGCTGTTGCATCTAGGGCAATTAAGGTAAAGTGGCCCATGATGATGTTGAGTACGGAGAACCTTGTTATGCCAACTCATCAGTAAAGTGATGTAGTGCAACATTATTTGTAAGCTTAACTTTACCATATCTACTGTTGTATCTTTGTAATGTTAAAGGGAAGGACAAACAATAGGATCACTCATTGTATGGTCCCTACTGCTTAGAATAGTGAGAATGCAAATAGCACCAGTTTTGTAACAAAAAATATGAATTATTGGTCTTGATTTGCCAAAGTGTTTGTTTCATCATTTTGTTTTCAATTGTGCTTTATAATTGCTGCATGCACATTTCCGGAACGGGTCATGCTGCTTTCGAGAACTCACTTCAGAACCTTGGTGCGAAGATTATAAAACCGCATAGCCTAGTTCGGTATTTGACTGCTTTGAATACTCACTTAGGATCCATATCAACTCCTCAACTAGTCGAAATCGTTCCACCAACAGAAAAGCTCATCGATTTTGACGCGCAAGGGTTTGGTGGTACTATGACCAAAAATCAACCAAATTTTCGGTTGCCGCAATGCGTATGAGTGATTGGAGAATTGGTTTGTGATCTTAGTGATGAAATGCGAATACTCTTTAGTCGCCCGAAAAGAGTATACAAATTGGTCCCGCCACCACATGGCACCAATGATTACAAGCGACAAATCAATATAAGGAGATAGAAATTCAAAGTCTACATATGGATGCGTATTTAATTTCACACTTCAATATTTTGATTGTAAATCTACAATTACTGCAAGCAAAATTTCGAAGCTTATTCGTCAAGAGTGATGGCACATTATCCGCCAAGCTGCTGTTGCATTAGACATTTTACATGTTAAAAAAACAAGTTTCAATTCTAGTGAGAGCAGTGTATAATGTTGTAAAAACAACATCACTGCTATTTTGATGGAGGTATTTTGATGGGACCCGTGAAACTAGGTATTGCATATCATGAGCCGCATCCTCTACGCTTGTGTTAGGATCAAGGCGGGTCACCTATGTTGTCGGATAATGACTGGCCTTCATCACTTGGAGGTTCAATTTTGATTTATTCTAAATCATTTAGTTGAGGAATGCATTTTTTCAATCAGAAAATGTCATTGTTGTACAGAACAATAGTGATTTGTCAGCACAACACCGCATTAGTATCGCGACTTGTGTCCATAAAATTTTGATTTAGACCTTAAAATACAGCGACTTTAATTGGTTTCAATGTATTTGTTTCAGTCGTGTTGAATTCTTAACACCTTTTTTGCGGCATTCTGCAAGTGTCCATCTTGGTCGAGTAGTTGAACTAATTCATTCTTCAGAAAATAATCAGGTCGTTTTGAAAATTTAATCAAGTGCCCAATGTACGGCATAGTGTTTGTAGAATAGCACACGGTATAGGCTGCAGAGATGACAAGTTTTAATGGGTTACTTCTTTGCAACAGAGGTATCCTTTACAGTTTTCAAGCTGTTTCCCCATCAAACTCCGAGAGAAAAACCTTTTAAAACCTCTTACCTTCGCAAAAAGTGAAAGGTCTCAATTTTTCAAAAAAGTACCATGCGCCATTGTACAAGGAATGTTGGCTTGAAACGAATCGCTGTCAACCGTCGTAGAAATTTCTTGCTGGGCGATATGCAAAACAGTTTGTTGTTGAGCCTAAATGGCTTAATATCCATGTTTTTGAACCATTAACCAATGTTTTGACTTGTTTCAACCCTTCTGTCTCGCCCTACTTGGTGGTAACAGCCGTCGGCCATCAACATGCATGATTGTGGACACGTTGTCGTCATTAAATTCTTCAAAGTTTCTAAGTACCTATTTTGCCTTACCCTTACCACTTCTCTTAACCTTTAAGCTTGATTTTCTAGATATTTGTATTTAGTCCGAATGTCGATTTCTATCTCTTTAATAACTTTCTGTGACGTGAGGGGCATCTTAGCTACTTGGTTCAGCCTTGGCCATGGAAACACGTATCTCTTGAGACAGCAAATGCCCAAGTTGGGACCAATGTCATTTTCACCGAAAAAGTGCGCTTGACTTTGTTTGTGTGTTCAATTGTGGTGCCTGGTTGGAGTGTGTTGTTGCTTGGGTTTGGGAACCTTTGAGCTCCATTTCTTTGACGCGTCTTTTCTTAGCACTAAGCACCGGGCCTTGGGATTCCAAACAGATGGTCGGTGTTGTGAATTTTAAAGCCTCCACCACACACTTGGTGGTGGATCACCGGGGTTCTTTTTTGGATGTTCTTTTTCCCGCAGTGGGTCCAGATTTTGTCGCCTATGCATTGAGCATTGTTAATGCTGATCGCGCTCTGCGGGTCACTAAACCGCTTGATGATGATTTGCAGGGGTGATTGAGTTTATTTGTTTTTCTGTGTCCTTTCTCAGCACCCAAGTTGAAGATGCATTTCAGAGATGGAGGAGAGTGTTTAGGCCACGCATTTACTGCAAAAAATAAAATTACACGCATTTCACATTTCAACAGACAACCTTGATCTCAGCACATGCACAACAACAACTGAGGCACGTGGGCATTTTTTTTTCTGTCACTGTTGCTGGAAATCATACTGAATGCGCTGTTGCAATGAAAGGGACTGGCAAGAACTTCCAACATTGTGCCGTGTGTGGGTTGGAGGTGGCCATGGGGGGGGGGCAGCTACATGCAAAGCCCCAATTGTGCCGAAGCCATTCCTTCTGGTATGCCCCGAAAGGGGGCTCACAGGGCGTCAGGCCAGGCATCACCGTGGGTGATTGGTGAGGGCATGCTGAAAATCATCTTCTTGCACTCTCAATCACTAATATTGACACATGATCCCCACAGCCAATCCTCAGAAATCCTGAAAGATTTGGTGGTTTCCAATCATGTGCTCGCGAAAACATGCATGCAGCTGCAAGACTGCACCCTCCGGCAGCCTGGGGCAATCAATACTTCATGGCAAAGCTGTACAAGAGCTGGGTACATTCTATTTTCTGAAAACTAACAAAGCGTTGGCAGTCAAGCTCACCTCCACACAATCTCCAGTGCAGCAATGGCGCATAGGGGGCGTTGTCGCACGGTGCGCGCACGGTGCGTGCACGGTGCGCGCACGGTTCAATGTTTTTGGGATGGTTGCCCAACTTGTACCCCGTTGAATGGCCCCCATAGAAACACACCCAGGGTCCTGATTTCTGCACCTTGCAGTCCATACTGGCATACCAGGATTCTTCAATTTTTAGTCTGATGCTTGTCACAGGTTCCAGGGTCCTATTTTCTGCACCCTGCAGCCCCTATTGGCGTACCGGGAATTTTTTTTTTTTGAATCTGATGCTTGTCACAGGTTCCAGGCTCCCAATTTCTGCACCTTGCACGCACCTCCGTAACAAACCATGCACAGGCGACAACACAAGCGACAACACTGGTTGGGTTACGGGAATTTCAATTTCATCCGCCACAGCATTCTGGCTCATGATCATCAATTCTAGGGGCTTCAGCTTCCACTTCAGGTAATTGGGGCTCCAGCAAAGCATCCATCGGCGCCTCATGGTGCATAGGTTGGGGGGAATCGGGGCTCTCAGCAGTCACAATTGCAAACTCCAACCGCTCCTCGGGTGCATGCTCGTACAAGACCTCTTCACCACCCAATTCGTACCGAATAGAGACGCGACTCCCACCTCTTGGAGAAGGGTCAACGACAGTGGCCGACACCCTATCCCCGTTGGAGCGGTGGTAGTACACAGGCAGTCCGGCGACAAGCTAGGGCAGCTCAGATTCAGGCATTGTGGATCTGGTGGACACAGAATACGCAAAAGGATGCACGGTGCGCGCACGGTGCGCGCACGGTTCAGGCAACACCCCCATAAGGCTGGTCACCTCTTGCAACCTTGCAACCATTCACGCCCGAGAGATATATAGGCCACCGCACACGGGCTGTGCTGCTGCACATGGTCAGCGCTGCTGCACATGGTCAGCGTCACACCCAAGGGGGCATGTGTGTGGTAGCTGATGGGCCATGCCAAGTCCCTTGAGCAGGACCTGCAAGGCTCCTTGCCACAAACTCCGCTGTTGCTGTCCTCAGCCATCACACTCCTTGGTCTTCCCCCTTGTCGCTGACCTCCTCAGCTTGGCAAAGCCTACGGAATTTGATACTCTTCCCTTCGTTTCCTTAAACTGTAGCCCTTGGCAGGTGCCATCCCTCTCACCAGTTGGCATTGGGCAGATCTTGTGCTGGAAAGCACGAGATTCTGGGCACTTGCACCAGCGGCCACACATCCACAGGGCCTCATTTCTTTTGGTTGTTGACAATGTTCTGGAAATCAAAATCCTGCGCAACCAGCGTCTCGGGGCACCCCATGAGGTGCATCTTCTTGTACGACAGGTCCTTGCCAACCACAGCCTTGTACAAGAGGTAGCCGACGTACGAAATCAGCACTACGTCACCCACAAACTCAATGCTCTTGATCCTGTGGCTGAGGTTTTGCGTCGCCGGACTGTACCTGTTGAACCATGTGGCAGCCGCCTGGGACAACTTACGTGAAAAGAACATGTTGAGATCTGTGAGTCAGGCACGGGCACATTCAAGGCATTTTGGGGGACGGCATGCAGCACGGGCAGAGGGGCAATGAACCATTCACCATTCAACAAAGCACCAGCAAAGCGAGATGAGGGGAAGGGGGGGGGGTGGAAAACAGGTGCAAGAGGGCTGGATGATGCTTCACGCATGCAACCGCACACCACCCCGAAGGCACCGCATCAAAACAACCCCCACAACCCCCACCATGAGAACCGCCGAACGTTTCCAACCCTAGAAATGCAGAGGCTGGGGAAATCGATGGGGCTCTGTGCAGGTGACCCCAGGGGCCTTTGGCGACGAGTGGTGTAAAAAATCAGTGGCATCCTTCAACGATGCCCAGGGCTGCCTTCCTTCTGTGTGTGGCTGTCTGGTTGTACCAACACGAGCATGTGCACACGGTTGCTGTTGACACTTCTGAACATGCATGGCAGCTGAGGCCCTCCCCCCGTCAATTCTTCAGTGTGCCACTGCCGCTTTTGCTGCTCCTAGTGCATCAATTCAAGATGGCACATTTGAATCCAGACCCACCCAACTGTGGCCACAAGATGGTCAGGTATTCCGCCAAGCCTCAGGTCACATCACGGGCCGCCAGCACAACCCCTTGTCACAACAACAGCCCCGACCCCCCCCCCCCCTTGTGCAAGCACCGCCTTGTCGAAGCACCGAGACCCGGTGTGACCGTCGTTTTGCTGGTGTGCATCTCTGCAATCTCAGGCCTGTGCCCCCCTTGTCTCTCCTCCCCTGGCAAGGCACACGTGCACAACTCAGTTCTCACGATATCATGGGGGGAGGTGCCAGTGCGAGTGGCGCCGGCGCCTGCACAGCCCCCCGGGGGGAGGTGCCAGTGCGAGTGGCGCCGGCGCCTGCCACGTTGGTGGCTCCAAATAGACTGATGAATGTTCAAATCGGATCGTGCTTCCATGGATGGGTTGAGGGAGGGTGGGTGGGTCCAATGGGTAAGGGTGAGGGCGGGTGGGTGGGTGAGCAGGGATACAGTATAACAAATACAAACTGAAGGAGAGACAGGGGGCAAAACTTAAGTTTTTGTGAAAACTTGTGTTTTGCTGGTGTGCATCTCTGCAATCTCAGGCCTGTGCCCCCCTTGTCTCTCCTCCCCTGGCAAGGCACACGTGCACAACTCAGTTCTCACGATATCATGGGGGGAGGTGCCAGTGCGAGTGGCGCCGGCGCCTGCACAGCCCCCCCCCCCCCCTACCCCCGCGACCGCACAGTGCCAATGGGTCGTGGCTCAGCTTCTGGAGTGGACCACAGTTTAGAGAAAATGTCGTGGTTGTGGTTCAGGACGTCTAGGGGGCTGGGGTAATTCAGTGCCCGGGAAACAGGGTCCGCTGGATTAAATTCAAACGCCACCCAGCTGACTTGCGCCTGCAGCCCAGACCACCTGAGACAGTGGGCTATGCGTCGTAGTAATATCTCCTGTGCGGGCGCCCTGATCCTGGCCCTGCCCTGAACTACTTGTATAAGGGAGGCCAGGTTGTCGCCCACGACCTTGGTATGTTGGGACCCGGTGTAGGCCGCTACTTTCAGCACCCTCTCCAGGCCGAATAGCTCGGCGGCCTGTTGGTTACGAATCCACGGCGGTGCTCTCCATACCCTACAGTCACCCGTCGTGTGAATCATGCCAGCAACATACCCACCACTGGACTGGGCGGCATCCACATACACTGTGCGCCCGGTATCATTGTGCACGGGGGGAAGGGGGGGGGGGCACGCCACGGTCGGGCAGCCATGGCGACTGCCGCCATCATACCCCTCAGGACAGCAGGTGGGGTGTATTTGGACATCGGCGGGCCCCACACGGACCACGCATATGCTCCTGCCAAAAATGGCATGGCCGAGTTGCCTGGTCTGGTGGCCCACAGGGCCTTGCCCAGGAATTGACGCATGCGCTTTTGTCTATACTGTGACGTGGCCAGCCTGACCCAGCTCACTATAAGGGAGGAAACATAGGGGGCTGAGGAAGCGATAGTGTGCTGGTGTCCGTCGATCTCCTTCCCTACCCATTGAATGCTGGCAGCGGGCCGGGTTTGGGACTTCAGGCTGATGACCCATCCTGCGGGTTCGAGTATGGACACCAGGCGTTGAGTTTCAGTTTCTAACATGGTTTGGGAAGCACAGAAGAGGAGGATGTCATCCAAGTATTGGATAACCACAACTTGAGTAGGGTGGAGGGTGGCCAGGTAGCAACCCAAGAGCTCCTGGGCAAGGGCGGGGCTCCTGGACCAGCCAAATGGGAGCCCAGCGAAGGCATACGTGTCCCCCCCCCACCCTGAGCCTGAATGCCGTGCGCTGGTCTGGCGGTAGTTTACATGTGTAGAACATGTTTGAAACGTCCAGCTTCGTAAACCACAGCTGGATGCCACGGGCTTTCATGAGGGCCATGGACGCAGCCAGTTGCTCCAGGGTGGGCAAAATCATAGGGGGGGGTCACCCGCACATCTGTCATTTATAGGTCTACCGTCGAAAAGCAACGCCGCTTTTTCTGTGTTCTTTTTCTGGGCGAACACTGTGCCATTGGGAGGGGCGTCAACCGCCAGCCTGTGGAGCATGCCGTCGTGCTCCATTTTGTGGACCAGCGCCTGGAGATGGGGCCCTGTGGAATCCGGGGCCCCTACCGCCTGTGACTTTACCCACTCCCAGTTGAGGGGGGCGTGCTTGGCCCACAGGTCGGGGGGGATGTCAACAGCCCCAGTGGTGCCCAGCCCCTTCGCCGCAGAGCGTGGGGTGAGGGGTGCGCCTTTGTGTTTATCAGCGGGGGGGCTGGTGTCGGGCGGGGACAGGTCAGAGGCTACCGCGTCGCGGTCAAAAACCGTAGAAAGGGCGGCCGTCATGGTGATGGCCGCCTCGACCAGGAACCCCGCCTCTTCAGCCTCCGCCAAGGTAAGGACAATGACGTCCTGCAGGAGGCCCCTGATGGTTCTGTTACTGCCCCCCCGACTCGCCAGAGCCTCCGACGCCTGGTCCGCCGACCTCATGAGGGGGGGGGTCGGGTGTTCGATTGCCGGGTTTGGACTGCCGCACCTGCAGTGGGTACCATTTCCGGAATCGATCCCCTTTCCGAGGCGCCGCGACCATGTACCCATGGTGTGGGTCTGCGTCTGTCCTGCGTGGGAGCACTGCGGCCTCCCCGCCCGGTTGGAAATATCCGTGAGGTGGCTGGGTCTGTGTTCGCTCTTTTTGTGGTCGCTTGACTGGCGGTGGGGTGGTATAGAACTCCTGATCCCGGCAGTGTTTGGTCCCTGTGATCCGTGCTGGGCCATGTCCTGCCAAGCAGTACTGGTCCAGCTCCCGGAGGGTAGACCCTGTGTCGGCGGTCCCGTCAGAGGCATCGCTGGTGACACTGTCGCCCTCGGACACGTCTGTGCCCGCGTCGGCAGGGGGGTGGGGTTGGCACTCGTCGGCGGAGGTCGGCGAGCAGGGTTGGCTCGTGGGTACTGTTGGCGTGCAGACTGCACCCGCGGGGGATGGTTGAAGGGGGGGGCTGGCTCGGGCCGGGGGGGTGTTGGGTAGACGGGGGGGGGGGGGGAGACATTCCCGCAACAACGCTGGTTTTGCTGTCTTCCCCGCTGCTGGAGGTTCCGAGGGGTGCCCCGGGGTCGCGCTGCAGGTGTACATTGGGCCGTGCGGCCGCGGCAGTTGGCGGCGCGGCGGGCAGGTCCAGGGGGGGGGGGGGTGCTGGTAGCTGGGGCGTAAACGGTTTGGCGTCTGCGGACTCGGGCTTGGCTGCCTTGGGCTTCGGTGGCTGTGGGGCTGCCCGCTGGGGTGGGATGGGGTCCAGGGGGGGGGGGGCACCTCGCTGGTCCTCGGATCTTCATTCGTGTCTGTGTCGGAGTCGTCCCCGTGGTCGCCACTTGCTGGCTCGGGGCGTGTGACCTCCACATGCGCAGGGGATGGGGCATATGGTCTGGGGTTATCCTTGAATGCCTGTTTGGGCCATAAGTCCCTGGTGTTGATGCGGACCCTGGTGTACGCCCTGCCTGGCCCTGGGCGCTCCGGGAGGGGCAGGTGCAGGGTGGGGGGCAGTCTCCACGTTGGGGGGTGGGCAGCATAATGCCTGGCCATTTGTGGGCTCCTCCATCGGGCCCACATCTGGAGGCCCCTGGTGGACCCTCCCTGGGCCATGAAGGCCGCGGCTCCCATGCGTTTGTGGCAGTGCCACTGGAGCCCGGCACTGTCAGTGTCCTTGAGGAGTTCACCCAGGTAAAATCGCAGGGATTTCCTCCCCCCCGGGAAAACTGAGGTGAAGTCGTGGTGGTGGGGCAGGCGGAGGGTGCAGACGTGTTCTCTCCAGGTTTCCAGGTACGGGGACAGGGGAAAGCTGGTGAGCCTGCAGTTACATTTTTCGTCCCAAAATGTGAAAAATTGGGGGGATGAAATGTACGCCCAACAGATGGATTCCAAGTCCCCAACCCTGAGGCAGTACACGACTGCCAGCATGGAGAAAAAGAAAACCCTGGTCCATGCCCAGTGGCCCCAAGCGTTTCCCAGGATCTGTAGGTCGGCTGCCGTGGTCCACCGCTGGGGTTTAAGGTTCCCCACAGTGGTCTTGTCAATGGCCTTTGCATAGACCCACAGGGGTTCGGCTTGGTGGGGGGGGAGGAGTCCCACCTTTTCCAAGGCCCTGAGTCCTGAAATGAGGTTGTGTGCACTGGACCCTCCTCGGTCCCTCTGTGCAATGATCCTGAGGCGCTGTTCGACATGCGGGAGGAAGGGGTCTTCGGGGGGTCGGGGTTTGACTGCACTGTCCACCTCCCTGAGGTATGTTTGCAATGAGGTGGACTTGCAGAACCGGACTTTGGTGGCGAGGAGGTCAGACCCCATGGGTCTTGCCATGGCCGCTCTGGCCAAGCCGATGGCCTGTCGCAGCTGGGCCACTGTGAACGGGGTGGGCTGGGGCAGTCATTGTGGTGCCCGGTGTTGGGGGTAGTACTGTTGGGCTTGGGGCACAGGGGCTGGGGGGTGGGTGGGCTGTGCGTGTTGGGGCGGGGGGGGCTGCATGTGGGTGGGGGGGGTACCGTGGTTCATGGGGGGTGGCATGAGCGGCGCTGGGAGGTACAACTGGTGCGGCGGGTATGGCATGTAAGGTGCTGGGCTCATCTGGGGCATCCCCATATGCATATGTGGGCAGTCTCTCGCCCAATGGCCGGGTTGCCCACACCTGTGACACACCCCTGGTTTATGGTATCCCCCCCCACCATGGAATTGAGGCTGGTACGCTGGGGCCGACACCGCTGCGGAGTGTCGCCCCTGTCGTCTATTGCGGAGTTCTTCATGTACCAGCCGCCAGATCGTCGCGTAAAATCGGTTGGTTCCAAAATCGGCCTGTGGGCTTGCATCCATTTCGACTTTTAGGGCGCTCACTATCGTCTGCTGCCAGACATAGGGTAGGGATTCCTGCAGCAACACCGTCACTTCCTGCACATTAAGGGGTGGGATCATGGTTTGCCGCAGTCTCCCGTTCTCGAACCGGACAGCCTGGAGTTGCCTCGCCAGATCGTCGATGTGGCGCTGCTGTACCGCCTGCAGTAGCTCCTGTGGCCATATGGCTGGATATGTGAGCGGCGTCTGCGCTGTCGATGGATCTGGGTGACTTCCTGGGTGTTGTGGCTGCGCGGGTGGCGGCGGCGTTTCCTGCTGGAACCTTTTCTCGGCGAATATGGGGACCAGGCTTTGTCGCATCCTGTAGGTAGCCAAGCAGCGCAATAGGTCCATGCCCGACAGCTCGACCCCAGCCGTTCTCGCAAATTCCGTCAGCGTGTCCTGGCCGATTCCGTGCTTGGTGATGAGCTCGTGAAACGCTATCGTGCCTTCGTTGATCTGGCCCCTGTTTTTGTCGTCCACGTTCTCGAATATCATGAAGAAGGGCCCATTGGCCCAAGCCCGCCAGTCGAGCATTGTTTGATGCAAGGCCTGTTCTTGAGGGGCGAAGGGGTTCGCGACTGCCGCTGCCGCCGCCGCCGGATTGCGGGATGGTGAGAAGGCGAGCCCCGTGCCCTCCATCATGTGGACAGATGTCTCCAGGCGTCGTCTCACCGCCTCGGGCTCCTCGGATGGGTCGTCCGCCCGGTGCATGTGTACCGCCGCCGCCGCTGGCGCTGCCGCCGCCATCGCTTGCGCGATCTGTTCCGCTGCCGGGCCACCTCCATGAACCATTTGATGCGGCTGTCCCCCCCCCTGAGGGAACATGGGCAGGCGCTGCCGGATGCGGCGCCATATGCCCAGCTGGTTCCACCGATGAGGCTCCTGTCACTGGCATGGGGGGGATACAGTCTAACAAATACAGAGGGGGGGGGGGGGGTTGTTGCCGCAAATGTTAAAATTTACCATTGTACTCGAAAGGGGGAGGGGGGGGGATACAAAAATATTGAGCAAGCTTTTTTGCAATCACCCCGGTGTGTTGCGTTGTTTCTCCTGCCTGACACTCCTCTCCTCTCTCCCATATGTAGACGGGTAGCACCAAACGTTTGCCCTGTGTGGATATAGTTGCCGGTAGTCCTGCTTGCAGGAGGGCATGGCTTGCATGGGTACGTGGCAGGGGTTCTAGCAACAACCATGCCTCCTCTTTGCCCGCTGTGCAATGTCATCCCCATTGGAGTGTTGTGCCCAAGTCCCCGGGGATGGAATCTGAGGTGTCTGGCAACTGCCTTCAATGAAACCCAGCCCCCCTAAAAGGCCACGGGGCACTTGCTGAGGCAGGCTGCGACATGGAACCCCCCATCAGACATTTGTGCACGTCCCAGATGCAGAAAGGCACCAATGGGTTCCAATGGGCCGTAATTGCGTTCCAATGGGCAGTAATTGCGCCGACCCCCTTCATCCTGTCTGAGTCCAAGACATGAGGGTCTCCGCCACTGTTCATACCCTCCCCTTGGGAGGAGGTTTAAAAGATGAATGAAAAGGTCCAGATGCGACGGACTTTCAGGTCATGCTGCAGTGCAGCAGAACATTCACGAGGCATGACAGGTCACTTGTGACACGGGGGCGTTCGGTAGCTAAGTATCCATTGCTCCATGCCCCCCCCCCCCGTACCCTGGTCCAACAGGGTTTTTTCTGACACTACCTTTTAACTGATGGTCTTATGCAGTGGCCAGCTCAAACAGTGAAACATTACTGGTCGTGGCGCAAGGGGGAGGTACTACAATTCCCACCCCATACCAATGGAGCCCCCCGCTTTGGAAGTAAGAAACATGGCCCCCTTTGTGGCTGGCCAACTACTCTTGAAAGAAAAGTCATGGCCTACCCCACAAATTTTAAGTTGGGGCTACACCTTTGTGTGTGTGTGTGTGTGTGTGATCTGTACTTTTAGAGGTGGATCCTTGTGCAGCGTTGGGCTGGACGCCTCATTTGGCTCAGGTCTGCTGAGGCCTCTTTGTGACGTTGTTTCCCTCCCTTCTGCGGAATCAGAACCTCTGTATTTGCTGGCTAGGTATCCAGAGTGTTTGCTCTCCCGTGCCTCGTCACGAAAAGCGGGCGGGCGACATCCTCGGCCACGGTCTCCTCCAGCCCCCGTGGAACTGGGGCTGGTGGGGACGGAGGGGGGGGTGTTTTCGGCCTCCTGCGTTTGGGGGCTGGAGGGGTGGGGGGTTGGTGTGGGGACCTCAGCAGACCCGTAGAGATACGTGCAGGCCCTTGCAGGCGTGGTCGTTTGTTGGGCAGTTGTGCATGTGCAGCAAGTGGGCGCTTCCGGCGCGCAGGCGCTGGGGTGCACACTTTATGGTGTCCCCGCTGACAGCAATGGCGCACTCCCCTTTGCTTGAGTGTGCATCTCGGGCACGGTGGCAGGCCATGCAGTGGGCACAGTTGCAGTTGCGGTCTGCGTGCTATGTGGTCATCAGCGTGATGTCCCAGCGCACAGCATGCTTCAGCTGTGCGCCGAAGTCTCTTGCAGGTCGTGCATGCGTCATCAGAGTGCTGGGCACACTTTGACGGATCAGCCGGCGGCGCCGGTGGTGGCGCCTTGTGTGTGTTTGCGCGCCTGCGTGTCCCGGTGTAGGGGCGCTGTGGGAGCTTCCCATCCCCTATCACAGGGAAGAAATCAGCTGCAAAGGAGGAGCAGCCCCCCCCCCCTTTGGCAAAAGTGGTCTGCTCCGAGGACGGAGCCAGCCCCAACTGCAGATTCCCCTGGAGTGCACGCTGTAGTCGATGCTCCTCCACTTCCTGCGCTGTTTTGCGTGGCCTATGTGTGTACGGGCGCAGTTTGTGTATTGTGTTGAGACCAACCTTGGTGGCCCACGTGCGCTCACAGTATGCCGCTAACTGCTGAACGTGCATGTTCATGGCACTGCGGCAGGTGAAATAGGGGCGGCAGTTCAGGCCGCAGAGTGCCGGCCCCCCCAAAGGAACTAAAGAGCTGCAGCGTGTGACCACACGCGCTGGATGCAAATGGCCTTTGGTGACCAGGCGCTGCGCATTTGCCATTGCCAGTCGTAAGACCCGGCCTCTCTCTTGCAGTGAAAGGGTGGTGCCCTTAAATTTTGCCTGTGGAGCGTGTGGGAGGGTGCGTTGCGCAAATTCCTCAAAGTCCAGTGCGAGTTCCAGGAACGTCACTGTGCCTGGTTCAGGGGCCCAGTGCAGTTCCCTTAGCCAGCATAGCAGGTCCGCCAAAAAGGGCATTTCCCACTGCCATTCCACCTTCTTAGGGGGTACGCAAAAGAAGTAACCGTTTGTCTTCCGGTCTGGGGAGGGGTCCCACCAGTTGGTGGTACGGGTATTGCCGAAGCTGCTGTGAGAGGCTCGACCCCATGAAAAGCATGGGGGATTGTGTGTCTCGTAACTTGCGGGCCTGCAAAACGGCTACTAACATATTGTGCAGAGCTGTCATGAATGCGAGCGCTGTCCCTGACTTGACGCTGTCTGTGTCTAACTCTGGGGCTAATCCACAAAGTCGTAAACATGGGGGCCACTGGTCCATGAGGGGAAGGCCTGTGATCTGTGCTGCCGCCGTCCTGATGCCCGGCAGGTGGGTGTCCCGCACCGTGCTCCAGGCTGAACACTGCCAAAAAATGTGCTCCTCGTTTTCCGGAGCATTGCCACAGTACGGGCACGTGGATGTGGCTCTCATGCCACGTTGATAGGCCCGGAGGGCTGTCCAGGTTGCTCCTGATAGGATGCCCCGCAGGATAGAGCGCTGTAACTCTGTGGCAAATGACGCTATGCTGGGCTGGACCGGGCGCCGGCATGTGGTGTAATGAGCCCCCGCGAAAAGGCGGGGACGCCTCTGAACCAGGCTGTCCAGCATTTGCGAGCGCAGCTGTTCACGCACCTCGTGCTTGATAGTGTTTTTATCCCCGTATAGGAGGAGGGGTTCCTGGCGCCCAGGCACTTTCCATCCCCACCATCCCTGTGTAGCGACCCAGCCACACTCCTGTGCTGTGGACATGGCTCGGCCGTATGGGCGGAGCCTTTGTGAAATGTTGTCATCTCCCAAATGGCTTGGGCTGCGATCTATCCAGCACCCCTGGTGCGACACAGCTGGGATAACCACAGGATGCGATGATACTTAAGTACCAAGGTAGGTGCAATCCGGTGTCCTTTGCACAGCAAAGTGAAAAAGATTTCTTTGGCCCTGCCGGGCCGTGACCGTCCCCAAATGGTCTGCATGACCTTAGTCTCGAAGGGCAGGAGGTCTTTGGGCTGAAGTGGCACTATTTCTGCTGCGTGCAGGCCAGTGGCCGTGATCATTGTGGAGATGATGTCGCATCTCCTTTCAAAATTGCCCTGAGCACCATGCACCCTATCCAGGAGGCTGCAGGCTCTGGAAATCCTTTTCTTGATGAGCGGTCCCGAACAAGTCGCGTCCGTGGTGCGGACCCCCGTGCCCAGGGACTTAAACTCAGAAGAGATAGGGAAGGGCACCCCCTGTAGTGCTGCCTTCACTGGGTGACGGGCGTCAGACGAAAAGCCGACAGATTTCTTCGCGTTCACCCCTTGACCCGTGTCCTCAAGCCAGTCAGTGGTGCAGTCTAGCAGGGGGGTGAGGGTATTGCTTCCGGCTGCAAACCCATAAGTATCATCCGCATACCCAAGGGCAGTTAGGATGAATTGCAGAGCCTGCGCTGGCTGATCGCTGGGGGGGAGGGCCTGTACCGCGACTTTGATGCCCTGTTGCTGTGCATCCAGCACCCGTTTCCAGACCGAGGTCAGGAGGTTGATGAGTATCACACTCAATGGGCAGCCCTGGAGGATGCCATTGGTGGCATCGAAAAAACTGGCCAAACATCCCATTATTTTAAAGCACCTTGTGAGGGTGCGATACATGCCAGAAAGGGCCCTGTGTGTGCCCAAATACATCCCCTGTGTCAGTGCAATATGCAGTACAATGGACTGTGGGATCAAATCAAAGCATTTTATGTAGTCTAATCCAAAGCCGTGCAAAACTGTTTTCATCAGTTTGTGTAGCTCAATGAGCATGGAGATAAAGGCGGCCGCATCAGTGGCGCCGCGCTTCTTGCGAAAACCGTAAGCGTGCGGGTGGATCCACAGTTCCTGCCACACCATGCACTCCTCTAACCCGATCCCTGCCCAGACCCTATAGATCTGGGACAGTACGGACAGTGGGCGCTGCTGCATCGGCATCATCCCTTCCCTTTCGGGATCAGCGAGACGTATCCCCTCGCCAGGACCCTGGGCCAGGTTCCTGTTGCCTCAACTAGAAACAGAATTTCTGACAGCATGTCCAGCAGACAGGTGGGCAGCAGTAAAAGGTCCGAAACACACCAGCCATCCAGGCCAGTGGCTGTGTGAACACCCATCTTTCTAAGGCGTTTCGCGAGCCGGGACCCTGTGATAGGGGTGGACTGCATCTGCACTCCCTTTATCAGAAACTTATCATACTTCTGTGCAAAAGCGTGCACGTCTGGCTCTGGGGTGTCTGCATATTTTCGCATGACCTGGTCCCAAGAGGCATGAAGAATTTCATCCATGCGGGGGATGTTCGCCGTTGGTTGGCTTGTGTCTGGGTCCAGGAGCATAACCAGAGGAGGTTGGTACTCGTTCTGTATCCACTGATAAACCTCCTTTGGCCTGTCCAGCCAGGCTTGGTCCATTTTGGATTTCCATTTATCAATGCGCGTGCGCTCTTCATAGCGGGCATATCTCTTCCCTAGTGCGCATAGGCCGTCATACAGCGACATGCAGTCTACCAGCGTTGGCAGGGGGCGTATGAGTGGGAGGGAGGGGTCAGGGGCACTGGCCACAAATTCATGAAGCAGCAGGTCCTCACGAAAAGCCAGCGCTGTTTTGCGCATGCGGCGGCACGCGGCCTGCCACGATAGTTCCACCTGTCTGGGCACCACCCCTGGCCTGAAAACCTGGCTGGCTTTGCATTTGGCGGATGCCGGGACTCGTTTGCCCCTGATGCCCAGCTGGGCACGTTGCCACTGGATGACCGAGCGAAGGGCTCCCAGGGTCCCTGTGATTTTGGAAAGTATGCGCGTGCGCGGGCCGCCGTTGGGCGCCAAGCCTGTCGGTGCTAGCGTAGTGTCCCGCAACATTCGCTCCGTGCCACGCCCCCGTGGGGCACTCTTGGGTGCAAATGGGAGTGTGGGGTTGGGGGTGTCCAGTGTAAGATGCGTGCATGTGAGTGCCATGCCTACTTCCTCGGCCAGCCAGGTCCACCTGTCCCAAATGTCATTGACATTTCCCTGTTGCAGCAGGGCATTCCAATCAACCTTGTGTGGCCGGAGCAGCGAGTCACAGATTTTCTGAGTGTCCTCAGCCGATCTGGGGGGGGGGGGTGAAAGGGGGCAGTTTCTTCATTTTAACAACTTTCTGCATTGGGACGTCAAGCGAGAAAGTGAAGCACACTGGGGCATGCCCAGGGAGGGAATGTGACTTCAGCGCTGTGACATCAGTCAACGTGCCCGCTTGCGCTGGGGTGACCAGGAGGCCGTCAATGCGGTTGGGGGGTTTGCCTGCCGTCGTGAAGCCACATGCACATGGTGTGCCATGGAGAACGCTAAAAGTGCGGTCGGCATCCACCAGCCAGCCGTCTGCCAGCGCCATCAGGAGCGCGGCAGGAACTTTGTGCAGCAGGTCGAAATTGAAATTTGCGTCCGTTAGCAGGATGCATCCAGCATTGCCTAGTTTGCTCATATAGCAGACCACCTGCTCCCAGAACGCCTGGTTCAAAGATTCGTTGCCTGGGATGCCATAGGCCACACATATGTTCACCACACAGTGCCCTGCACCGATTCCTGCCCGTGTGTGTGTGTGTGTGTGATCTGTACTTTTAGAGGTGGATCCTTGTGCAGCGTTGGGCTGGACGCCCCATTTGGCTCAGGTCTGCTGAGGCCTCTTTGTGACGTTGTTTCCCTCTCTTCTGCGGAATCAGAACCTCTCTATTTTACTGGCTAAGTATCCAGAGTGTTTGCTCTCCCGTGCCTCGTCACGAAAAGCGGGCGGGCGACATCCTCGGCCACGGTCTCCTCCAGCCCCCGTGGAACTGGGGCAGGTGGGGACGGAGGGGGGGGTGTTTTCGGCCTCCTGCGCTTGGGGGCTGGAGGGGTGGGGGGTTGGTGTGGGGACCTCAGCAGACCCGTTGAGATACGTGCAGGCCCTTGCAGGCGTGGTCGTTTGTTGGGCAGTTGTGCATGTGCAGCAAGTGGGCGTTTCCGGCGCGCAGGCACTGGGGTGCACACTTTATGGTGTCCCCGCTGACAGCAGTGGCGCACTCCCCTTTGCTTGAGTGTGCACCTCGGGCACGGTGGCAGGCCATGCAGTGGGCACAGTTGCAGTTGCGGTCTGCGTGCTATGTGGTCATCAGCGTGATGTCCCAGCGCACAGCACGCTTCAGCTGTGCGCCGAAATCTCTTGCAGGTCGTGCATGCGTCAGCCGAGTGCTGGGCACACTTTGACGGATCAGCCGGCGGCGCCGGTGGTGGCCCCCTGTGTGTGTTTGCGCGCCTGCGTGTCCCGGTGTAGGGGCGCTGTGGGAGCTTCCCATCCCCTATCACAGGGAAGAAATCAGCTGCAAAGGAGGAGCAGCCCCCCCCCCCTTTGGCAAAAGTGGTCTGCTCCGAGGGCGGGGCCAGCCCCAACTGCAGATTCCCCTGGAGTGCACGCTGTAGCCGATGCTCCTCCACTTCCTGCGCTGTTCTGCGTGGCCTGTGTGTGTGCGGGCGCAGTTTGTGTATCCTGTTGAGACCAACCTTGGTGGCCCATGTGCGCTCACAGTATGCCGCTAACTGCTGAACGTGCATGTTCATGGCACTGCGGCAAGTGAAATAAGGGCGGCAGTTCAGGCCGCAGAGTGCCGCCCCCCCCAAAGGAACTAAAGAGCTGCAGCGTGTGACCACACGCGCCGGATGCAAATGGCCTTTGGTGACCAGGCGCTGCGCATTTGCCATTGCCAGTCGTAAGACCCGGCCTCTCTCTTGCAGCGAAAGGGTGGTGCCCTTAAATTTTGCCTGTGGAGCGTGTGGGAGGGTGCGTTGCGCAAATTCCTCAAAGTCCAGTGCAAGTTCCAAGAACGTCACCGTGCCTGGTTCAGGGGCCCAGTGCAGTTCCCTCAGCCAGCGCAGTAGGTCCGCCAAAAAGGGCATTTCCCACTGCCATTCCACCTTCTTAGGGGTACGCAAAAGAAGTAACCCTTTGTCTTCCGGTCTGGGGAGGGGTCCCACCAGTTGGTGGTACGGGTATTGCCGAAGCTGCTGTGAGAGGCTCGACCCCGTGTGTGTGTGTGTGTGTTTTGCCCATCATTTTCCGGCAATGCAACAACTTTGCACGCTGGGCTCATGGCAGGCAAAGGCACCGGCATGAACAGCCTCAGGTGACACAATGGAGGCGCGACAGTCAGGGTGACAGAACGGTGCCGCATGCAGGCACCTTCTGGCACATCCCAGGCAAATCCCTTTCTTCGTGCTACACCATGTGGGCGCAAGTGCACAGTGCACACCATTTTGGGCAAATACAGCCCCCAAACGGACCCTCACAGAAAAGCAATGGACAGCAACACTGGCACCCGCTCATTTGCACTGCTGCGGTTGTAGAAGACAGGGGGTACCAGCGCGAGCCCAAGACAATGACATTGTGTTGCCGAGCTATAGACCAGGGAGTAGCATGTATAATGCAGTCCTTAGGGCATGTAGGGTGAAATGGGGTACCAGCTCAGCAACTTGGCACCCCGCGGGGCAACAACAAAAAGAACAATGGTGTAAGGTAAAGTATCTAAAGAAAAAAAGCGCGCCCTCCCGGCACGTGCGCGCCGCTCCCCCTATGCTTCTGCTGAACTCAAAAGGACCTGCGTTTGCGCTGAGCAACCTGCGGAATCCAGGGACCCATGAAAGGACCGCAACAGTGTTTTGCTTGATCGCAAAAGCACAGCCTCGATCCCGGGCCTCCCTCAAATGTCACTCCCGCGAAGGTCTGCGCGCAGCAACACACAAGCACCACACAATCCAAGTGCCAATGACTTCACACTTCACTGTACACTGGCCGCTGCTTCAACAAAACAGTGGATGGAGGTCATTTGGAGTGGCATCGGATGGTTTTGGGGGTGAGCATTGACAACCAGAGAACCAAGAGAGGGGCGCGCGCCTGACTGCAAAGCCCAGGTGCGCGTTCAAAGCGGATCCTCTGACCTACTTCGGGCGCTCTTCCAGCCCTCAACTACTATGAGCTAGCTTGAACAACGCAGCCAGCAAGTGGGAACCAACCAAAACTGCATGGGAACCAACCAAAACTGCGTGGGAACCGATCAAAACTGCGCGGGTACCAATCAAAACTGCGTGGGAACCAATCAAAATTGCGTGGGAATCAATCAAAACAGCATGGGAACCAGTCAAAACTGCATGGGCGCTGCAGACGCAGACACTCAGCCTGCCCCACAACACACTTGTGCTCGGTGGGACACGGAATACGGCATGAGTTTTCAACCACAATTTTCTGAATCGGAAAGAACATGCGGCGGTCGAATCACCGTCCCAGCACGGCCACACCAAAACCATTCGGGGCACTTATTTCTGCCTCTTAACCCCAACACTAGACTGAGGGGGAGGGAATCCTAGAAGGGGCAGGGGGGTGGGGCGGATGCCAGGGTTTGGAATTCCCTCTTGGCGCCCCCATGACACCACACGAGAGGCGCCTCGTCCCAGGAACTTTGCTGGGGTGCAGTGCGCACGAAGTGCGCATTGGTATTCAGGCCGTAGATGACTATGTGTTGAAGAAGAGCCTCAGATGGGCAGGGAATGGTGTGTGCACGGGGGGGGGGGGGGGGTCGCACGCGCACACGCACGTGCACACGCACACGCACACACGCACCTGCACAACCAACACACCACCAATGAAGCATTCTTCGTTTTCTTGCGAAGGTGGTTTGGAGGGTGTAGACTCGGAGGGGCCTCAGCGCACCGTGCGCCCAAATTGCGCCCACCGTGCGCGAGGCACCCTCTATGCCGCAAGCAGCCGGGTCCACAACCGTCCACCACAGGCCTGTCTCTTGTTCCTGCTGGTGCCCGAGGTACACCCAACACAAAACGCTCTGCGACGCGGCACGGATGGCACGCACATGCGTACAATGGTCGGCTGGAAGAGAGGGTGATACTGTGGAATAACTGCAACGCTACCGGACGGCTCATGGCGTCCTGTGGCTGGGCAGCAGAGGGGGGGGGGGGGGGAGGTTCGGGTCAAGCAGTGGGAAATCAAAAACGAGCCAAAAGAGGCATCTTTGTA